>AP028452.1:1910275-2353275 GCA_036509395.1 Antheraea yamamai
GCTTAGGTTAGCTCAGATAGGTCGCGAATTGCATGTATCAAGGCAACAGCCCAAGCCGAGGTGTCCCGCGCACCCTCGAACTAGTTGTCAAATAAAATCGGCTGAGTGGCTTAAGCGCTCGCCTTAGTAGTCCGGTGAAGCTGTTCGACCTTGCTAGGTCAATATCGTAGTCGTGACTGCAACGCCACCGGAATATTTACACTAGCGCTGCCATATTAGATACACCAATTCTTTACATAAATAAGAACGATTATATAGAATTGATGTATTACTTAAATAACGATGATTTCAGCGTTATTACTATTTCTCTGTTGCTAAATTATTTTTGGAGAAATTTGAGTAAAGAGAACTTGCTTCGACATGCACAGTTTGTTACAAACAAGATTGTTTAGTGAGTGTGAGGGGCGAGATGGGGTAGGAGGGAAGGACGAAGAGGGGGGGGGCACCGGGAAGGGGAGTGAGGACACCGTCGAGAGAATGGCAACAGCAGAAAAGGCGCAAGGGCGTCCAGGCTGAGGTGGGAGAAGGGGTGGGGAAGGGGGGAGGAGAGCGGGGAGGGGAGGTGGACCTCCGGCGATCTCACTGACCGAACGAAACGCAACAATGCAAGCACTGTTACTTCACGTCGGTGATTCTGTGTGTCGGGAGGTAGTACCCCGGGCGAGCCAACCCATTCATGCTGAAACCAGTAGTAGCTTCAGCGTGGCTCTACCACTTATGAAAAAGGTAACGAAGATGTCGTTCATGTGCACGCACTTCTATATGGAAATTACTGTAGGGCGAAGAAGCTCTGTCCGGATAAATAGTTAAGAGTTTCACAGAGTGTTATTAGTTTCCCTGACTGACCGGCTGACTAAACGTATTATGTAACACTATGTAGACAAATTGCGATGAACAAGCACTATAGTTACTTAGTTACTGCCGCAGTCCCCCTCCGACCGATCATAGGACACGACCGCTTATAAAGTTCTTATCTATACTAATATTATAAAGAGGTAAAGTTTGTGAGTTTGTGACGTTGTGACGTTGTAGGGGGTAATCTCAGGAACTACTGGTCCGATTTAAAAACAAATTTCAGCGTTATATGGCATTTATCAAGGAAGGTTATAAGGCTATATATATCACCACGGTAAGACCAATACAAGCGGAGTACCAATGAAGAATGTTTCAAAATAGGTCTTTTTTCCATTCTTGAGAGCTTCCGCTGCGTGTTAGCGTTAGCCCAAAGTGACTATTCCACGCGTGCATTATTTATACTAATTAACTAAGTGAAATAATAACCATTCAAGGAGATACGGTTTCTTTACTGAATCACACCTCCTCGGTGATTAAATCGGTAAATACCTAATAAAAGCATCATAATCAGTTATAACCGACTAGAAGAAGATTGGTTGCCAAAAAAAAACTGACAAACCGCAGTGGTCGCAAAACAGTCCGAGCTTAAATAAACGCGAGCGAAACCACAGCGCACAGCGATAGGCACACATACAAAAAAAAAAACATCCGATTTTTACGAACCGCGACTGTGACTTTCGTATACATATGTTGTACACTAATGGTACGATGTTCGAGAATTCACGTGTTCGTGTTTCGGTGATGTAATCGACATAATCGAACCTAGGACATCGCCGCCGCGTTCCTCGATCCTCTTCCATTCGGGAGTGCACAACTCCTGGACCCTCCTGTTGACGACTTCTTTGTTTTTTGCCAGCGTGAGGGTCGCGACGCTGCCGCTGGGAGCTGTCTTAGCACCGTCCGGTAAGCTCTGGAAACAGATTATTCATATTAATTTGATTGAAGAACTTTACTCTTCCGCCTGGAATTGATTGAATACTACTACGTCTAACTGCAGCAAAAAGCGAATCAATATATATGTATATTTATATATTAATCATTACATAGTATAAAACAAAGTCCCCTACCGCGTCTGTCTGTCTGTCTGTTCGCGATAAACTCAAAAACTACTGAACGGATCTTTATGCGGTTTTCACCAGTGGATAAAGTGATTCACGAGGAACGTTTTGGTATATGATTTGTCCAGGATTTTTTTATAATCAGGGCGGGGGGACAACGTCTGCCGGGCCTGCTAGTTACACAATATATAATTATATTTTTCTAATTGCTTTAGAACGAGAATCGAATGCAGAGTATCTTCCATAAATATTGCTACTGTCTAAACATTCAGCCTGCATAAGGAAACGGTCTCTTCCAAATCTAAAAAAAAAGCTACTGAGACGCGGAGTCAAGGACAGCGGGGGAGAGCGATCAATTCTAAAAATCACGGTATAGCCTGTGAGACTCCGAGTCACTGGTTAAAGGTTAACCACTGGTAATGCTCGAATCGAATAATGACATTTGATAGAAGGAGGAAATTACTTTGCGGAAATCCATCATTAAACATTATTGTTGGGACGTTACTTTGCACTTCCGACTGGAATTGATTGACCACTACTGCGTTTCAAGTGCAAAAAAAGGCGTTTTTACTACAATAATAGAAATTTGGTTGAACCTGACAGCGGCTGACAATGTTAATATGTAACTATAAATATAAAATGAGATATACGGCCGCGTACTGTATGTAATGCGACATGCGATAGATGGACGAAAACATAGTAGCCGATGTAAAAAAAACATTTAACTATAAAAAAGAGAAGCCATCGCTCTGTTATAACCCTTAATACTATGTGCATAAAGCGTATTCAGCGTTTCGGTATATGACGCTGTTTTGTTACACGTGCAATTAAGCATTTTTAAATTTCTTCGTTATAAATTTGCTTTACTAAAAGACGGTCATTTCTAAAACCTCGCGGAGTACGAAACTGCCCACTCAACCTAAAATTCAGAAGTCATTGCATATCATTACATAGTATAAAACAAAGTCCCCTACCGTGTCTGTCTGTTCGCGATAAACTTAAAAACTACTGAACGGATTTTTATGCGCTTTTCACCAGTGGATAAAGTGATTCATGGGGAAGGTTTTAGTATATAATTTGTCAAGGTTTTTTTTATAGTCAGGGCAGGACAACGTCTGCCGGGTCCCGTTAGTGTGTGAATAAAATATACTTAGAGCAGAAAGGTGTGTAGTTTAATTTTTTTTTGAAACGATGAATAGTTATGATACTAAATAAAGTCGTGATGGTCTAGTGGTTTGACCGGTGGAATAAGAACGAAGATATCAGCAGTTTCGGTACCCCGGGCATGTACCAAAGAATTTTTCAAAATTCGCATACATTTAGTAATTTAAATTGGTAACACTATCGAGTGACTGTGAAGGAAAACATCGCGCGGAAACCTGAACCTGATAAATGTTCTTTTATTTACTGTATGTGGGAATACAGAACCGTGAATTTATCAGTTTGAAATCGTCAATAGGCTGTCGAGAATGATTATGCCTATACCTTCCTTCGGGAAGAGGCCTATGGCCCTGCAGTTGATCTATAACAGGCTGATAATGATAAACAACAAACTAACAGACAAACAAATGAAACTTTACCAGTATCATCTCGACTTCTTTAAGCGATTCCAGGTAATCCACAGCAATCGGAGTGAGGCTGCTAGTTTCCAAGCCGAGTGACACAACCGAGGCTATTGTGGGCATCGTCTCCAAGTCCATATGTTTCGGACACGGGTATAGAGATTCTAATTTTGACACTTCAATGTTACCTGTGTATATGAGAAAAAAAGATCAATTCCCAGGCTGATTTTTTGATAACCTAATCTCAAAATGGCGGATCGTTTTTTCAATTTGACACCGTCCTGCGGCGTGGATTGAATAAAATTTTTGTATTTCTCTAGATAAATAGATCAAATAATAGGTCTTTACCTATGAAATTGCCGTTCTGCAGTACTGGCCATTTCAAATTAAAATAATTTTTGTTTGGCTAAAAATTCTAATTTCAAATTAATTTTATTTTAAAAACATGGAATTTAGAAGATTAGTGTTACATTTTCATCGCATTTCAATCTTTTTTGGCATCATGGATACGTTAAAAATTCGAGTAATTATGGAATATGAGTACCGTCGTGGCAGCAACGCGGCACAAGCGGCACGCAACATCAACGACGTTTACGGAGCTAACACTACAAACCAACGCACCACCTGTTATTGGTTTGCTCGCTTCCGTTCTGGGAATTTTTACCTGAAAAATGAACCTCGCGGTCGTCCGAAGACTTTAGTCGACAATGACGAATTAAAGGCGATTGTGGAAGCTGATGATACACAATCTACGGCTGAATTAACAGCAGCTTTCAACGTTAGCGTCAAAACAATACTGGTCCATTTGCGTCAAATTGGCAAGGTAAAAAAGCTTGACAAATGGGTGCCCCACGAACTCAATGATCGCCAGCGCGAAGTACGCGTCGAGACGTGCCTCGCACTGCTCAACAGACACACAAATGAAGGAATTTTGAACCGCATTGTTACCTGCGATGAAAAATGGATTCTGTTTGATAACCGCAAGCGCTCAGCAAGTTGGTTGGATCCTGGTTCAGCACCTAAACAATGCCCTAAACGAAAACTTACCCCTAGAAAAGTGATGGTCACTGTTTGGTGGTCTAGCGCCGGTGTGATTCATCACAGCTTCTTACCAAACGGGGTGAGCATTACTGCAGATGTGTACTGTGAAGAACTGAACACAATGATGGAGAAGCTGGCACATCTCCAACCAGCATTGGTCAATCGCTCGTCTCCGCTGCTCCTGCACGACACTGCGCGACCTCATACTGCACAGTTGCAAGAACTGGGGTTGGAAGTTCTCCGTCATCCGCCCTACTCACCAGACCTTACGCCTACAGACTACTACTTTTTCCAGAATTTGGATAACTCCTTGGCGGGAAAAAAATTCAATACCCGAGAGGCAGTACAAAATACCTTTGAAGTATTTGTTGCGTCCCGTCCAACTGATTTCTTTAAGAAGGGCATCAATAAACTGCCACTGCGTTGGCAAAGACGCATTGATTGCATGGGTGATTACTTCGATTAATACAAATAAAAAATACATGAAAAAAATTCGTTTAAATTTTTTCATACAAAACGGCATATTTCATAGGTAAAGACCTAATATTAAGTCCCCTATTTTTTAAATTGATTTAGAACGAGTATCAAGTACTGAGTATCCTGTAAAAATATTGCGAATGAGTAACCAGTCACGTGGTATATTCATGGACAGAAAAATCTCTCATATTATCCCTATGTAAGTGACTCCAACAGAGCAAAAGTTAAGGATGCTATGGGTAAATGAAAATATCTATCGACTACTTAGATAGATTAACACTCGCCATATTCAATATATTCCAGTTGATACTTGTTCTGTTTCACGTTGGTCCGCTTGCACAGGGCTCGGTAGCGAACCCCGTCTGTGAACTCGCTGATCACAGTCTGCCCCTTAGATGGTGGCTCGGACAATGGAGGACCTGAAATAGGAAAGAAATAAAGAGATTTATTTCCACAATAATACTAAAAAAAAAAACTTAACCATCATCATTACATAGTATAAAACAAAGTCCTCTTCCGCACCTATGTCTGTTTGTTCGTGTTAAACTTAAAAAATAGTCAACGGATTTTAATGCGGTTTTCACCAGTAGATTGTGATTCACGAGGAAGTTTTAGGTTTTTTATTAATTATCAGGGAAGGAAAACGTCCACCGGGCCCGCTAGTAAAAAGTAATACTATGACAATGAGACCTGGCGTCAGCGTACTGCCGCCATTAAAAACGGCGCTGGTTCTCAGCCATGGCTCAAATTTCCCGGCTAATTACTTATATCGCGCCCACGTCGTAAATATAAACTTAAAATCTATTACTATATAAATAATTCTTGTATATAAATAATTCGTGGTGGTTTAGTGGTTTGATCGAATATAATTTCGATGTCCGCAGGTTCGAACCCCGGCATGAACCAACGTATTTTTCTGAATTCGCGTACATTTACTAATTTAATTTGGTAACACCATCGGGTGACGGTGAAGGAAAGACATCGTGAGGAAACCTGAACCTGAGAAATGTTCTTCTAGTACTACTATATGTGGGAAAACATAGAATTGTGGATTTCTCAAACTTTGAAATCACCAATACGTCGTGGGGTGATTATGCCCGTACCTTCCTTCGGGAAGAGGCCTATGGCCCTGCAGTCTTACAGGCTGAAGATGGTGATATAAATAATTAATTAATAGACTCAACCAAAAATAATGTAATGTACCTCTATGACCAACAAAGATTACTTCGAAAGCCGTATTATAGAGGCGATGATTGGAAAGTACGAGTGCGACCTCTATTTATACAGGCTGAAAATTTGGACAGTAGAAATATTTTACTCTGCACTCGATTCTCGTTCTAAATCAATAAAAAAAAATAGGTGCTTAATATTTGACCTAATTATCTAGAAAAATACAAAAACTATACGCAATCCTCTACGCGTCTATGTTGAAGCACAGTGTCAATGACCGTCGGATGAAGTGAAAGTGAACGTTAGAACGGCATTGTTCAAATAAAAGGGTTTATTGTGCGTTTTATTATCGAAGGTTATAAACAGCAGATCGCCCCTTACAGCTTTCGGCGTCGGCCATTGCACGTAGGTTTATTACGTTTGTATCCATACTTTCGAAAGTCTTAGATCAAAGTTTAACTTAGGTTGTTTTTGTTGTTTATTAGTTTTTGTTTTGATATAAGTATTTTATATGTTAAATGTGACCATGAACTATCATCTCTTAGAATATTTTTAGCGACTAACCTAGCACCTGGTGTAAGGTACTCTGTGAATGTAATAAACTTACCTTGAACTTCGCAACAGGCCACGTCGTATAGCATCGCGTCGTAACGTTTTCTGGACGCGAGTTCCGCCGGTCGCACCAGCACTCGGTCAGCCGCCGTCGCGTCTATCACCAACACTCGCGAGTTGTTCACCACGTCCGGACGACACACCTCCGGTATACCTATAACATATTTACGATACAATTTTTTTAAATATATATTATAGGGGCAAACGAACAGGCGGGTCACCTGATTAAGCCATGTCTAACTTTTTTGTTAATCAAACAGAAACAAAGAAATACCTGTGACAGCCGCGACTGGATACTCCACCTCAGGCAGCCACCTCTTCACGACACCCTCACCCAAATCGACACCAGCCTCCACGTCTTCCAGGGACACCTTGAATCCGTCTGAGATTTTCGATACCAACGTGCACTTGAGGTTGCTTCCCACCTGAGTACAAATAAATATATATTCATATCCACATCTATATATATGTCTGCACTTTAAATTTTTGTGTAAAAAAAATTATACCAAATGTCTAGGAATGTTCTATACATCTAATAAGAATGTAAATGAAACGTGTGTGTCTTTTTAGATTTTTATGAAAAAAAAAAAAAATACATTTCAATCTTTGTTAGAAATGTCCGCCTGTCTGTCTGTTTGTTTCTTTCGACAGGCATCACTGGTAATGTATTAGGTTTATGATAAATCGTCAGCAAAAATTTTGTACATACAAAATATGAAAATTATAAAAAAATAACTAAAAACCTTATGAGCGGCAAAATTCGACTTCGTTCCCGGTGTATAAAAACCGGAAATGTTACAAAAAATGAAACATGCATCCTGCAACAATTTTTGTCACAAAAATCTAAAAAGTACAAACATATTAGATTTACACTATTATTGTATGTATAGAAGATACATTTTTTCACCTGTAATCAACAACTATACTTACTTCATCATCACCATCTTACCCTTATCCCACCTGAGTAGGGTCGGCACAACACGCTCTCTTTTCCCACTCTCGCCTATCAGATGACATCTCAATATCTACACCTTTCACACACATATCATTTTTCACACAATCCATCCACACCTTTTTCGGTCTTCCTCTACTCGTATATCCGTCCACCATCATACTCAACACTTTCTTTTTAACATGGTTTTCATCTCTCCTCATGACATGCCCGTACCATGCCAACCTGTTACTCCTCAACTTCTCTGTAACTGGTGCTATTTTCAAACTTCCTCTGATATATTCATTCTTAATCTTATCAACTCTAGTTACACCACACATCCACCTTAACATTCGCATCTATGCCATATGTAACTTTCTCTCATAACATCACACTCGGATGCATAGAGCATGACCGGTCTTATAATAGTTTTAGAAGGTAGTAGAGCCACGCTGTAGCTATTACTAGTTTCAGCATGAATGGGTTGGTTTGTCCGGGGTACTACCACCCGACACAGAGAACACCGACGTTAAGTAACAGTGCTTGCATTGTTGCGTTTCGTTCGGCCAGTGAGAGCGCCGGAGGCCCAACTCTTTTCACCCTTTCCCTTACCCTTTCCCTCTACCCCTCCCCCATAAACAGGCTGACAACGCACTTGCGACTCCCCTGGTGTTGCTAGTGTCTATGGACAGTGGTGATCACTTAACATCAGATGACCCACGTGTTCGTTTGCCGCCCTTTAAAATAAAATAAAAAAGTTTTATAAACCTTCCCTTTGAGTTTCAAATGCATTCGTCGTTCCCAAGCTACCCCAGACATATTTCACCATTTCATCCGCCCTGCATTTATTCTATTCCTCACGTCCTTATCTATGCCGCAGTCGTTTTGGATCAATGCACCTAGATACCGGAAATTGGAGCAGGCTGGTGAGGATACACCATTTAAATAGGAGAAAAACTAAATGTACCACCGAAGTCGCAAACCGAATGTTCAGTTTCTGTTCTACTAATATTCAAACCAACATTCTCCAGTTTTTCTCGCCACTTTCCCAGCCCACTCTGGACCTCAGCAGCGTCATTATTACTTGCGTGTTGCAAATAAATCTTCATCTTTCTTTAAAAGATCTAGTTAACAAAAATTAAGGTAACAATACCTTGACATCCTTCGCATCCAAGAGGCAACAGAACTCCGGTATGTCCATGTATCTCGATGGCAGTTTCTTGCACTTGTCTGTGGGTGCTATTGTGATCACTTTGCAGCTATCGATGAGGGCTGCAAACGTGTTGGTGAGTCCACGAGCCCTGTACCACCCTCCGTCCTCAGGGTTCAGGTAGGAAAACATATCACCTGGTTTCGGCCTGCCCCAAAAAATATTACAAATCTATATAAATCTTTGGTCTTGTATGTATTCACTTCATTTGTCCAATACACTCGCTAATTTTAAAAATAAATTAATAGTAAAAAAAAATGTCAAAATTTACCAGGAGCGCTATTTTGTGAGGGTACTAAAACATATTACGATTGAAAAAATAATTTTTTTTTTTCAAACCATCCACTTTGCTTGGACCGCTCCATATATAGAAGTATGTGTGTACATACTATTTTGTATGTGTTTACATATGATTTCCTTTTTCTTTTTCATTGTTCATATCTGTATGGACCTATGATATTATAACTAAAAAGTTTGTAGATACGTCATAAGCGCTTCGTCAGCGTCTCGTTAAAACTTGGCTAGTTAACTTATTTTGGACGACTGCCCCGTCAATCCGCCCGTATCTAAGCAACATATAACTATTTCTTTTTCACCACCGATATTGAGAATATGCCATCTTACTTCCACATTTTCTCTAAGGCAGTGTGACGTCACAATATTACTTTACGCATGTGTGCGTTATCGTGCCATTTGTTTTGTCAAAATATCATGTAGGTAACGTATCATCTACAGCTTTTTAGTTATAATATCATTACATTAACATACATACTTCGATTGAATAAATATATACAGTTAAAATATGTTATAACGACATTGTAGAGTCGATATTTAGTCGTAATAACTTGTGATATTTTCAAAGTACAGCATTCAGCTGGGACATTTGTTCTGGGTCAATATAACCGGTATGTTGTTCGAAACGATGTTTTTCCATATCGAATGACTCATACGCCGGGTAAAAGGTTAGACACTCGCCGTATTCTAGGATATGGCACTTCATGGTCACATTTAACACATAAAATAATAATATCAAAACAAATACTAACAGACAACAAAGAGAACCTAAGTTAAAGTTTGTTCTAAGACTTTCAAAAGTACAAACACAATTGTAATAAACCTAGGTGCAATGACTGGTGCCGAAAGCTACAATGTGTGAGCCAGAGTTAATAACTTTCGATAATTAAACGGACAATAAACCCTTATCTTTTGTTCCTGACGTTCCCACGTTCACTTTCAAGGAAAGTGAAATCACCCGACGGTCATTAACACTGTGCTTTAACATAGACGCGTAGAGGATTTCGTATAATTTTTGTATTTTTCTAGATAATTAAACACCTATTTTTTTAATTGATTTAGAACTACAATCGAGTGCAGAGTGTCCTCCATAAATATTGCTACTGTCTAAACATTCACCTTGTATAAGGACGTCATAAATATATTTAATGTCTAGATCTAGGTATAAAGAGAGTTTAGTTACTTGTGATCGGTGTCAGCTTCACAGTCAATGGCGAAGTCATCACAGAGACGTTGAAAGTCTTGCTCGTATTTCTCGTGCATGGAGAGACATACGTGCCCGCGCTGCTTCGTGCGGCACGCGGACGCCTCACACTCCACCGACACCAGCGCCACGTCACCGACACACAACTCTTCAATCACGTACCTGTCGTTTACAATGTCCGGTAATACATATTTGATTTAATATACAAGAGCATATATTGTTAGCACTTTCCGTACTATTGACTACATTAGGGGTGGTACTAATTACCAGTGACGCCATTGGTCGAAAGTTATCGGCCATTAACTGAAAGACATAAAAGGCGAGTCGGTCGAGTCATTGGAGACATCCGGTGAAGCTGTAAAGACCTTGCCAGGTCAATAGCGTAGTCAGTTCGAAAAAAAAATAAAAAAAAAAAAACAATGGAGACATTCTCGCGTAGACAGTTGAGCTATTCACCACATCTACGGTACGAAAGGTGGTTCGTGGTAACTCTGTTCAGTATTTCTGTATCGGCTTACATTGTATTTGATTGTTCTTGGCGGACTGGATCTGACTTGTCCCGAGGTGTCGGCGGAGTTGGTCTCGACCTGACCTGACATATCGGAGGCTATGGCCCAGGAGCTGGCCTGTGATGGTTGTGGCGAAACGTGAACATGGTTCATTCTCGTGTGGAGCGTGTCGGCTCATCCATATCGAGTGTGGTATACAAGTATAGCAGTGTTCATTAGTATGTTGCTGAATTGGCTGATCAAAGTTAAAACGTTTTTATAATTTTTTTGCGACTAATACTTGCTAATAATATATGATTTAATATGACATCTGTTATCAGAATATGCCTGGTGGCACATTAAGCGCTTGTGTACTCCTTCAATCTGACAGAATGTACTTTGTAGTTGTTGTAATTGTACTTTGTTGTTAGTCTGGGTTCTTTAAATAATTACATCTGACGGCTAATAAACCACATGACGACTTAGATTATTTTTTAATTATGTTATCAATATGATATCAGAAGCTCAAAGATTCATTTACAATAATGCCCGAGTCTTGAATAGTTGTTACTTTATAACACAACTAGCTGACCAGAACTTGGGTTGCTGTGGCACAGTTTGAAATTCACAATTAAACTGTGGCACCATCTATGAAATATCTATAAAAATCGGTCCAACAGTTTTCTGTCAACAAACTATATTTAAAGCGCCATCTCTTCGAGACTGACGAAAAATACAATGCAATACAATAATCAACATTGACAATCATTTCCTTGGTAATTAAATAATACATTAATCGAAATATACATTATCCTATCTTTCAAGTTGGACCAAATCTATACTTAATATTACAAAGCTGAAGAGTTTGTTTGCTTGAGCTCGCTAATCTCAGGAAGTACTGATCGGAATAAAAAAAATCTTTAAGTGTTAGAGAGCTCATTTATCGAGGAAGGCTATAGTCTATTTATCATTACGCTAAGACCAATAGGAGCGGAGCACTTATTAAGAATGTTTCATAGTAGTTTCTTTAGCGTGAACCCAAAGTAACTATTCCACGCAGACGAAGTTGCGGACAGAAGATTATGCGTTATACGTTATACATAAATGCCAATATTTTATTACTTATAGACACTGTATTTATACAATCAAAATGTTATTAGTAATAAGCTATATATGAATAAACTAACGATTTAGGCACCAAGACTTGAGCAGGCGCGGACGCGACGCCATTTGTAGATGCTTGAGCCACTTTGGCAGTTTTTATTTCAGGCACTACATGCTGCTGCAGCTCCTTCGTCTTTGGCAGTGTCTCAGTGGTCAGTTTAGCCTGTTGCTGGTCGGTCTTCAGTGGGATCTTCTTGATAGTTTGTTCAGTTTTAACAGGCGGTGAGGTCGCCATTGGTGCCGGCTGAGGAGTCGGTTTATATTGCTCTGTGTTCTGTTTCTTTGGCATCAAAGGCTGCTGTTGTTTCGACATATCTGACAAAAATAAAAAAACTCAATTATGTTTAACAATTCGACAGACCTTCCATTATCAATATATAAAAGATGTCATTCTGTTCATACAGTATTCCATATCTAGACATATAATAAGAATGTAAATCTAACGCGTTTGCACTTTTTAGATTCATATAATAAAAACTGTTGCAGGTGTCTAAGAATTTGTAATAAAACACATTTCAACCATTTTTAGAAATGTCTCTGTCTATTTGCCTGTCTGTTTGTTTGGACAAGCATCACTGCGTTCATGAAGAAAATCATAAAGCATATTTTCGAGTAACATTTAGTCTTTGTTTCATTAAAATTGGTTCGGTCTATCAAAAGTTATTGTAATTTTAATGACGATGTGATTTAAGTATGAGAGAAAAGTAGATAAGTAAATGGACTTACACTCGGATGATTTCATTAGTCACTCAAATAAGCGATTGCTGGTAGCTTTATTACTTTATTGGCGTTGAATTTGTGTATTGTACTATACTCGGCCGTAGTGTGAACGAGTTTTGGGCAGTAGTGAGTATTTTAGCTACTAAAATTACTCGATACTCGACTAAATTACCAGCTCAGTGCGAACAAGTCTCTATTACACTTACTAGCATTTCCCCAGTCTTCCTCGGGTTCGTCTTTGGGTGGCTTTCGGTACGGAGGCCGTTTCATCTCCTGGTTCTTCTTCTGGGACGAAGTGTTCTCCCGCGGCTCTACCCCCTTCTGCCGGTATCCCGGCGCTGACATCACTGGTCCTTTACGCTCAGGCGATATGGAATTCTGTAAACATCATCGTCATACAGGGTACCTACTGCAAGGCCATAAGCCTCTTCCCTAAGTTAAATATAATCACCGCACCAGCCCACGACGTATTGCATATCTACAGTTTTATATTGTTCCCACATACGGTGATGCAAGAACGTTTCTCACCTTCCCTAGTGAAACTGTGGTACGTAACAAATGCCAATATGTTGAATCACTTCAAAAATGTAATATGAACCGATAGATGGCACTGTAATCAATTCTATTTTTACGGATCTGTGCGAGATGGTCCTGACCACATAGCCTATTGGGGCCTTCATTAAACACAATTTAGAGTCGTGACCTACTCTAGTGAAAAAGCGACACAATTACTTCAATATCTCCAATTACTTAAAAAATCACTTACCCTACAGTCTCGGTGTTCCTTTGTCCATTTGTTCGTGTGTTGCAATGTATAAAGTAAATGTATGCAATATATAAGTGTACGATTCGGAAGCGCTTAAGGCGTGTGTTAACGTGCCCCCACCCCCCTCCCATCCGCCCCCCGCTTTGCCAACAGACTCTCAATCCAAAAAACAACGTTATCAAAGTAATTTTTTAATAGTTCACAAAGCACAATTACGGAACGTGCTAGTCACAAAATAATTCTAAGCCTCAAACGTCATAACGCATCAAAACCTAGACAATGTCGTATACATGTGTATAGGATTTTTTTTTAAAGTAAAACTTCTTATAGCATGGTAGAGAAATACTTTGGTTTTAAGCTGGACCAAGGGGAGATGGGCCGGGGGGCCCGTCTCTCCATTGCACTAGTCTGGCCGTCTGGGAGACAGTCGGGATGTACCAGGCTCTCTCTTTAGCGCGGGAGGCCCATGAGGAGGCTGGGCCGACTGCCTGAGCGTCATGGTGTTAGCTAGTTCGAGCCCGTGTTGCCCCACCAAGGCAGTAGTGGTACATCGGGGGGTTTTAGTCTGTCGGAGTAGGACATAAACCCACTCTCTTCCCCGGGAGACTGGGTATCCATAATAGATTTCCCCTCGTCAATAAAAAAAAAAGGAAAAATGTTGGTTACCTACGCATTAAACGTAAGTTACGTACGTATTTGTGTTTATGTATAAGTCTCTGTGTGGGTCTAGTATTATACCGAAATGTTTAAATGAAAATGGACTACATTTCACCTTCTTTTTTATTTCATCTCCCTTACTCTAATCACAATAATCTACATAAACTTTAATTCCTTATTTATTCATTCCTTCATTCTCATCGTGCTATTCTATTGTCTTGCCATTCACTCGTATGTTTCAATTTATAGTATTTATACTACGGGACTTCGAACTGTACATAGCTTATGAACATTCTCCTATATGTCTATATAATTTAATACATAATTATACCAGGTGAATGGTTAAACACTCGCAGTATTCTAGTGCATGACATTTCATGGTCACATTTAACATATCAAAAAATAATATCAAAACAAATACTAATAAACAATAAAGAAGGTTAAGTTAAAATTTGTTTTAAGACTTTCAAAAGTATAGCTACAAACCTAGGTGGAATGACCGGTGCACAAAGGTGTGAGGGCCGACCCGGAGTTAATAACTTTTCATAATAAAACGAACAGTCTTTTGTTTTGTTAAACGAGAATCGAGTGCAGAGTGTCCCCCACAAGTATTGCTACTGTCTAAACATTCAGCCTGTATAATATAATGAGCCAAAGAAGTTCTACTTCTTCCGCGTGTACACACTGATACACACACTGGTTTTTATATTTTTAGATCACTAAAAAAAAATCACAATATAGTTCTTTCCAAAATAACAAAATCTGTACCGGAATTGTGACATAGTGAACCTGAGAGAAAAGGCAGAAAAATTTCCGGTCTAGGATATCTTATTTAGGTAAGTTCAAAAGAGAAGACAATAGACATTACCTTATTTTCTCTGTCCGGTTTAGGTTCGTCGCGTCTAGGGAGTCTCTTAGTTTGTATGACTGATGGCGCTTGTCGGGGACTCGCAGTACCACACGAGTTCCTGCAGTATTACAAATGTGTCGTTACATTTCAAAATATGCGAAATGCAATTTTAACCGTTGTAGGTGGTAGAGGCACGCTGCAGCTATTACTGGTTCCAGCATGAATGTGTCGTCTCGTCCGGGGTACTACCACCCGACACACAGAAACACCCACGCCGACTCACAGTGAACGCATCGTTGCGTTTCGTTCCGTCAGTGAGAGCGCCGGAGGCCCAACTCCCCTTCCCTCTCTCCTTCCCACTTGTCCTACCCTCCAAACACAGGCTGGCGATGCACTTGCAACTAACTCCCTTGGTGTTGCTAGTGTCTATGGACGACGGTGATCACTTAAGTGACCCGCCTGTTCGTTTGCCTCCTATGATATAAAAAAAAACATATAACATGTTTAATTTAATGTTTAGTTTAATTTAATAGTATTAGGTTCTATAATAAAGTCCCAAAGCATGTTACCGATTTGCCGGACTGTAAATTTAAGCGCCACGTCAAACGGGTTTTAGTTTCAAAAGGATATTATAGAGTGGATCAGTATGTGAATGATAGTGATGTCTGGAATTGACTCCTCTCTGTGCATCCACTAAAAGCATTGTATGATGTATTGGAAATATATGTTAAAAAAAAATGTACCCGATCGAGTTTCTTGCCGGTTCTTCTCGATGACTGGGTTGTTTTCCGAACCGGTGGTAGTATTTGACGTTTATAAGTGCCTTATTAGGGCCTAAACTGAATAAAGTATTTTTGATTTGATTTGAGTTTTCTTAAGATTTCCAGTTTTTATACACTGAGAAGGAAGTTCAAATTTTGACGTCCATAAGGTTTTCAGTATATTTATGATCTTTATATTTTTATTACCTACTGTTAGAGATATCCCATAGATGGCACTGCGCAAATATTTTATCATATGTTAATTCAGCATGTAATAACTGAGCCATAGGAACACCTGGCCGGGTCAGCTAGTAGTTTATAAGTATTCTCATACTAGCTTCTGCCCGCGACTTCGTCCGCGTGGAATAGTTACTTTGGGCTAACGTTAAAAAAAACATTTTTGAAACATTCTTCATTGGCCCTCCGCTCTTATAAGTCTTAGCACGATATATGTAATCTAATAACCTTCCTCGATAAATGAGCTATTTAAAACTGAATTTTTCATATCGGACCTGTAGTTCCTGAGATTAGCACCTTCAAGCAATCTCTTCAACTTTATGATATTCAGATAGATGTTCAAAATTTAAAACTGTAGAAAAATAACGTAAAATAACAGCCAAAATTGCATTCAGCTCATTTTGAAATGTAACGACCCAAATCATTATTTTACAAACAAAATTTAGTCGAACGCGACCAAAGTTATATTCCAACGCCGGACTTTTACAGCAACAAGTTTTTCAAAGTGGCAAAGTGTGGAAGAATCGAAAATTTGCGGGGTGGTAGGGTGTCTGTACCCGACTGGATCGCGACCACCGTACACCAGGTGGAACACCCGCTATAGTGGCACGTTTGGGCGTGTCGCGTTCCGGGATCAGCCGGTGTATATCCAGCAACCGGGGGGGGGAAGGGTAGTTTCAGGCCGGCATGACAGCGGCGACCAGCGATGGATAGTATGTCTTTCGATGGTCGCCATTGTTTTTGGATTGTACTGTGTTTACCATCAGGCACAGTATAGTCACTTTGCCGAGCTACAATAAAAAAAAAAAATTTGCAACGTTTGTTAACAAAATTTGACCGGAACAAAGCAAAATGTTAACGTAATAGATATTCCATAAAATCTTGGTTGCATCTGCAAGTGAAGTAGCCAAAATTCTGTGATACAATCTAAAAAAATTGTTTTGTGAATGTGGTAAGTTATAAATTATAATTATAGTCCCTAAATTAAATGAACATAAAATAACCGTTTTTCAACGCAACAATTCCGGAAAGGACGAAATTAGTCACTAGAGAGAGAGGGGGGGGAGAGGGAGTGAGAGAGAGAGATAATAGATCTAAATCGTCGATATTATAAGTTTTATCTCGAAACAATAAAAACGACTTACGGTAACTCCTCTTCATTGTTGACTATATCTCCGGAGGCAGCCAGGCTGTTAACAAAAAAGAAGTAATTAAAAACATCAGTCGATAGATGTACAGTACCCGGCTTTTGATTTGGCATAAATTTGACAAATTTTTACTAGTAAATAATGTGACGAAGACAACAATTTTTAGATTGGTATCAGTTTCATAAACTA
The DNA here is from genome assembly GCA_036509395.1 of Antheraea yamamai. Classification (NCBI taxonomy): domain Eukaryota; kingdom Metazoa; phylum Arthropoda; class Insecta; order Lepidoptera; family Saturniidae; genus Antheraea; species Antheraea yamamai. The sequence goes on from AP028452.1 coordinate 1,927,670, forward strand.
CAAGTGGGATAAGGGTAAGAAGAAGATAACTCACCGTGCAAGGTTGTGACACACAGCCTTGTGCCGCTCCGACCAATCACGACGCTGGCATCGCTCCGAACAATACGGCGTCAGTCGGCACCGAGCGCAGAACGAGTCCGCCGGCCGGCCGCACTGGACGCACGCACGCGACTGTTCGCGCTGAAGCCCGGGAATTTTTAGCTGCGTTCCAATTCACGTGTTACAATGACAACAAAAAAACAGACAAGCACAGAGAGCTGACTCCATATAACGAGCGAATACAAGCATACATATCGTTACTAGAATCTGCGATCAACTCTATCGTACATCGATCAAATAAAAATAATTATATTTTTTATCAAAATTTTAGAGACCAATATTTAAACTTCTATATGTTACACCGAAATGCGTTTAAATGAAGTATTATTTATAATAAATCTTTTTTTAATAGATTTCCCAAATCAACCAAAACCGTACACTACATTTACATCAACTTTATGCCTACATAATAATAATCAAAGTCAGCCGGAGCAGTCTTTCTGTACTTATCTATTTTGCGGTCCACTTCTTGTGTAAATTGTTACATTCCCGTGTATTCCTTCAGTTTTCTTTTATATAATTCCACTACAAACAATTATAATCAAAGGTGTGTGAGTTAGCACCAACACAGTTTAGCCCCTTTACTACACTTTGTTTAATGGACTAAGTTTTAAATCATATCATAAGATCCATAGTTACTAAAAGCGGACGATAAAAGACCCTCGCCTAATTAAATTTCGCAGTCACAATATGCTTAAAACACTACTAATATCAATTCAAACAATCTTTACACTAAAATGTATATATCGTATAGCAAAAAACAGTAACCAAAGTCATCACAAGTAGGAATAAAAGTTTGTTCTAAGAATTTCAAAAGAATGGATAATACTAATTGTTTGATTTATAATTTGGCACACCTTAATAATTTTTTTTTATAATTAAAAAATTATACACTTTTTTTTTTTTTTTATTTTTTAAAATTTTTTTTTTTTTTTTTTTTTTTTTTTTTTTTTTTCTTCTCCTCTTTTTTTTTTTATTTTTTTTTTTTTTAAAATTGATCATAATATTTTATTTTTTTTTTTTTTTTAATTAATTATTTTAATATTTTTTTTTTTTTTTTTTTTTTTATAATAATGCACAGAATTTTTTTTTATATATTTTTTTTCTTTTTATATTTTCACTTTTTTTTATATTTTTTTTTTATCCACCCACCCACCTCTCTCTCTCTCTTTCTCTTTTTCCATCTTCCTTCATTCATAAACCTTTCTTTTTTTTTTTTTTTTTTTTTCTCCTCTTTTAACCCTTTTCATTTTTTTTTTTTTTTTCCCCATCTTCTCTTTCTTTATTTTTTTTTTAATTTTCCTTTTTTTTTTTTTTTTTTTTTTTTTTTTTTTTTTTTTTCCCCCCCCTTCCTCCTTTTCTTTCCCATTTTTCCCCCTTTTTTTCTTCTCCCCCCTCCCCTTCCTTACCCCCCATTTAAATCCCTATTACACCACTCGTAAATATTTATTTTTTTTCCCTTCCCCTTTTCCACCCGTTTTCAACCCGTTTTTCACCTTAGACTTGATATTTAAGCATCTTAGCGCTACATTTACCCCCGGTGGTACACAATTTGATAACTATTGAAAATGAAATAATTACTTTTGTCATGTTATGTTTGGTAACGTACCCAACCACGTAACTCATATTTGACAACTTTTTAAACCCCCTCCCTTGCCTCAGTGACCATCCGTGGTATGGGAGGAGACCCCCTCCAGTTTTCACGTGGATAAATACAATTTTTCATTATTTTTTTCCAAACAAGGGTTAAAAAAATATATATTTGGCTCGTATTTGTCTCTATTAATACAATGCTTGCCGCGTGACGCCAAAACTACATGCATACTTATAGTTACCAGTGAAAATAGTATATTACATACCTAGGCCTAATACTAACATTATAAGAGATACAGTTTGTGAATTTGTGACGTTGTAGGGGGGTAATCACAGGAACTACTGGTCCGATTTGAAAAATTCTTTCACTGCTAGATAGCGTCATATTGCCGCGCGCATCGTCTCTCGCTCCGCCCTCTCAGTGTTCAGTTTGCGACAGGTTTGAACGTGTTCCGCAAACTGCGCAGGGACAAACCAAACACAAAACAAAAAACTTTGAGAATAACAAAAAAAGAAAAACCTTCTTTGGGGCAAGTTTGAAGCAATTTGGATGGCGAGCGGACGAAAAAAAAAAAAAATAAAATTAAAAAAAATAAATTATTATTTAAAAAAATAAATTATATTTATTTTTTTTTTATTTATTTCCTATTTTTTTTTTTTTTTCCCTCTCTTTTCGTTGTATTTTATGTTTTTTTTTTCTGATTGGAAGGAATTTGTTTTTTGGAGAAATTGTTGGGTTTTTTTGGGGAGAATATTTTTTAAAAAAAAAATATTTTTATATAAAATATTAAAAAACATCTTTTAAAATTTTTTTTTTTTTTTTTTTTTTTTTTTTTTTTTTTTTTTTTTTTATAATTTTTTTTATTTTTTTTTATTATTTTTTTTTTTTTTTTAATTTTTTTTATAACTTCTTTTTTTTTTTTTTTTTTTTTTAAATTTTTTTTTTTTTTTTATTCCTTCCCCTTTTCTCTTCTTTTTATATTTTATTTTTTTTTTTTTTTTTTTTTTTTTTTTAATTTGAAGACTATATATCATCACGCTAAGACAAATAAGAGCGGAACACCAATGAAGAATGTTTCAAAATCGGGGTTTTTTCCTCTTGAGAGTTTCCGCTGCGTAGCTTCCGTTAGCCCGAAGTAACTATTCCACGCGGACGAAGTCGCGGGTAGAGGCTAGTAATACATATATATTTTTGTCAAACGTGTTAAGATCGGTTTTACATTAAGCTTTAGTCACACCTGCATACCACCGACAACCAAATATTTAGATTAGAGGTGAAGAAAGTGAAAAAAAAAACGTAAATCAAATCCATACGTTTAATAAAAATTAATGTAAAATCTAACGGTAGAGAGTAAAAATAATAAAATCACATAACACACTAAGAGATTCATCAATAACATAAAACAATTACTCGAAACTAATGTAAACAAAAAAAAAACATAAATTGATAGCGGTGGTCATAATTATATTAAAATTAATGTAATTTAATAATACGATTTAAAATTCATAATTTAATTATGAGTTAAAATATCACGCTCAAATTGGCGCCAATTTGCCCAAAGTTTTTTTTTCGTGCTATTTATTCGTTAAGCCTGGAGTTCGTATTGCCACTTGGGTACCTATTGTTTGATTGTAATAATTAAAAACTGTTATACAATACAATCAACATATCTCAGTCATCCTGATTAGATAGTGTCGAACTTTCTCGAATACAATCGATTTCATTAACAACGACCTCGGTTGTAATTACTTTTGGGTTAACACGACATTAGGCTTACGTCCCTTGAATTTAAAGAATACTTTCGTAGGAAATTCATTCGGCAATAGCAACTTCGGATATAGCGTCAACTTCGGGTATATCGGCTTGTTGTTAAGAACCATTTGTGGCAGATTCCTAGAAATTCCATGCGCATATTGAGTCTTAATCGGCAAAGACACAAAGCCTCATAAAACTATTAAGCTATCTTATTCTTGGTTTCCTTTCACGTATGACAAGATATGCTTGCTTCGCTTTATTGGTAGGACTACTTAGGACGTGTACAAAGTTGGATTTATAAATTAGTTACACAGCAATTTCCAGCGGGTGAAGTGTTTCGTAAACTAGTGAATATGGCTCCCAGACGTACATTTACTGTTAAACAAAACATTCTGCTATTTTCGATAGAGCGACGCCATTAAAATGGTCCCTCCAACGTCGTTACAACCGAAATCTAAAAGCTATATAATTGGAGAACCAAACATTTTTTATCGATCAGGTACTTGTATGAAGTTCAGGGTGGCCTACGCATTTGGGTCACGCTTTGCTAGAAACATTTAAAAACAATGACGCACTGTAAACTTTGCAAGTGATAATTCGCGCCAATGTGTGAGTGGCATCGTTTACACAAATAACATCAGACCAATTTGTGTTGTCTATGATCCTTAATGTTTAATAAGGATCATAGACAACACAAAATGGTGCACAAAATGGACAACATCCTACATGATCGTATATTCTCGATTTTCTATTGTAAACGATCGCAAAATAGAATAAGGAATGTTTTATCAGACTAAAGTAAGAACTAAAATATTAAAATATAAAATATTCTCAATACAAATAAGTATTCAATATTATTGGCAAAAGGGATTTCTAGCTTTCGTGATGCATCCACTGTTATGCTACTCCCATACTTGCGTGACGAAGTTTCATTACGCTAAAAACTAACCTCAACAAAAATTGCGATAAAGGCGGAGAAATTCGTTTGCAAACCTTTGTTTGTCATTGCAATGAAAATTGGAGATTAGGGTCTCCAAGTTCCTTTGATGTGTGCACAAAACGCGGTCCCAGTTATCGTGCTGCGTCTATCGTCATGTATATAGTTCGTAACGCATGACGATAATATATTCCTACAGCTGTATTTATTACGAGTATAGGCAAAAAAATTGTGCCGCTACACGTAGGTATGGAAGTAGCATCAGACGAACCATTCAAGCTGGTAAAATTTTAATATTACTTCCTTTATCACGACACTCCTTGATGCGTTTCGCATCTTAAAAAACGAAGCTATACGTAAATGTTTCATTATAAATCGACAAATGTCGAATCTTCAGAGGCAATGCATAAATTACGTCACGCAATAAGAGACAGACGGTCGACAAAGTCTGACATTGCGTCAAAGGTGATTCGAGTTGCAGAGACGCAATATGAAGTAAGGAGCAAGTATTAAAACAATAAACCTTATTGAACTTATGAAATAGTCTTAGATTTTACAAAAAAAAACTTAATAAATGACGCCACAGAAGAATAAAAAAAGAGTCCCATAAATGCAAAGATGAAGGAAAGCAGAAGGGGGAGAAGTATCATCTAAAACAATGAAATACGTATGACGTAATTTATGCATAATCTAGCCTGTATAAAATACAATTCCATTCAAACAAAATTAACCAAATTATCAATGATTTCTTTAGGATAAATCATGTAATATTCGTACGACGTTATACCATACAGTTTCCTCAAAACTTTATACCAAAATTAAAAAGAGAATTGTAAAAACTCCCCACCTATAGTTGGGTCGAAATTTTTGCTCTCAATTACAAAAACCGATTGTTTATCCACATACAATGTAAATTTACCATCACCGGGGTATAGGGATTCGTTGTAAATCTCCCATGAGTCCGTATTCAGTCCTGGATTTTTATTTTCCAGCAATTCAAATATAATGTTCAAATCATCCTCATGATCTGGGAGTATGTTTAATGGTATTTCTAAATTCATTTTAATACTAGATACACCGGGTAACTCTTTCGTTTTATTAGTGTCCATTCTTTTTGTAACTTTACTTTCGATTGTCGTATCAGCTTGTTCACTTTTGGCATCTAAATTCGTACCATTATTGCTTTTGGTCACCCTTTTATTCTTCTTTTCAGTTTTCTTATTTTTCTTCTCGAGTTTCTTCACGTTCGCTTTACTTAACTCTTCCAAACTAGCTTTAGGCTTTAAAAGAGATCGTAAATGACCCAATTTAAACTCAACTGGGTCACCGTCGACGAATCTGTTAAATTTCGGAGACGATATCACTTGAGCGGATACTTTATCTATTTGCAGAACAACGTCCCACTTTGTTTCGGTTTTTACGATACTTATTTGGCGCCAAAATCTCGTACGCAATCTCGGGTTCTGTTCTTGCAATATTCGAATAACTTCATCCGTTCGCTTACCTATTTTTATTATCATGCTTACAATCCCCACGGCTCCTCTAAACTCTGTCGATTTTAATTGCAGATTCAATTTGTTATTAACATTTGGGAGGACTTTTTCGACCCACAATCTAGAGGGCATGTCTTTGCTAATTATAAAAATAACACCATCGAAAAGGTACATGTCGTAAAATTGCGGTATATGTTCATCATCAAAGTCTCCATTGTCTAAACAGTCGCATACAATATTCTCGAACGTTCTTTTAATCGTGTGAAATAATACTTCATCGATACGTGTCTCTGGATAGTCTGATGGGCCAACGTAAAGTTTAAGATCGTCGGCGATCAAATCCAAATAATGATTCGTTCTGATCTTTGTCAATGGCGCCTTTATAACTTGTAGATCTATTGGAATGTACATAGCCTTTACTACATTCTCTCTGCGTTGTTCACTTTCAGAATCTTTTACTTCTTCTATTGGTATACTATCTTCAAAACTAACATCTCTCTTCTGTCTGTCGATAATTCTAAATGTCAATATCTCTCCTTCGTACAAGGGATTAAAATTCGGGTTCTTAATTATTTCCAAAGATACAGGATCGACGCCAAACTCACGCTTCTGTTTACCGGCAACATCAGAATAATGTTTCCAACAGTCCGGTTTCAAACCTGGATACTGTGATTGTAATGAGAGCAGTAAATCTGCAGATTTAACGTGAGCATACTCAGCGGGAAGCCGCATAACTACTCTCGTATACCTAACTAAACTGTTCAAATCTCTAAAAGTTAGCTTTAAACCTGTTGAACTTATTAACTTAGGTACGATATCAATAAGATAATCTTTAGTCTCCATACTATCGCATACGTAAATAACTGCTCCATTTGACAAGTAAACATCTTGGAATTTGGGTGTAATTAAATTGGCAAACAATTTCATTTTAATATCTTTATGTAAATATTCCTTGAATAGATGCTTGAGACGCCTTATATGAGTACCATCTAGTTTATTCTGTGGATAACCTTCCAAAGTTATAGCTACTTTTAGCTCATTTTCAACATGTAAATAGTTAGTGCGTCTGTAGTAAGCAATTCCTCTATTACTGTCAATATTAAAATTGCCACTTTTAGCAATACAATTTTTACTTTCACCTAAAGACTCAGCCATTGGAATATTGTCTGAAACAGTAATATCAGACGTAGGAATAAGTTTTTTATTTTCCTCAAATATGTAATTGTCGTCACATTTAATTTGATCAGTTCTCTCTATTTCATTGTCGCTTGTAAATATTTTAGTCTCACCAGACCAAACAAGCACTTCTTCTTTGTCACTAATGTATTGTACATCTTTTAGTTTCATCAGAATATTTTCTTTGAAAGAATTTTCCATTTTTTTTTCAACGTCTGCTTCGTTAACCACATAACTTTCTGTTAGAGTTGCTAAGCATTCAGAATCATTATTTTCATTATCAGTAGCAACGCTTTTCTCAACTTTTGTTACATTATCCGCTTTCACATTACTAATATCAGACAAATGTCTAGGCGTAGGTTCTCCAGATTTGATCTCTTCTAATAGCTTTACTCTAGATGTTACACTTCTCAAATCTTCTTGCATACTCGACAATAGACATTCATAATAAATTTCCGTATATCCAGCCAATTCAAATTCCATTTGCGAATAATCTATAACATTTTTAAATGCCGATCCCCTAATAATTTCACCTGAGACTCGATCAATCAGAAAATATGTACATTCAACATCGTCTACAAACTTCTGCGCGTAAATATTCCATAAATTCGTGTTTAAGGTGGGATTAAAATATTGTAAAAGTTTAAAAGCGTCCTGAGCAGTTGCAGGCCAACTTCTACGAGGTATTTTCAAAACAGCCAAACACAGCCTTTTCAGGTCGGCTTTTAGCAAAATTAAATTGTTACCCATTCGCTCTTGTAGCCCCGGGGAAATTCTTACCATCCAATTTCTAGTTTCATCATCTTTACAAATGCAAACAATGGCACCTCTATTTAAGTAATAATCGAGGAAATTGGGGACTTTCCTTAAAAGGCCATTTTTAAGCTGCATCTCTATTACATCAGCGAGACACTTTTGAAACAGTTGCATTTGTTGCAACCGCATTTTCGATTTCGGATAACCTGCGAGGGCTATAACCAATTTCAAATCATCATCAACAATATCCATATAATCAGCATTCCTCAACTGTATAATTCTATTAGTCTCATCCTCATCGTCCGGATCTGTATTGAAATCACTAAATTTCAACTCACACGTGCCATCGCTCTCATCTCGTTTCACATCATCTGTTTTACTATTAACATCGGATCTCTTACTCAATGTTTCCACTACATATTTACTAGATCTAGTCACTTTGCTATCGATGATTTTACTCGAATAAGTTGTACTAACTTTACTCGTCAATTCAGACTTATCTTTCATTTCGCTTTGGTTCTCTGTGCATAGAGTGCATGTTGACGATGTGGAACTGTCGTTCGTTTCGCAACACTGCCAGGAGAGCTTCGTCTTCGTCTTGCACGAGTACAACGTGTTCTCGGTCTGTTGACAAATTTCTCATCACAACCGGACCTTTGGAATTTGTCAACGTGCGTTCTCATTTTATAATTTCGAAGACCCTTTGCCCCAAAGCTGAGAAGATCATGCAAAGAGCGAAACATAGACCCTGTGGAATTATGAATCCTTGAGGATCCAAATTTTGCTAATTGTATTGTTCACACATCACAAATACTACAACACACGTTCATTTTAATGAATATTTCTCTATCGAGACTCGGATGTCAGCAAAATAATCCAACCAGAAAAATCATCTTATTCGTCCTAATTAATATAATGAATGTATGGACAATTAGAATAAAGAGGGTTATTAAAAATGTAAATTAAATAAATGTTTTTCATGGCGCTTACCTATGACGTCATGGGTAAGTGAAAGCTACACACATCAAAAAAGTCTAAGCAACATGCGTGATATTACAAATTTTACCACTTATATTAATTAATTTCTAAGTATTTACTCAAACAAAGTGCGTAGGTAAGTAAACTTTTTTGTTATTGATGACATACTGGCTGGTTGTAAAAAAAAAAATTGATTATGTTTTGTTTTTTCATAAAATTCAAATGACTGCGAATTTGTTTGAATTTAAGTGCGTTTTAATTGCTACGTTTAGTCTTGATTTTATAATTTTACCAACCATTTAAATAAAGTTAGCGACAAAATTGAATGGTTAGATATTCTTTACGTCACGAAGCGACGTCATTTGATGGCAGATGAAATGCAAAGAGCTGTAGGGATGTTGCAAGCGGGAAGTAATCAATCTCAGGTATCTCGACATTTTGGCATTCATAGAAGTGTTATTTGTCGTCTTTGGCAGCGCTACAATAATACAGGAGAACCCGCTGAACAGCATCCAGGCCGTAAAAGGAGTACAACCACTCGGCAAGAGCGGTACATACAACTGACTGCAAGACGCCAGCCGATGTTAACCGCTCGAGAGATAAGTTTGAGGCTACAAATTTCAAGTGGTGTTAATGTAAGTCCTCAAACTGTGCGAAATCGACTGCATGAGTACGGCCTACGAGCTCGACGCCCAATCAGGTGCCCACCGATACGTCACGGGAATCGCGCTCGTCGATATGAATGGTGTAGAGAAAGCATAACATGGACCCAGGAACAATGGGATAAAATTATGTTTTCCGATGAGTCGCGATTCGGGTTTAAGCCTGATACAAGAAGGGTGCGAGTGTATCGTCGGCCCGGAAATACTGAAAGTCTCAGGTGCGTTCAGGAAGTTCATCCATACAGCGGCTCAACAGTTATGTTATGGGCGGGTATTATGAAGAACAGGCGAACTGAGCTCGTTTTTGTAAATGGAAACATGAATGCTGAAAATTACATTGAGGATATTCTCAGACCTTATGTCTACCCCTAATGCACAAACCTTTGGCTCCGATTTTAGGTTAATGCATGACAATGCGGTTTCACATACAGCTCGGCGAACCAGTGAATACTTTGCAACGGAGAACATCCGGGTATTGCCCTGGCCTGCACAATCGCCAGATCTCAACCCCATCGAGCACGCATGGGACATGCTCCAGAGACGTGTTTTGAAGGACTTGGACGGAGCGACAACAACCCAACAGCTGAAGGATTTGCTACAATTCCATTGGGAGCGAATACCGCAAGATGACATAAACAGTCTCATTAATTCAATGAATAATCGTTGCCGACAAGTTCTGAATAGCAGAGGAGACCATACTTTGTATTAAATTGTTCTATTCTTTCACAATAAATACATTTTCTTTAGAAATTTCATTTTGTAAGAAAAAAGTTTAGTTTCTTATGTATGTTAGTTTCTACAGTATATTCTAATATTGTTCATTTCTGTTATTAAAAGAACTTATAAAGACAACAGCTGTTATTTTTACATCATAGAACCCTAAAGATATTATTTCAATAATAAAATACAACGTTATAATGTGAAGAACCATCCTAAAATTTAAATTAGTACATGTTGCTTAGACTTTTTTGATGAGTGTATTTGTAACGATACATGGAACAAACAATAATTTAGTAATTACGTAATTGGTGTGCGCATGTAAAATGTATATGTACATAAAAACTTTCATGTTCCAAACATGGGGGGGGGCTGTCCCTGACTGGGTCGCTTTCAGGCCGGCATGACAGCGGCGACCGGCGATGGATAGTATGTCTTTCGGTGGTCGCCATTGTTTTTGGATTGTACTGTGCTTACCATCAGGCACAGTACAGTCACTTTGCCGAGTTACAATAAAAAAAAAACTTTAATCTTGCACGGCATAATCTTACAGTCACTACAGTTTATTTACTTTATACTGTTAACACAGTCTTACCTAATACACCTGTTCTCAAATTTATAAATTAATGCATAATAGAATCCAAACGCTTTTCAAATCAAGTTCAATTTCTTTTAATGTGTCAATTTTTAAGGTTATTTGTTTTTTTTTTATTTATTATATTATTATTAGTGGTTGCTACTTTTATTATAAAGTACTTATCAAATGATATATATGGACAATTATGCTAAGTATCCTATATAAATGTTTTTATTTGACGCAAGCTATCAACAACGTCAATTCTACATTGATTAGAGCGGATTGTCACGATAAACGTCTCTTCGAATGACAACCTTTCTTTGTTTCAGTTGTAATAATAGAAAACTAGATAATTCCATAGGGTTACACTAGAGAATAATTGAGAAACTAACAGAGAAGAAACTCAAAACACTTCGACCGAAGAGAAACAATGTTTACTAAGGTATGACGTAATTCACTATGATTGGTGTTCCGTATAACATGGCAGATCGTTATATTTTGTATTTATATTTTGATTCATTTGAATTAGTCTCGCTAGCTTTTAATACAAAAATAAATACATTTTTTGATCCATCTAACATTATCTATAACATTGATTTCAAATATTCGTTATCGACATCATGCATATAAAAAAATACAATTTATATGTTAAAATGTATATTACATATATTTATACCTAAATAACAGAGCATACCAAAGATATAGGCATACATATATATAAATACACTATAAAAACAATTAACCCTCTGTACAGTCGAGCAAAAAGCCTTGTTTTAGGAGTGAGTCGGAAAAATTAAAATCATGATATGCCAAAAAGTCATATATACACCATAGATTATAATACTATCTCATGCTGGTAATAGAAAATTGAAAACAGATAACAAAATCATGCTAAAACCAATAGAACACTTACCGAATCACCGGCGCCCGCAGTGTAACCAGCGTCGTGTTCGCGAGCTGCCAACAAGCTGAAAATATTATGAGGTTTATTGGATATAAAGCTTCGGAAGCATCAAAACTATTATTTTTAAACATTTCATAAAAAAAAAACATTGGGAAGGTAGTCCCGTGGAGCTGTTAAGACCTTTTTTTTTTTTTTAACATGGAGAAATCCCTACGGATTCCCACCCTAGCCGGGCAGCTGAGGGTGGGGTATGTCCGACTTGCACGGACTAAAATCCCATGGTGCCTTCAATCACCTATAGGCCGGGGAGCAGGAGCTGCCGAACTGGCACTACGTCTAAGCTGTTAAGACCTTGCTAGGTCAATAACGTAGTCATTTCGAAAGAAAAGAAAAGCATTGTGTGGTTTTATGACACCACGATACAAGTAAAACCTTTTCCGTTTGTAGACATTTAAATGAAAATGTACGGAAAATTATTTATCCACGTCGCGTTTTTAATCTTACTTTAATACATGGGAAAATGGGAATGATAATTGATAATCAAATAGTAGACAAGATATCCAACTATACATCTATATAGACATATAATAAGAATGTAAATCTAACGTGTCTGTACTTTTTCGTGGAATAAGTAATAGAATACATTTCAATCATTTTTAGAAATGTCTGTCTGTCTGTATGAACACGTATCACTGCTGAAGTACTTGGTTCACAATATAACCTCACTAAGAAAATCATAAAGGATATTCTCGGGTGTAATTCAGTCTTTGTTTCATTGAAATCGGTTTACTTTAACAGAAGTTATTGTAATTTGAATGACGGCTCGAGCTAAGTACGAGAATAGAGTAGTAATCTATACTAATATTATAAAGTTGGAGGGTTTGTTTGTTTAGTTGGTTGAACGAGCTAATCTCGGGAACTACTGGTCGGATTTGGAAAATTCAGTGTTAGATACCTCATTTATCGAGGAAGGATATAGGCTATATATCACCACGCTAAGACCAAAAGGAGCGGAGCACCAATGACGAATGTTTCAAAATCGGGTCGGAGCACCAATGATGAATGTTTCAAAATCGGACTTTTTTCCCTTTTGAGAGCTTCCGCTGCCGGTTAGCCGAAAGTAACTATTCCACGGGGACGAAGTCGCGGGCAGAAGTTAGTACATAATAAATACTAATGGTTCAGACGATAGACATATTGTGATTGGGTGCTTCCGAGGGCCTTTCACTTTACCCCTACTGCGACATGCGATAGATGAACCAAAAGGTTTCAGCCAATGGCAAAAAAAAACGTTTCATTAAAGTAATCCTTACCGGTCACTAACGTTGCGGACAACGATCCTGCCATCCGGTAAGATGCATCTATTAGCGGGCGTAGACTGTGACATCTGGAACAAACCAATATACAGTTCTCACGAAAATTTCAATATTTTTTATACTCTCTATTGTAATTTATAAAATACTAATATATATTATATAAGGCACTTGCGACTCCCCTGTTGTTGCTAGTGTCTATGGACAGCGGTGATCACTTACCATCAGGTGACCCGCATGTTCGTTTGCCCCCTATAATATAAAAAAAAGTTTGTGTGTTTGTGACGTTGTAAGGGATAACCGCAGGAACTACTGGTCCGATTTGAAAAATTATTTCGGTGTTATATAGCTCATTTTATCGAGGAAGGATATAGGTTCTATATAATCACACTAAGGCCAATAGGAGCGGAGCACCAATGAAGAATGTTTCAAAATCGGGGATTTTATTCCTCTTGAGAGCTTCCGCTGCGTGTTAGCCCGAAATAACTATTCCACGCGGACGAAGTCGCGGGCATAGGCTAATAATTTATAAATAACTAGCTGACCCGTACCACCCCCTACAATCTCACAAACTTTACCTCTTTATAATATTAGTATATATATCAAGGACACAGGCGCGAAAAACTGTTTTTTGTTCATTAATTTCCATGCGGACGAAGTCGTGGGCACTGCTAGTATAATTTAAAATCACACACAAATACACATACATGTACCTATATTTGTTTAAGTATGAAAATATTTTTTATCACCACTGATATAAAACACGTGTTGTAGATTCATATATACCGCGTGAAAGGTTAGTCAGTCGCAATATTTACACAGGATGTTCAGTACTCGATTCTCGTTCCAAATCAATTAAAACAATAGGTGCTTAATATTTGACCTAATTATCTACAGAAAAACAAAAATTATATGTAATCCATAACGCGGCTTTCTTAAAGCACACGACTAGACGGTGCCATTGACCGTCGAACCGTGTTCAATGAAACGTGAAAGAACAAACAATAAAGGATAATTTTTAGAGATGTGCCGATTACGACTTTGGCCTAATAGCCGACTAGCCGATTAATCGGTGGTTTGATTTTTTGCTTTTGATGAGAAAAAGCAGTATTTAAAAAAAAAAAAAATATTGTTACGTAAAGATATTACTGTTATTGTTCATTAAAGTGAAAAAGCTTAATTAAAAATTAAACATATACAAAAAAGGCTCGTGTATGGATGAAGTAGTTAATGTTTAGGATTTTTCGACATACTTTTTTTTACTGTGCATCATGTACATGCAATTTTATTTCAATATTACTTAGTTTATTAATAAAAAAAGTCCTATTGTTTTAGTCAAACAATAACAAGAAACAATTATAAATGTAAAAGGAGTCAGCATGCAAATTTTCACATCCCTACGTCACAGCAATTTGGGCTGTACGTTATTATGTCAGTGAGATAAACAGTTACCGTATTGTTACAAAAAAGTTAAATACGTGTTGAATACTTGTGTTGGGGTCAGTTGGTCACTCTTTCTTCAATAGCAATAAAACAGTGGTAGAGTATCAACGTGGACTGTATATTTTAATTTTCACAAAATATATAATGGTATGTAACGAGCCGGTAACAATACATACATTTTCTGGGTTTAACACTATAATTACGTCCTTACATCTACTACATTATACGTGCCTTACTGCCGCACGTTCATCCATACATTTACATAAATTCACATTATATTTTTAGTGATGGTTCCGTATAACATTAGACAAATAATAATAATAATCATATTGGAGGTTATATTTGAATTATTATGTGATATTTCTAAATATCACATAAGACATATTGAACACAGAAACCAAGTACATAAGAAATACGACAGTTTATCTGTACGTATTACATAAACAAATTTATACACATAGACATAATAGCTCGTCTGTCTGTAACAGACACATTAAACCTGCACATATATCGTATTTATTATTATTATTATAAGATATCCCATTACGCATAATGAACATTAGTAGAGAGAAATATATATATATACTAGCGGACCGGGCGGACGTTGTCCTGCCTTTAAGTCAACCGCAGCGCCACCTACCGGGTCCAATTGTGAATCTAAACCGTTCTCGGATCCACTGGAACACGCACACAAAATTTCATCAAAATCGGTCCAGTCGTTTAGGAGGAGTTCAGTCACATACACACGCACACAAATGAAGGAATTTTAACCCATTTTACCTCATGAAATATATATATTAAGACTAACGCGGGCTCGGCGGACGTTGTCCTGCCTTGATAATAAAAAAAATCCTAAATGTCAGCCGCAGCGCCACCTACCGGTTCCAATTGTGAATCTAAACCATTCTCGGATCCACTCGAACACGCACAAAAAATTTCATCAAAATCGGTCCAGTCGTTTAGGAGGAGTTCAGTCACATACACACGCACACAAGAAATATATATATTAAGATATACATGAGAACTCATCTGTCCGTAACAACTTGCTTTAAAAAAGTTTGATTACAAAAGAGTGTCCTACCCTTGTTTACAGATGGATATTATTTAAAATTAAATATTCCCTAACACTTGTCTAAGTTGACAGTTCTTATTTTATTGTTGTGATTTATTGTATTTGTTTTTGCCAGCGAAAGACGTTTCGCAATAAATTATAGATTTCCTGGGTATAATTTATTTAGGAGATATAATTAAGTGACACAATTTTAAAGATTCACAAGTAAATCATAACTATTAGACTATTGACGTTTGACAATTTATTAATCTGACATTATGGTGTTATTTCACCTGACGCATTTTTACATCGAATCGAATTGTGCTATTCAGAATTGCTTGCATAAAGAACTTAAAGCAGACGTTTAGGGAGTGACCGCTTAAGACATGCAAAAGTAATAAACCATTTTAAATATATGTTCAACTGGGTTTAAAATTATAGGCACTGTGTTTAGTAAAATTCGTGTTAAACCCGTGTTCATTTTTGTTTTTGCAATAAGTATAGATTTAAGTTACCTGTCGTTTCTCAGCGAGTTCAGCCTGCTGGATCACTAATATGCGTTGCCTGCAGTCCAGCTGTTCCTCTAGTAACTTCAGCTTCTCGAGCTTCATTGTCTCGAATTGTATGTGTAAACTCGGATCCAAGGCTTTAGTTGGAACCTGTTAATTATTTGTTATTATAGTCTGTTTCCTTTATGTTCCTTTTGAAATATATTACAATAGTCACTACATATTATAAAACAAAGTTCTCCGCCACGTCTGTCTGTCTGTTCGCGATAAACTCAAAAACTACTGAACGGATGTTCGTGCGGTTTTCACCAGTAGTAAAGTGATTCATGAGGAAACTTTAGGTATATAATGTGTCAAGGATTTTTTTTTATAATCAGGTCCGGTCAACGTCCGCCAGGTCTGCTAGTTTTCAATAATAAGAGAAAAAAAAATTATATTGTAGTTTGTATTTGGGGTCATTCAAGTATAACGTAAGCACTAAAGGCCGCCCTTTTTGATTTGCTTATTTTTGATGGCATATAATTATGGTCCTCTAAAACTGAGAGAGGTAGATTTGAGAAAAAAATGCAATATTTAAAGACAGGAGCTTGGGTTTGCTTCGAGTTCGACGTACTCTCGATACACTAAACGCGCATCCCAATAAAAATTAAATGGCTGTAAAGGCGTTTGCCGGTCTATTTCCGCGCTGAGTGTACATTCTTTCGATCCAAGAGTACAACAAGTCCCGTCAGCAATAAATTATTTCGATAGAGCCGCAACCATCCAACTCGTTAGTGGCATCCGCCGCGTTTTGATAGTTCAAAACCGCTGCGAAGTATTTTTGATGGATACGACCGCATATAATTATCCAGATCCATACAATAAAACTGAGAGCGAAAAATTTTATTCCCCAAAAAATTTTACAAAAAAATGCTCCCACCCCCACCCCCATACTACCAATCTCTGTCGGACAATAAACTTCTCTCCCCCACACTCTCCCTGTCCTCTCTCGCATCGTCTCAAGCCTAGGTTCATCCCGAGTAGAGCCCACACACACACACACACACACACACACACACACACACACACACACACACACACACACACACACACACACACACACACACACACACACACACACACACACACACACACACACACACACACACACACACCGTAGGTACGCACTTTTATTTTGTTTGTTTTGGTTAGTTACTTTTAGCCAGATTCGAAATATAGGTACATGTTAGCGAAGTACACATGTACCATAGTGAACAACTTAGCCTTGTACATAACTGACCTGTACACACCACGTATATAGTGTTAACCAGTTCATAATAACTCTCTCTTATTTCCCATGTGTTTGTTCCAGAAATTTGAAGGCCGGCATGACAGCTACGACGGTTAAAGGATATATATACATATATTATATCTGTGGGTAGTCACCATTGTCTTTACAAAGCACTTAACGTCAAGTAGTGCCACAGAATTCTCATGCACTAACGAAACAAAAAGGAATTTTGTTTTAACATCTCTTATTTTTCTTTACTAAATTACATTTGATGGTAATAGCATACAAAACAAGATGAAATCCTATGACATATGTCCTATGGGCTAGGCCATGAGATAACGTATACACAGACCACTAGACATCTGATTGACACTGAATTAGAACCAATAGAATCAAAGTTAATCATTTTTCAGAATCATAAAAGGTTTTAATTTATTCTATTAGTTTATGAAGCTTACCTGATCTTCCACTGGTTGATCATCTTCAGCTAAATTATCACCGTTGTTTATTTCATCTCTCCTGAAACAATAACATCATCTTTGACATTACCTAGGTTTGTAAAAGTTGGTATTGATCTAAATTTTTAACCGAAGAGCTCGTAAAAACTTGACAAATCCCCATGAAAGCTATCAACACCTGAGTGTTTCTTTTTGGAGGAAGTTTTGTGTTATTGGTTTTTCTCTAACTTAAGTTACTATATCGTGTTGTAGTGCATTAGATTTTATAACATTTAACCAACTACCATGATAATTAATATAATATATAAAAATCTCGTGTCACAGTGTTAGTGTTTCAACTCCTTGTAACGGCTGGACCGAGTTTTATGAAATTTTAAATATATATTTGGTAGGTATGAGAATAGGTCGTAAAGTATACGTTACATCTGTAGGTTATTAGGGTGTCCGTATCCAGAATTTTATTTTTCAATTTTTCTGATAATGTTTGATTTTTATATTTTCTTTTATTTGCCATCAAAAATTACCTACAAGAACCCCTAATTTTCACCTTCCTAACCCCACCATCCCATTTTTTATTCGCGATTTTAGTATTTTTGTATGAACAATATCCAAATAATTCAACGGTCGGATGTTGCTGATCGACAGATGGCGCTATGTCCCCCTGATCGAAATTTCTTCCACACATACGTATCGCTAAACCAACTAGGTATATGTTTGAGCGAGTCCCTGAATTGTTTGGTTTCACAATTGGAAACAGTGGGAGTCGTTGTAGTCAGGTTCTAGATTTTTGAAAATTTTTCGTGTTTGGTAATATTATCGGAACAGTAGTAAAAGTATCATGTAGACGAAGTTATGCGGGTGAGCTAGTATACTTTGATATTTGAAAAAGAAAACAATATTTGGATATTATTTTGTCTGTTATAACTATATATATAAAAATCAATTGAAAAATGTATGTAACACTCATCATTGCTGAACGGCTGCATCTATTTGGTTATTTTTGTAACTCTCATGACATGGTCTGTATGAACGAAAATATTTAAAAAATCATATGGAAAATTGAAAAAATTCTGATAAAAATCTCCATATAAATAGTGAGTGAATGACACAGAGAAGACAGGGAGGAAAACTTGAAACTATTGACAGATTCACATTCAACTGTTCAACCCACCTCCCTCCCCTTCTTTCTCTCCTCTTCCCCTGCGACACCCCTGGTGTTGCAAGTGTCTATGGACGGTGGTGATCACTTAACATCAGGTGACCCCCTGCCCGTTTGTCTCCTATGACATAAAAAAAAAATTGCCATTTTGTTTAACTGTATGATTGTAGTGAAAAGGGGAGATTTGATCTGATTTTCTTCAATAGTACACATAGTAATACACCCTGTCTAAAAATACAGGAGAAGGATTAAAACAGATACAATTTCCAAATGTAAAACACACAATATATTGAGTAACGGTACCCACAACTTCATCTGTGTGGAACATTATGTAAGAAAAAACAGTGATTAATTAAAACATCTGAACATATTAAGTCTATTTACTTTTCTTTCCATTAAAATTACAATAACTTTTGATAGAGTGAACCGATTTCAATGATACAAAGACTAAAAGCTACTTGAGGATATGCTTATGCAATGTTGCGTGTCCAAACAAACAGACAGACATTTTTTTAAATGATTGAAATTGAATTTTATTACTTATTCTAGACATCTGTAACATATTTTTCCCATAAAAATTTAAAAAGTACGGACATTAGATTTTTAGATAAATAGATAAATTACTTCCATGTGTTTATACTCCAATCATTACCATTATGATCCTGTTAGATTAACACATTATTTGTTGATCATTAGTTAGCTCATGTCTTTACATTGGCAAAACGTTACCTACCAGCCATGAGTACACTTGTCATGTACTTTTCTTTCACAAACAGGGGCACAGTAAAACATGTCATGACATCAACTCTCAATAAAATTGCCAGTGAGAAATGTATTAATATGACAGGTTTAAATAAATATTTTTAATTAACAGATTTATATGTAACTGTTGCCTGTTATGAATTGATAATTAAAAAAAACTATCAACAAACAGCTGATGATATAGCAGAGTAATGAAACCAAACATTATCTTTAGATATTTGTAGTAAATGGCAGAAATTAGTGATCCATGTTTCTGAAGAATATCAAGGCTGAAATCAGAAATTAATGTGATAACTTTTTTTATATGTTATAGGGGGCAAATGAACAGTCGAGTCACCTGATGGTAAGTGATCACGGCCTAGACACTAGCAACACCAGGGGAGTTGTAAATGTGTCGCTGGCCTTATAAAAGGTGGGCCTCCAGTGCTCTCACTGACTGAACTAAACACAACAATGCATACACTGTTACTTCCAACCGGTGTTTCTATGAGAGGGTGGTACTACCCCGGGAGAGCCGACCCGTTTATGCTGAAACCAGTAACAGCTTCAACATAGCAATACTCATCTTGACTCAAAGGAATAACTTGTACATCCTTGCTGTACTGTTTATTTGTCAGACCACCTCTAACCGAACCTCTTCCTCTAAAAATATCAGATATTTAAAGCATAAACTTAGAGATATATATACAGGCAATATCACAGTCACAACTGATAATAGATTAACCATCCCTTATTAGTTGCACTTCTAACCACTTTTTTGATACAATTTAACTGGTAAATTTAACACAAAGTGATAATATTCATTCTGAAATCGGTATGTCTATATACAGCAGCTTAATTGCTTTTACCATAGCACCATACAGTAAGCACAATATATATGCTCCAACATGCAATATCATATGACTTGAACACTTATATTTCTAACTTCTAGTATCCAAGACCCAAGTCATTACTGCTTTGTTTGATCCTTATCGTCATATGGACCTAATCACTATGCGAGCCTACAACATATTGGCGATTTCAAACTCTGAGTAATCCACAGTTCTATATTCTCCCACATTCAGTAGTATTACAAGAACATTTCTCAGGTTTCCTCACAATGTTTTCCTTCATCCTCACCCGATAGTGTTACCAATTTCAATTGATTAACATATCGCGAAAATTGTAAATCGATCCTGCGTACAGCGGATCGATATTCCATCGGTCAAACCACTAGTCAATAGGATTCGACGTGACCGACAAAGACGACGACTGACCACGACTTTCTTCGATAAATCTTACTTTATACACATCGCTTGGGCTTAGCTTGGGCTTAAAATAAAGGCCCTGCTGTCGAGTCAATATAAAATATTAATTATCGAAAATGTATTGTATATAGGTAGTCGTAAATTCCTTATTGTAGTGGAAATTATTAGAAAATTAATTCGTAGCTCACACAATGAACTCAATTCATACGTATAGAGTTTCAAGTACTTACTGATATACTCAACACAAAAAAAGTTTTTATTTAAGTTCACAATGTTGAACTTTCATAAGTTCAATAACAAAGCCTCATTTATACCTAACAGAACCAAGAGAATTCCATTCTACAAACGATTCAACTTTATTTTATGTCCGCTAATAATAAATATTCAGTAACTTACTCTTCGTTTTGCTGAATGGATGAAAGATACTGGTTCAGCATAGCGTTCAATTGTTTATAATAATAACACTAGCACAATGAGAACAAAACATATATGTGAATACCACTTATCTATTTCACTTATTAGAATAAAACGAAAATACGACTAAACTTTGATCTCAAGAGTCTCAAGCTAATCTTTTCCGAAAACAAACTTCTAAGTCAGAAGTTGTAACTACCATATTCATTTTAAAAATAAACAACCAATCAGACGGCAATATTATTAAAATGTAAGACTTTTTGATTGGTCATAGGTGTAACCAACGCACCAATAGTAACTCTATAAGTTTGCCAAAGCACTTGTAATGATTGGTTGTAATTTTTTTTTAATTTCATATTAGGGATGCGCACGTAAAAATCATTGTGTTGATATACAGCTCTTTGTTCGCGGGGTATGTGTTCCGTAAAAATACCGCGAATACAGAAACCGTGAATATAGAATGGTAATTTATATGGGATTATAGGGGATACGTTCCTAGGTGACAAAATAAAAAAAAAACAACTACATAAAACAACCAATTCAATTGAAGATTTTGACCACTGATCCATAACGATAACGCTACCTTCCATTTTTTCTATTGCTGGATCACGAACAATTTTCGCTGTCAGTGAAGTTGAAGGTACAGACGACTTTATTTTATCTTTGAATTTTTTTATCGATTGTACAGTTGATTCGTTCACATTGAATGAGCGTGATACAGATGCAAACGACTCTCCAAGGATTATCAAACATTGCTATTTTCACTTTAAGCGGTAACACTGATTTTTTTCGTATCGTAAATCGTTTTTCATTTTTTTTAATCGACGTTATAAATTAGGAAGATAGTGGTAGAGACGTGTTCTTCGATCACAATTTTTGTAACGAATGGAATGATGAAACAATAAAATATACAAAGCATTTCTTACCAAAAGGCGGAACGTCTAATATGTGGCAGCAATTAACAATATAATTTATGCTTTGAATAATAAGGGTGCTTTACTTAAACATTCTGTGTGTTTACATTCTCAAAAACATCGACCGCGGCGAAGGCGGCTTATGTCAAAAGAAAAGCAAATACAGCGACGATATCATTTAACAACATATTTTAGGCGTAGTTGTAATAAGGTCTGTTTTACTTTTTTATTAGTTCATTTGACGACGCGTTTACAAAGGATACTGATTAAAAAAAATACACAGGAATTGGGTTACATTTTTGAAATCCGCGAATAGTGAAAACGCAAATGAATGAAGTGCGAATGAAGGAGCTTTTACTGTACATATCGCAAATGGAAGAAAAATAAAAATAAAGTCTCAAATGTAATCAACTGTTGGAGGTGCTAGAAACAGCACGACGACGGAAGAGAAAGATAGAGAATAGGAAATATTTTTATATTATATATTTTTTTTTTGCGGGCTGGGGTGTGGGGGGGGGGAGAAGGAAGGGATAAGTAGATATATATTTATTTGTTTATTTTTTTTTTTTTTTTTTTTTTTTTTTTTTTTGTCCCCCTTAATAATATTTTTTATTTTTTATTTATTTTAATAATACTTTTTTTTTTTTTTTTTTTTTTTTTTTTTTTTTTTTTTTTTCTTTTGTTTTTTTTTTTTTTTTTTGATATTATTTTTTTTTATTTTTTTTTTTTTTTAATATTATTTTTTTTTTTTTCTTTTATTTTTTTATTTTTTTTTTTTTTTTTTTGTTATAAAAATAAATGAAAATATATATTTTTTTTTTTTCACAATATTTTTAATTTTTTATTTTATAAATTATATTTTTTTTATAAATTTTTTTTTTCCTATATAAATATTTATATATATAGACTTTTTTTTTATATTTTTTTTTTTTATTATTATTTTTTTTTTTATAAAAAATTGTTATTATTTTTGTTAATATTATTATTTTTTTTTTTTTTTTTTTGTAGTTTTTTTTTTTTATTATTATAACAATTATAATATTATTTATTAAGATTTTTTTTTTAGTTATTTTTTTTTTATTTTTTTTTTGGTAAAAAATAAAAAATATAATTTTTTTTTTTAATAATATTCATAATAATTTTTTCTTCCTCTTCCCCTCGGAGTTTTTTTTTGAAATAAATTGGTGGGGACTATTACACAGTCTGTAAGTATGTTATACCTATATATAGCCGTACATTCAAAACATATAAAGATAAAAAAGAAAAAATGCTATTCATGAAAAAAAAACAACAATATTCTTTATTTTTAGGCTTTGTTAACAAAAAGCGGGCGAAGCGGAAAAAAATATTTAAAAAATTACATTATATATAAAAAAAAAAATATTAAAAAATTACGTGTTTTTTTAAATATATCTTAAAAATAAAAAAACTGACAATACGATTTTTTTTTTAAAACGTGTTATCACGTTTATCGACACTACATATAGATGTACACTAGTTTCAAAAGCCGACAGAGGTTCGAATTTCACCCACACATTATACTTTAGTTAAAAGGCCTCTTGATCCGGTAACATCAAAGTGTATGGTACTTACGTCATGAACGCGCGGCCCCCCCCAAATAAAATACATCAATATTGACTGATTCAATACGTCAAATTAGTTGATATAATATATAGATAATCTTAATATTTTATTAAAAGAAAACAATATAAATCGAATACTTTTGTCATGTCATGTCTCATTAAGTCACAAGAGAACAAACAAAATCCCTTTGTAAATTGTCTATAATGCGTCAACTTTAACCACTCGGCTGATTTTGTAAGACCCCGATCTCAAAATGGCTGATTATATTTTTAAATATGAATCCATTTTGTTATTATAAATTAAACATTACAAAATGTATTAATTATTGTATATATCAATATATACTATAATAAAACTGTAATAAAGCCAAATCTGTACATTAAATATTTTTTGAAAATTTTCATCGGGGCAGACTTTGTTATCGAAATAGAAGCCAAAAATAATCCTTTTACAATTTTTGTCTGTCCCTGTGAACACCTGTCACTCTAAAAGTACTGAACCTATTTTGACGAAACTTGACACAGTGATAACTAATATTACAAGGTTACACCTAGGATACGTTTTGTCCCATAAAACGCAAGGGGTTCTCCAGGATAGCAAAAGACAAAAATTTGTAGATAATGTAACTAGACTTTTTTGCGACACCGTAGTACAAGAGCCAGCAACGTTTGAAGAACGAGAATTTTAGAAAAGCTGGTTCTTTAATATGAAGATATATTATGCCCTTCCAAACAGGATTCAGGTTACCTGGTAGCCGGTTAACGTTGTGTTTTTTAATGCGCATCACACCTTTACAGGTCAAAATTTTGATTTGTAAATAAATTTAGGAACTTTTTTTTCAGTAACTTACGCTATTAAAAACATGAATTTATCATTGCCAGACAATTTTGTTATTGACAATAATGTGCCCGATGATATTCTTTATAAATAAAATAATTCATTTCAAACCATTTTATTTTTTCCATTGCAAAGAACATATTTCATTTTATTAACCATTACGATATTGAGATTTCACCGTAAACAATGAAAAGCAACGATAAACGTACACATATCACTTGGGACTGACGCCATCTTGAATACATGCGTCTATAACAGGCACAATTATCGCTGTCTTTATCATACAGCCAGTGTTGCGCTACACTATTGCGATAGCTAAGTTGTTCTATACATATTATTTTTAATCTACCCTCTTTTGTCTAAATAAAATAATATTAAGATTACAGCTATCTTAACATGGTTTGAACATACCTTTTTTATTTACCAAAAATAGCATCGGGCACGTTATTGTTAATAACAAAAATGTCTGGCAATAATAATTTCATGTTTTAGTAGTGTTTCAAAGTTAGTGAAAAACAAAACATTCATAAATGATATAAAAACCAATATTTTTGTCTGTAAAGGTGCGATGTGCACTAATAAATGCAACGTTTACCGGCAGCCATTTATATAACAATTTATCATTATTTATTTTATGTTTATATTTTATCGTTTACTTTACAATTTAACTCTATCAACTTGATATTTTATAATGTAAAATATACTGACTGTATAGTAAACGTCTACAAAAAAGGGAAAGGAACTTCGTTCCAACTGGGAGTCCATAGACCTATCACGCTTTTTTTTACATTACCGCCAATATATTTACTTATAGGTTAGTTTTTACTTTAATTGAACCCGTAGATGAAGCTACGAACGAGTTGTAGGCTTATTTTAAAAGATTTCTCACATACCATCCGGGTATATGTTTGAGTGAGCCCCTTGATAGTTTGGATTCACAATTGGAAGCCGTAGGTGAGGCTGCAATCGGATTATAGGGTTATTAAAAATTTTCGCGTTTAAAAATACAATTGAAACCGGTGATAACCGATATGGTGCAGAAGTTGCACGGATCAGCTAGTTATTAATAAATATGTTTTTTTCTTAGCTTATCCTACCAACAGTTTGTTGACCCAATGGTCCTAAGGTTTCGTTCGTTTGTCAATACAAATAATCGTAAACATTTATACTGGACACTCTAATACATCTATCTATACATATAATAAGAATGTAAATCTAATTTTTCTTTATTTTTTCGATTTTCGCGAAAAAATATGTTGCCAGTGACTAGGAATGAGTAATAAATTACATTTAAATAATTTTTAGAAATGTTTTTCTGTATGTTTGTATGAACATATTATTATTCTAAATATTATATATATTTGTTAAAAAGATAAACCAGATCGAGTTTCTTGCCGGTTCTTCTCGATGACTGGGTTGTTTTCCGAACCGGTGGTAGTTTTGACGTTCATAAGTGCCTTCTTAGGGCCTAAATTGAATAAAGTGTTTTTGAATTTGAATTTGAATTTGAACACGCATCACTGCTAAAGTATTGGGTTTACAACAAAACCTCACTAAGAAATAAAGCATATTCTCGGGTGTAATTCAGTCTTTGTTTCATTGAAATCGGTTTACTCAATCAGAAGTTATTGTAATTTGAATGACGTCTCGAGCTAAGTAGGAGACCAGAGTAGTGATATTACAAAGCTGGAGGGTTTTTGATTTTATGAAATCTAATATGATTCTTTTTGTCATATTTCTCTTGACTTTAGATAAGTCATTCGACTTTACATCAGTCATCTTAACTGCAGTTCTAGGACTGATAAAAATTTCTTAATGGCTAATGTTTCTTAATTTTTAAAGTTTCCTCAGTCAATTGTACTGGAACTGTGTAAGTTATAACAGATCAGCTTTTTATATCTATACAAATTTTATAAAGCTGAAGAGTTTGTTTTCTTGAACGCGCTAATCTCAGGAACTACTGGTCCGATTTGAAAAATTCTTTCAGTGTTAGATAGCTCCTTTATCGAGGTCGAGCAATAGGAGCGGGAGCCAACGATGAATGTTTTAAAATCGGGGCTAACGTACTTTTATTTTTAAATGATAAAAATATTTTCACCTTCTACGTAAACAAAGTCGTGAATTAAAGCTGGCGTTAGCCGAGAGTAACTGTTACACGCGGACGAAGTCGTGGGCAGAAGCTAGTATGTATGTATATACAGTAAAACAAGCACACCTTGTATTTCTACCTCTGCTACTGACACTGGCATTGTCATCTCTTCTATTTTCCTCGTAATGGTCATACTTTGCTTCAGTTTGACGATTGTCTTTTCTATCGTATTTTCTGGGCTACAAACGAAATAATACTTGTAAACAATATTCTAATCCTTTTTTTTTATTTTCACAATAACATTAATTTATAAAGATATCGTACCTTGTAAGCAATGGCTATGGATAATTTCAAAGGCTCAGTTCTATTCATCTTCATTATTGCCAATTTTGCTTCACTGTAATAAATAATTAACCAATTACAATAAATTTATTATTTAATCCTATTGCTATATAGAGTATCTATCTATTACCATCCTTGATTGATTGATTACTCTATTTGACGCTGCGAGGTTCTATCTATGAGAAACTAGCGGGTCATGTGGACGTTGTTCAGTAAGAGATTACTGTGAAAATTTCAGAACAAAAACCAACGAAATTCACATGATATTCATAGTTGTAGGTTGCTTCCCATACATAAAAAACAGTTTTTTTTAATTTATTGTTAAGTTATAAGTCCAATCTAAAAAGTGCATTGATGATTTCTATTGCTTTATATTAGGGAAATCAAATAGCGCTTAAAGTTTTGTAAAATTGCGACTTTGATATTTTTAGTGACCTATGTCTGACCTCCAGTATAAGAACAAACCACTTTGCCCCGGGAGAGTAGTGGTATGTCCATGCAAAATTTCCCCACCTTAATTTTTTTTCTCAAATTGACTACGCTATTGACCTAGCAAGGTCTTAACAACTTCACAGGACTACGCCCCACATGAAAAAAAATTTTCTCTTATAACTATATATAATTATATATATAACTATATAAAACTATATAATTATTCATCTCTATAACTATATATAAGCTAGAAGATTTGTTTGTTTGTTTGGTTGAATGTGCTAATCTCAGGAACTACTGGTCTGATTTGAAAAATTCTTTCAGTGTTATATAGCTCATTTATCGAGGAAGGCCTATATGCCTATATATCATATGCAGAAACTTAAAAATAAACCAGCGGAGCACGCATGAAGAATGTTTCAAATTCGTTTTTTTTCCTTTTGTGGGCTTCCACTGCGTGTTAGCGTTAATCCAAAGTAGCTATTCTACGTGGACGAAGTCGGGGGCACAAGCTTGTATATAGGCTGTAAAGACTATTAAATATCTGATGGGGTTGTAATTCACAGCAGATGCCACTAACTAACTAACCAACCACCAACAAACAAACCACTAACACTAACAATTGGGGTGATTGAATGCTTTACCACTCACTGATCCCGAAGAAAACCGAAAACACTTTTAGAATAGTTACATTGCCAAGAAATGGAAGTTAGATGAATGTGGGTGCAAGTTGTATATGAAGAGACAATTTTCTAATCCAAAATATAAACTAAAATAACAAAATACCACAAAGTATTCACCTGGCAGTTTCATATCTAACAATGGCATACTTCTTCTGAGGATCTTTACTCATGAATACCTCGATCAGTGTACCATACTTCTCGAAAGCTGCTCTCAATCCATCTTCATTCAATACTCTCGGTATATTTGTGATGTACAGTCTGCTGTGGTCTAGATTTCTCTTTTCACTGTCAAACATAACACATAGATTATATTAACAGGGCTTTTTTTGTGGGGGCAAACGGAGCGCGCTGAGCCATTAAAGGAATTTTCGAAAATATGGAAAAATTGCCATAAAAATTGAAAAAAAATTAAACAGTTTGAAAAATAAAAAAAATAAAAATCAATCTTGGTAACATTTACAAAAGAGTTTGGTTTATTTTTAATAGGTCAAAGTTATCCCATTGTAGGGCAATGCCCTACCTTAAAAATACCAAAAACTAAGATAAATTATTATAATTAAATTGTTTGTGTATAGCTTGAGATAAAAAAAATTGTAGCGATAGGTATCTAAACTTCTCCGAACATACCACAGTTTGTGACATTCGAGGGCAGATGCATATCAATTACGATAAAAATTTTACTTCCGCCCTACCGTAACCAATGCTGCCCTACCTCAAATTGGACTCTAGCTACAGCGTTGCATTAGAGTATTATATTTTATTGTATTGCATAAGGATCTACTTGTTTTCCTACGGCTCCCATCTGGAGTTATAGAGATAAAGTAACTTGATAAACTAAATTTCTGGAAAGAAAATGGATTCACATTTACATTGTATTATGTTGCCTTGCAAACAATCCTACTTCTTATTTATATGTTACCTGCTGTAAAATCAACTAAATACCTACTTTTAATTAACTAAATTAACTAAATACCAGTGACAGCTACAAAAAATGTAAAAGTATGTTTCCTGCAAGCCCTGTGTTAAATTTAATATTATAAATAGTATGTATTAAGTCATAGTAGCCAGTAAATTTTACAAGTTATCTTGATATTAAGACAAGAATTATGAATATAACATATAATAATTGCCATTATATCTACAGATTTTAGCATAAACTCTAATACTGCTGCAATTAGGAGGGGGGTGCTATTGGCTGCAACACATGTCCACTAATGCAGCTGATATCTGTCATTTTTTATATCATACATTTTTTTTTCCAATAAATAAATAAAATAAATTAGTGCCATAAGGCATATTTGATAAAACCAAACATAGGGAATACAATTGATGGAAGTAATTTTCATCATTGTCTCTTCTTGTAAAACATATGTGCTACTTACTTAACCTCCTCATCATCATGAGAGGAATTATTGAAGTCATCCCATTTGGCACGACCAGCCATGATTCTGCAATAATATATATATACTATACATATAATAAGACAGTAAATCTAAGGTGTCTCAATTTTTAGATTTTTGTGATAAAAATTATTGCAGGTGTATAAGTAATAAAATACATCTCAATGATTTGTAGAAATGTCTTTTTGTTTCGACACACATAACTACTAGAGTATTGTGTTCACAATAAAACCTCAAAATTATACAGTATATCCTTGAGTAACATTTAGCCTTCGTTTCATTAAAATCGGTTTACTCTGTCAAAAGTTATTGTAATTTTAATGAGGACAGGAGTCAAGTAGGAGAGTACAGTAGATAAGTAAATGGTCTTAATACATTCGGATGATTCTATTATTCACTGTTTGTTTACATAAAGTTCCACATGGACAACTCACAAGCACAACTAGTAATATATGTAAGTATATTTGTATGGTTTTGTGTATAAATTGTGTAAAAGTCCAGATAAAGTAGAGGAGTTTCCTGAATGCTTTGGTTTATGAAATCCTTAAGTTTGTCATTCAATTCTATATATTTTAGACTCAGGTTTGACTCTAACTAACATGGTCCTTGATAAGCATTGACATATAAAAAAACCAAGACACACAGTCTCGAATAAAAGTAGCGCTCAAAACAAGCCGCAAAAACTCCCCAGTATACCATATGTGAATTGAATTTAAAATATGAGACACCATGCAAGAGACTAAAGCTAGCACAGATATGACCATCTGTGAAGAATGGAGAATTTAAAAACTCACGAAATTCATACTGCGTAGTCCAAGGATACCATCTAAATGCAGTTACAATAATTTAAAAGCTTTATTATATAATAGCTGAGCCCGCGACTTTGTCTGCGTGGAAGCTTATGTTAAATCAGTAATTTAAAAAGTCATCTGAATGTTAATACATTTACTTTTCTCTCGTACTTACACCGTGTCGTCATTAAAACTACAATAACTTTTGATAGCGTGAACCGATTTTAATGAAACAAACACTAAGTTACTCCCGAGGATATGCTTTACGATCTTCTTTGGGATTCTGAGGGTTTTTTGTGAACCCAGTACTTTAGCAGTGATGCGTGTTCATACAAACAGACAGACATTTCTAAATATGATTGAAATGTATTCTATTACTTATTCCTAGAAATCTACAACAATTTTTTTCACGAAAATCGAAAACGTACAGACGCGTTAGATATACTTACATTTTTATTATATGTATAGAAGATATCTATCTAGTTTTACAATCTATAGGTGAAAAGTTTATTTTACTATATACAGCGCGTGTTATTTTTATATAAAAAATTACGCTAAACGAAAAATCGGAAACAAAAGAAAACGGCAACGTCCACGCGCATGCGATGCTGAAACTCGTATGTATTTTAATAAAATTATAGCAAGCACTATTTCTTTTAAAATCTTAGTGATATTATCACATATAATCATAGAAATTATGTTTAAAAATACGAAAACAGTGAAAGTAACGGCATTCAATATTTAAAAATTTAAGACTTCAAAACCTCAAAGATGAAGACTAAATTATATCAACATAGCGATAGATAATATGTTAATAAGAGCGATTCAAATTTCAACTGTAACAAAAAGTAAATCAAAGATACTTACTATTTTCTTGAAAATAATCTAAAATGACTGTAAAAACAGCCGCCTTAAAACAAGACGGATAACAGACACTAAAATGGCAATCGGCATGAATGAAGGAATCAATTTTAATGAACACATTAGGGTTGGATGACATTCATCTCTAATATATCGATTACGTGAGTCGATACAGTATTATATATAACATTAAAATTTACCTTATATTTAAAACCACGAAATAAAGAATACGATCTTCTTCCTTCCGTGGTTTAAAACATAATTACAAATTTTTACCTGCAAACATAACCAATATAGAATAATGTTAGCATTTATCTGAGTGAAATATATTTACCCTTGAGGGTTCATTAAAGTGTGTAACTATGGTTTATAAGATTCCTAGACCTAATTTAATGGTCTTTGTTTGAATTACTTCGTATTAGCCTTCTAAGGTCTAGTGCTCTAGTAAATTATATTATTTAGTTAAATATATATTGAAATTAGCGGGC
The DNA here is from genome assembly GCA_036509395.1 of Antheraea yamamai. NCBI lineage: Eukaryota > Metazoa > Arthropoda > Insecta > Lepidoptera > Saturniidae > Antheraea > Antheraea yamamai. Next base: position 1,959,365 of record AP028452.1, read on the forward strand.
CCGGCGGGCGATGTTCTGCCCTCATAATAAAAAAAACCTTGTCAAATTATATACTAAAACGTTCCTCATGAATTACTTTATCCACTGGTGAAAACCACATGAAGATCTGTTCAGTAGTTTTTGAGTTTATCGCGAACAGACAGACAGACAGACGCGGTAAGGGACTTTGTTTTATACTATGTAATGATTACATTATAAATACCAAATATGAGGCAAATATTAAATAGTCTATTTTACGCACTCCGAGTTTTACTATCACGCTCTCCATGTCAGTTTAGGCTCCTACATGTTTATAAGATCGTTGTGCGCATACTACAATTTACCAATATTCAATATTCTAACGTATAGCAGTGCTTCGAAAACCAGAAACCATTAAACATTAAATAAACAAAATTTATTAAGGGATTAAATCACATTTGAAAATTTTAGTGTCTCCGTAATTTCATTGGATTTTCATTATTTTATTTTGTTTTTTTTCGTTATATTGACCCCATACAACCTTCAGTTTACAAGAAAACATTTGATCGAAATTATAAAAAAAATCTGGATTATTCGGTATATAAGTAAATGTATATATTACTTAAAGTAAAGCCAGCTCCTGAAGTATCTAGAAGAGAACCAGCTCATTAATGACCGCCAATACGGTTTCCGTCAACGCCGCTCAACTGGCGATCTTCTAACCTTTCTGACTCATAAATGGACGGAAGCAGTTGAAAATAAGGGGGAAGCCATGACCGTTAGTTTGTATATTGCTAAGGTCTTCGATCGTAGCTTGTAGTAGTACAATACAAAGTACAATGTGCTTCTGTCAAAGCTGGCTTCGTATGGACTCCCCGGGAAACGAGGCAATTGGGTGTCCAGATTTCTCACGGATCGGAGCATAAAAGTCGTCGTCGACGGAGCATGTTCGAATCTCAGGTCTGTGAGTGCTGGTGTTTAGCAAGGCTGTGTATTGTCCCCCACCTTATTTCTTCTGCATATTAATGATGCGTTACAAATTAGTAACATTCATTGCTATGCAGATGATAGTACTGAGGATTCTTCTTATACCGGTCATGTGGGTGTTTCTTGGGAATGCGTTTATGAGAGCCGTAATAGACTTGAAATAGAGACCTCACGTGAGTGTGTTTTGGATTGGGAAAGACAAAATCTGGTCCAGTTTAACCCCAAAAAAACACAAGTCTGCACCTTCATCACTAAAAAAACCCTCTTTGACGCAGTTCCCTTCTTTCAGGGAGTCCCCTTAGTTGCCAAGCCTAATATCAGTATCCTTGGTGTCGATATATCAGTTTGGTGGTCATCTGGAAGCCAGAGCAAAACTAGCCTCAAAAAAATTAGGTGTTCTTAACAGAGCAGGATGGTATTTCACACCGGATCACCGCCTTCAGCTCTATAAGGCGTAAGTTCGTCCACACATGGAATACTGTTCTCACCTCTGGGCCGGAGCACCTCAATATCATCTACTGCCTCTTGACCGTATACAACGTCCAGCGGCTCGAATCATCGGTGACCAGGCCTGCTCTCCTTAAGGCTCGACACTTTTGCACTCCGTAGGGATGTTGCGTCGCTTTGCGTCTTGTACAAGATCTACCACGGAGAGTCCTGTACAAGATCTACCAAGGAGAAACCTCTGAAGAGCTGTTTGGACTGATACCTGCTACTGAGTTTCGTTATAGAAAAACTCGTCATGGACTGAAACACCGTCAGTGTCATCTTGATGGTTGGAAGTTGTCCACTGTGCGATTTTCATGTTCCTTTTTTCCGTGTACTTCAGTCCTCTGTAATGAACACCCAACGGCAGTTTTTCCGGACTATTACAATTTACCATGATTCATGAAACGAGCCTACTCGTTTTTCAAGGGACGGCAACGTTTCTGTGATTCTCCTCCTGTTGCAGATGTCCATGGGCGGCGGTGATCACTTACGATCAGGTGACCCGCATATTCTTTGTCACCTCTGGAATAAAAAAATAATAAAACTTATACATTATTATAACATTTCGATACAGTGAGATATGGAAAAACCCGTAATTAATTTATTTCTGTTCTTTCTTTATTATGGCAATAGGTATGACAATTTAATTAGTTGAATATTTACGTTCTTTATTTAATACATTAGTGATTGATTATGGCAACCTTATTTTACATGACATTGACTGTCAAATATATAATTATGTCAGATGTACATATATGCTTTATTAGTCTGTGCATCTAACCTAGCATTTGGCTAATAAAAGATACGTAAGAATTGTTGAGAAATAAATTGGTGTTAAAACAACATTCTAAATATGAAGAATGGACGATAATGCGAGGAATACGGCCTCTTATCAATTGGACCAAGAGATACTTGACGGTAAACAATTAAATTTGACAATATTATTCGTTGAAATTTGAGTAACAGAAATCAACAGGTACAAATATGACGCAGGATAGTGCCTTTTGTATACTAATTGATCGTTAGTGATTGAATTTCGCTGTATGTTGGTGTTACTGTGTTTAGTTTCTTATATTTAAAATAATTCCGATTAATCTGTTTAAAGTTTCCATACGATGTGTAAATATTACAAACTGGTAGATATATTTACTTTTTTTTTTTAAAGTTGTTTATATGAGTAAAGGTCACAATAAAGCTTATTAAAAAAATGCTAAGATGTAAATTAATTTATTTGTACAGATAAAATATTTGTTGTTTATTTATTAATTTCTGACATATAGTAGATAACCAACCTTTACATTACAACCTTTTTGGTGTTATTAGAAGTAATTTTCTCCCCAACTACAGTACTGTTTTAGGCAAAAGTTACGTTATAGATTATATTCTTTTTTTTTTTGTTTTGTGGTAGTGTAGTTAAGCTATTTCTGTTTCTGCATGATTTGCGCCCCCCCCGAACCCCCCCCCCCCCCCACCCCCCCCCGAAAAAAGAATTATTTTTTTTTTTTTTTTTTTTGTTTTTTATGTGCGCCGCCCACCCCCCCCCCCCCCCCCCCCCCCCCCTCCCCCCCCCCTCCCCCCCCCCCCCCCCCCCCCCCCCCCCCCCCCCACTTGGCCACCCCCTTCCCACCCCCCTTGTTTTTTCATTTTTTTATATATGGTGTGGTTATTTTACCTTAAATTAACCCCCTTTTTTTTTTTTTTCCTTTAAAAAAAAAAAAAAAAAAAAAAAGAATGTGCATTTTTGATTGCAATTAAAAGTTTCAGGGGGTTGTTTTGTTTTTCTTTTTGTTCTTAGTTATTAGTTTACATATTACCTAACTTGTTATGAATGTAATCTATAGGAGTAGTTATTGTAATAAAAAGAAAGATAAATGTTTATTATACTAGTATGCCAGTCTGCACATGCTTGTGAGTAACTAAACATTTATTATTAGATTCTAATGGAGTGATCTATCACAAAATACAATGTTGTGATTGGAGTATGGTAGGATGGGCAAAATTGAGGTGATAGTACTTTAAAATGCCAGCAATGCACTTGCGACTCATGTGGTGTTGCTAGTGTGTATGGACGGTGGTGATCAGTCACCATCGGGTGACCAGCCGGTTTGTAACCCTATAAAAAAAAAATGTCAGCTTGTGAGGGGTAGTCAAAAAAAAAATGATTTGGTATTGTGATAAAACCAAAAGACAGTGAAAAAATCATTTTTCAGCAGCAATAATTATTTATTTTGTGGTACAGAAGCACTCGAATGTATTTACTGTGGGCTACTAATAGAATAGATTCTCTACTACCATAGTATGACCACTGCACAGTGAATGATTACAAAGTGCCGTCTTTGAACACATTAATCTCTCCAGTTGCCCTAACCTACCTTTTTCCCTATACAATATCCTCCTCCCAGTAATTCCTCACCCCACCGGCATGAAAATTCTCCTTACCCTCTCCTTCTTCCCTTACATCAATCTTATGTAAAGTCATCTTGTGTCTACCTTTCAAAATTTTTATTTTCAATACATATGTTACTTGGATTACTACACTAACCACATGACACAGGCTGAATTGTGGATAAGGAAAACCGGTGCTAAGTAAAAAAAGATATCTATACTAATTGTTAAAAACTGAAGAGTTTGTTTGCTTGAATGCGCTAATCTCAGGAACTACTGGTCCGATTTGAAAAATTATCTCAGTGTTAGATAGCTCATTTATCAGGGAAGGCTATAGGCTATATATCATCACGCTGAGACCAATAGGCTCGGAGCACCAATGAAGAATGTATCAAAATTGGGGTTAAAATACATAATAATAATAATAAAACTTTTATTTCCTGATATTTTGACAGTAGTACAAAGACAAAAACTATAATAAATCACGTAATTCAGTGTGCCTAATGGTGAAGGTCTCCTCCAACTCTTTCCATTGCTTTCTGTCTGCCGGCACTCTTGTCCAAATGGGTCCTAATGTCATTTTAAAATTATCTCCCCATCTTTTTGGTTGGCAACCTCTACTTCTAGCACCATCCCTTGGATACCACATTGTTACTTGTTTGCTCCACTTTTCTTTACTAACATACATATTATTTCAAAATATTTTAACCTTCTACATAAATGAAGTTGCGAGTTGAAGTTAGCATTAGCCCAAAGTAACTAACCCAAAGCTAGTATATATATATATCAGAGTATGCTTGTTTATCCTGTCATGTTATTCCAATTTGATTCTTTGCAGCTAGAGGTATCAACATGACAGTGGAAGAAGTAGCCGGTCTACCTACATGTAAATATGCTGACAGAGTCCATTCCCTTAAACTCAATGAAGAAGATCTTGCATTCCTGAAAGGTCTAAGGAGAAGAATTAAGAATAGAGTGAGTATGGCTTGTTAAATTTTATTTAGAGATTTTTCTCACTACCACTATATCAGCCAATAAGAGTAATACTGCAGGGTCATAAGACACATCTCAAAGGAAGCTATGAACATAATCATCATGCTAGCCCATGACGTACTGATGATTTCAAACTTCGAGATAGAGACTATTCAAGTAGCCTTGATTTGGTTATTCTTGATGACCTAGGGGATAGGTTGATCAGCAATATTTATTTATTTAACCTGAATAGATTTAAAAATATATATATAAACTAGCGGACCGGGCGGACGTTGTCCTGCCTTGAAAACAAAAAAATCCTAAAAGTCGACCGCAGCGCCACCTACCGGGTCCAATTGTGAATCTAAACCATTCTCGGATCCACTCGAACACGCACAAAAAATTTCATCAAAATCGGTCCAGTCGTTTAGGAGGAGTTCAGTCACATACACACGCACACAAGAAATATATATATTAAGATGTTTAGGTAAGCATGGAAGGGGGTGTAAGAGAATTGCTTACTTTTGCTGTCTAGTGGGAGGAGGTGGTCCGAAATTACATGAATTTCGCTTACTAATACTTGAACGGCCCCACAGATCTATATTTTATCATATACGGTGGTTCTATAAAAACATTCCTTGGGTTCAGGTTTCCTCACAATATTTTCCTTCACTGTCAGCCGATAGTGATACCAATTAAAATTAGTAAATGTTAATGAATTTCGAAAAAATCATTGGTACATGCAGGAGTTTTAATCTACAGATATTGAAATGATATTCTATCTGTGGAATCACTTGACCGCCAAAAAAATTGTTTTAGATATGCGTAAAACTATACATTGCATGGTGGTATTATTTATAGGTATAGGCTGCAATAAACACTTAACCTCGTGTAGATGGGATAGTTGTATCTTACTTGACTAACTTATAACATAAAAAAGTTGAATATAGTAAAAAAAATTGTGAGCCCTTGTAAAATTGGTCCTAAAATTGTAAGCTTTTAAGCATTTCGAGATATGTAGAATGTATTCAAAATCAAACCAAAATACTTTTTATTTAATTTAGGCCCTGACAAAGCACTTATGAATGTAAAAACTACCACCGGTTCGAACAAACAATCCAGCCATCGAGAAGAACCGGCAAGAAACTCGATCTGGTTTATCTTTTCATAATACATAACATTTTTTTTTTTTGGTGGATGCACAGAGAGAAGCCTCACTTCCAGACGTCGCCATCGTTCACATATTGATCCACCCTTTATGTATTAGGACCCGCTTGACATAACACTTGAACTTACTATCTGGCAAATCGGTAATGTGTTGTGGGACTTTGTTATAAAATCTAAAATTATTACCTAAAAAACTGTTACTGGTCTTAGTGAGCCTGAAACATGGAGTGAACAATGTATTAATAAAGGTAAAGAAAAAACCCTGACTTCATAAACAATTTTTTTAATATATATAATGAAGGAGATTTCATTCATTTTAAGACATTTTTTTTTTTAATTAACAGATATAATCAAACATTTACCGCGTTATTACAAAAAAGTTAAATACGTATTGAATTCTTGCTTTAAAAAAGTTTGGTTACTTTTTTATTCAATGCACCGCGATCGCCGACCGCTGCTGTGGCAAGCTTGCTTTAACCTTTTTCGCATGTCTAACCTATCTAAAGCGAGATACAAGAGCAATATATCGAACGTTCGGCGAGCGAAATGCATTTAATACGAAAGTACTCAAACTTTTTGAAATATTTCTATACTAGCCTCTGCCCGCGACTTCGTTTGCGTGGAGTAGTTACTTTGAGCTGACGCTAACACGCAGCGGTGGCTCTCAAGAGGAAAAAATACCCGATTTTGAAACATTATTCATCGGTGCTCCGCTCCTATTGTTCTTAGCGTGATGATATATAATGATAAATGAGCTATATAACACTGAAAGAATTTTTCAAATCGGACCAATAGTTTCTGAGATTACTTCCTACAACGTTATAAACTTTACCTTTTTATAATTTCAATACTATACTATAAAAATAAAATAAAATACTTTTTTTAAGTTCAATACGTATTTAACTTTTTTGTAATAACACGTTTTTTTTCTTACGTTTTTTTCTCGAACTGACTGTGCTATTGACCCGTTAGGGTCTTTACAGCTTCACCGGACTACGATAGCCACCTACGTCTTGGCTACAAGTTATAATTAATAATGTATAAGTAATGTCATAATGTAATAACAGCAACGGATATGTTAAAATCCACTAATTCTATTTTACCACAACTTTAATTAAACTATGTTTAGTTATTGTTTTCGTTTGAGTGCCTTTGCCATTCGGGGTCTTAAGCGACTGCTTTTTTTATATTCTTGTGGTACTGACCGTAATTAAAGTCAACAACACGTCAACAAAACAAGTCACCATCGTTCACATATTGATCCACTATATAATAGCCTTTAGACACCATGACCAGCTTGACATGGTGTTTGAACTTACAGTCCGGCAAATCGGTAATAGGCTTTGGGAATTTGTTGTAAATTAGTATCTACCTGAAGGTAGGTACGGGTATTATTCCGCCAGAACATATTGCCGATTTCAAACTCCGAGAAATTCACACTTGCTTATTTTATCACGACAAGCGTTACTACAAGAATCTTCCTCGGGTTCAGGTTTCCTCACGTTGTTTTCCTTCACCGTCACCCGATAATGTTACCCAATTTAAATTAACAAATGTATGTTAATAGTTACTTGTGGCCATGTACATATTGAGTTACACAAGTTTTTATTCTATAGTGACTCTGTCATGTAGGTATTGAAGCATGATGTTATAGGAACACGGCTTGCGGTCAACGCGAAGTCATTCGATACTTTTACTGCTTATTCACACGGTTCGCATGTCACGATGTTTTACGAAACAATTGTTACTGCTGAGCGGTCGTGTAAACTCGACTATACGAAAATGTTTGTTGAAATTCCTTCACATAATAACGACGACCTCTTCAGATGCGTGTATATAATCAATGACAAAAATTGTCGGGCCTTAGGGTTTTCAATAAAAGTTTTAGAAACATTTCGTTTTTAGGCGCGTTGACCGGTATTTTTGGCAGGAGATACGATTATAATTTCGCGTCATGACATGCTAATTAAGCATGTCCAGACGTATTGCGCTTGAGCGGCTTCCGTCAGGCTAGCGACGCGTAGTATAGGGGCCTGTGTACATGTAATATTGATATTTTGCAGCTCTTCGTACGTTGGATTGATTGATAAACTTTATAAAAATGTATATTGCTCCGAGTGCCGATAGATAGGAAAATTCAAAAGAGAATACATTTCCGCAAAGTAACATCTTCACGCTCCTTATTAATATTATACTAATAACTAATAAAATACATTACAATCATTTTTAGAAATATCTGTCTGTCTGTTTGTTCGAACACGCATCACTGCTAAAGTATTACGGTCATAGTAAAACCTTCTCTTAGTTAAGTCATATGTTAGTTCATATGTATTTTATATTACACGCGAATTGTTTGGCCACCCTACTAGTTATGAGTGGTCGTACGCAATTATATTATAAGTAAAAAGCTGTAGATACGTCGTAAGCGCTTCGACAGCGGGTTGTTAAAACTTGGCTAATTGGCAAACGTGATCTTGCCCCGTCAATCCTCCCGTATCTAAGTAACATATAACTATCTCTTTTTCATCACCGATATTTAGAATATGCCATCTTACTTCCACATTTTATCTAAGACAGTGTGGCGTTACCACGTTACGTTACGTTAGCCAGGCTGAAGCTATTACTGGTTTCAGCATGAATGGGTTGGCTCGCCTGGGGTAGTACCACCCGACCCACACACTCACGTGAAGTAACAGTGCTTGCATTGTTGCGTTTCGTTCGGTCAGTGAGAGCGTCGGAGGACCACCTCCCCTACCCTGCCCTCTCTCCCCAAACACAGGATGGCAACGCACTTCCGACTTCTCTGGTGTTGCAAGTGTCTATGGACTGTGGTGATCGCTTAACATCAGGTGACCCATTTGTTCATTCGCCGCCTATGACATAAAAAAAAAATTGTGCGTTATCGTGCTATTTGTTTTGTCAAAATATCATGTAGGTAACGTGTCTACAGTTTTTTAGTTATAATATCATTGGTAGATATGATTGATTTACAGTTAGCATCACAAAACAGCCGGCGGCGGAGCGTCGAACATCTGCGACGGCTAACACGCGAACTGAGAGCCCTGCAAGCGTGCCAGAAGGACGCCCTACTCGAAAGGAGAACCCTTGAAAAGCAGAGAGACACGATACGGGACCAATGCGTCGCACTCAGGAGGTATCTTGTTCAGGTGAGACTACCATCATCATCATGAACCTGTAAAAACCCACTGCAAGGCTGTAGGCCTCTTCCCGAAGGAAGGTTTTTTTTTTATATCACAGGAGGCAAACGAACAGGTGGGTCACTTGATGTAAGTGATCACCACCGTCCATAGACACTTGCAACACCAGGGGAGTCGCAAGTGCGTTGCCAGCCTGTGTAGGGAGGAGGGGAGGAAGGGAAGGGGAAAGTGGAAGGGAAGGGAAAAGTGGAAGGGGAGGTGGGTCTCCGGCGCTCTCACTGACCGAACGAAACGCAACAATGCAAGCACTGTTACTTCACGTCGGTTTTCTGTGATGGTATGGGTATAATCACCCCACGCGTCAGCACACGACGTATTGGCGATTTCAAACTATGAGAAATCCACAGTTCTATATTGTTCCCATATTCAGTGGTGGTAGAGCCACGCTGAAGTTAATACTGGTTTCACCATGAATGGGTCGGCTCGCACGGGGTAGTACCACACAGAAACACCCACGTGTAGTAATAGTGCTTGCATTGTTGCATTTCGTTCGGTCTATGAGAGCGCCGCAGACCCACTTCCCTTCTCCCCCCCCCCCCCCCCCCCCCCCCCACCCACAGAAACACGCTGGCAACGACTTTCGACTACCCTGTTAAAAATTTTTTTTGACGATGGTGATTAATTATCTTCACCCCCCCCCCCCTTTTTTTTTTTTTCTTTTATATAAAAAAAGGAAACACCCACATGAAGTAATAGTGCTTGCATTGTTGCGTTTCGTTAGGTCAGTGTGAGCGCCGGAGCGCCCACCTCCCTTCTCCTCTCCCCCCTCGCTCCCGTTCCCCCAAACGCAGGTTGGCAACGCACTTTCGACTGCCCTGGTGTTGTTAGTGTCTATGGACATTGGCGATCACTTAACATCTGGTGAGCCGCCTGTTCGTTTGCCTCCTATGACATTATCACATACAGATTTCCTCACGATGTTATCCTTCACCGTCACCCATTAGTGTTACCAACTTAAATTAGTAAATGTACGCGTATTCAAAAAAATTCGCCCGGTGTTCGAATTTGCGGACAACGAGTTGATATTCCATCGGTCAAACTACTAAACTAGTTTCGGTATATCGTCATTTTGAATAAGAAATGTCTTCACTCATCGTATTACAGATCGGAGTTACTCCACTAATTCGATTTATCTTGCATTTCTTGTTAAAAACTATTCTAATTGGTTAATTGCGCAAATATCGATAGATTGGTAATAGAGTTGTGACAGTTCGATAGATGATATGTCGATATATCGACGTTGTATCGATATTATATAGATAGTCCATCTGTAAAATGGAGTTAGTTTTGATATTGATGATATTGTATCATGCAGTAGTTATTGGCAAGTTACCGTTTGGTAAGGTTGAATGATAATTTTGTAATTATCGGATTTTAATATCTTTACTTAACAATGGGCCAGAGAAATGTTTTTTTTGGTTTCACAAAATTCTCTATAAAAAGCACACGTTTTTCTCTTATAAATTTTTTATCCGATATAACGCCATCTGTCTGGCTGTATCTTTTGAGCACATTTCGAAACTCTAGGTATGTAATTCATGGCAACACTGTCATTATATTACGTTCATGGTACGATAGGTACTGTCGGGGTTGGGATCAATTGCAGAACACATTTCCATGGTTTTTAGAATTTTAAAAGTGAAATTTATTTTGGGACAGTGTGAATTGTATTTTATGAAACGAAAATGTATAACGAAAAATATATAGGTATAAATTTATGTATCGATTTCAGGCTATGAGAGAATGAGATAGTATATTCTTTATTTACTCGAAATATATACAAAGAGAGAAATGTAGCCTCACTGAGCGTGTTCTACCGTCTGTATCATGGCGAGTGTTCTGAAGAGTTATTCAACATGATCCCTTCCTCTCCTTTTCATAACCGCACCACGCGCGCTGGTCTTCGGAGCCACAGTTTTACGGTAAATCCTATCTGGGCACGAACTAAAAAGTTCGCAACATCTTATCTTTGCCGTACCGTGAAGCTGTGGAACAATCTCCCGGCCAGTGTGTTTCCTCCTTCCTATGACATGGGGTCCTTCAAGCGCAACGTGAAGAGATACTTACGCAGGCCGGCATGACAGCGGCGACCGACGATGGATAGTATATCTCTCGGTAGTCGCCATTGTTTTTGGATTGTACTGTGCTTACCATCAGGCACAGTACAGTCATTTTGCCGAGCTTCGATAAAAAAAAAAAAATGTTGAGATCTATAGCACATTATTTTCTGGTGGATCGTGGTCACTACTGCGCACGTTTAACAAATTATTCTGTGTTGTGTATTATTAAAATTATTGATATGTATTAATGTATAACAAAATGATACTGAAAATTAATGTTTACCACGTCCATAGGTTATTCATCGTATTCTCTTAAAAATTAATCGGAATACTGAGTTTCAATCCTACCGCTTATGTAACTATACACAACTTTTATTTGTCTGCCGTTGTGCGAGCATCACGCAATAACTATCGTAAAAATTTCAATCAATATTTTTTTGGTTTGCTGCTTAGAAAGAAAGAAGAAAGAAATACTTTATTGTTGGAACAACCATACAATTAAATTAGATTACACACTAATTAGACAGAAATAAAAAAAATACATTTTAAAAATGAAAAATAGATGTCCAACAATTGGCGAACCCATTCAGAATATAAAATCTCACTACGAAGAGACTGCAGCGCTGATTTTCGATGGGAGCCTATATATGATGATAAACAGACGTTAATGTCAATACAGAATTTACACACTTGGTTCTTATTAAAAAAAAAAAATTGGTGCAATAGCAGTAACACAAGATTATGAATAGAATATAAAATCCACTACATGACAAATCAAGATGATCCCGACAAAAACTCTATTACTCGTTTTCAGACTCTCCAAGAACGTTCAGACACAACGGACGTGCCATTAATTAACACGGTAACGACAAACGAATCTCAAATACCCAAAGAAATGAAAAAGGTCACCGTCAAAGAGACGATATCTCCCATTCTAGCGGAATGCTTTACGCACAAGCTAGAGAAGGACAAAAATATATTCCAGTGTTGCATCGATAAACTGGTGCAGCAGAGCGTTAACCACATGTTCAAAACGGAGGTTGACGATAGAAAGAAGATATTCGCGAAGACGATTTTTATATCGAACGAGAAGATGTCCTCGACCGTAAAGAGTGTCGTTCTGAAAGAGGAGAATGGAATCAAAGGGCTGTTAGAAGAGGGCGGTGTTTTAAATTTGTCAGTTAAAGAGGGTAGACGGAGAAGTCACGGTAGGAAGCAGTCGGCGCCGCGACGAATCGTTTACGCCTTTGAAGATAACAATGGTACGTATTTTGTTACTTATCTATACGTATAATAAAAATGTAAATGTAATATGTCTGTACGTTTTGGTTTTTTTTGGAAAAAAAAAATATTGCAGATGTCTAGGAATGGATAATAAAATAGATTTCAATCATTCTTAGAAATGTTTATCTGTCTGTCTGTACACGTATCACTGCTAAAGATACCACAAAGAAATCATAAGCATATCCTCGAGTACCATTTAGTCTTTGTTTCATTAAAATCGGTTCGGTCTATCAAAAGCTGTTGTAATTTTAATGACGACGCGACTTAAGTACGAGAGTAAAGTAGATAGTAATTGGACTTCATACATTCTGTTGACTTTATTAGACACTGTTTTTTACACAAGGTCCCACGCGGACGAAGTCGCGGGCACAGCTAGTCTTTTGTAAAGTTCCAATATTACTTATCATCGTCTTGTTTAGCCTGAAGGAGACCCACTGCTGGACCATAGTCCTTTTAAGTTGGAGCAAGGGGAGATTGGTCGGATCCCGTCTCTCATTGCATTGGTTCGGCCGTCTGGGAGAGAGCCGGGGTGTACTAGGCTGCCTCTCTCTAACGCGGGAGGCTAGCTAGTGTCCCGTGCCATTGTAGCCCCATTATGGCAGTAGAGAGTACACCGTGGGGTTTTAGCGAGTAGAAGTTTCACACTACCCGCTCTCATCCCGGGGAGGACTTCCCCACGTTAATAAAAAAAATGGATATAGGCCTATTATCGCGTGAAGATATGGGCAAAATCACCGCGCCAGCCCACGACATTGACGATTTTAATCCCAGAGCAATCCACAGTTTTATATTGTTCCCACATATAGTAGTACTACGAGAACATTTCTCAGGTTCAGGTTTCCTCACGATGTTTTCCTTCACAGTCAGCCGATAGTGTTGCCAATTTAAATTAGTAAATGTACGCGAATTCCGATTTACGAAAAATTCGTTAATGCTCAATTTATGCCGGGGTTCGAAATTGCGGACATCGGATTGATGTTTCACCGGTCAAACCACTAGACCGCCACGTCTCATGCTGTCTGCTTATGGTTAAGTGAAATTTATGGTGGCTGAGTAGTATGAACGTTCTAACGTTATTCTAGGATATTACGCTTCATAGTCACATTTAAGACATAAAATATTAATATCAGAACAAATACTAATAAACAACAAAGATAACTTTAGTTGAAGTTTGTTCTATAACTTTTTTTAAACTTAAAAAAATCACATCTAGGTTCAATGAACAACATTAAAGGGGCTCTTTTCAAGGTTAATCATTACGTGACTGCTTATCGTTGGAATGCCGCACGGTCGATCAACAGAGCGTCATTCATTTGTTACACCAGTTCGTTTTTGCGTAAATCACCTGATGTTGAGTGTATATCAGTTTTGTTTTTCTCTAGATAATTAGGTCAAATGTTAAGCCCCTATTTTTTTTAATTGATTTAGAACCAGAATCGGCTCCTCGGTGACCCCTGAAGATATTGCTGCTGTTTAACAAGTCAAGTTACAATTTATTCTTTATATATTTATTTGCAGATGATGTACTCGATTTGAAAATAAAAAAGGAGAATCAGTGACACAAACTGAGAGGACACAGTTCGAACCTCTCAGTAGTAGTAATAAGTCATACAATATACAGACCAAATATAGTATGTATTTAAAAAATACGCGATTTATAAGACATTTATTTAGTGAATAAATATATTCATTTATGTATAGTCATTTTAAAAATTGAAATTAATTTTCCGGTTTTATCGACAACTTATAGACGACATTTCCGTATAAAAATATTATTAACCATGTTTAAAAATAACATTAAAATGCAGACGAATGTATAGGGAAATACTATATAATTATATTTTATATGGATTTCTCAAGTTTCAAGTGATAGTGTACTGCAGTCTCGCAAAATGGATGACACCGAAATAAAAAATACGGAAAACCGATATTAAGGCAGGTCTCGTGAATTTTAATCGATAGAATACGGTTTCTTGTTATATCTCGTTAAGTATTTACATTGAGTTTTTTTTGGCGGGATCTTGGAATGTCATGTAGTGGTCTTTATACTTTATCCATTGTGTTATTTGACTCTATACTGTGTAATGATGGTGGTGCTTTACGTAATATACCACGGAGCATGGATTCTGACTTTCCACAAAAACTCCCAGGAAAGTTCTAACAGGATGGCCACCATCTTGTTAGGTCATTGAAATTATATCAAGAAACTTGTAATATCGATACTCACTTGACAATGACAGTTAATAGTCTACTAGACGGCTGGTTGCCAAAAATAAAATAAAAAAAAATAGAAGAAGAGAAGTTTATTATCTGTGGTATGGTTTGTTTCGTTTGTTATTAATAAAAATGTGACTGAATCTAGGAATAAACATTATGTTTTACGAGCTATACCTAACCGACCTGCTTCGGTCGTTTGGTTACCACAATAATTCCATTGTTTCTATTGGATGTGAACGGAACATATACGTATTCTGATAATTTTATATAGCGCCATCTTATAAAATTTTGAGGTACCAATTGGTTAACATCCATTGACAACAATGCAAGTACCACAAAAATTTACAAGATGGCGCTAATAACTGTTTATAATTTTTTTGTAAAAATTATATTTTTTTTTTATATAATCATGTTTTTAGTCAAGATATAGCGCCATATAGCGGTGTGTCACAAAATTTTGAGGTACCAGTAGGTTTGCATTGACAACAATGCAAGTACCACAGAAATTTACAAGATGGCGAAAATAACTCTTCAAAATGTTTTTTTTTTTTGTAAAAGCATGATTTTTCAGGCAAGGTACTCTATATAAATCTATATATACACAAAAAATGCGTGTTTAAAATTATGATTTATGGGCATAACTACATACCGCAGAATGTTACTCGGTTCTTTTTTACACATCGCCACCATTTTCTGACAAAAACGTACCGACAGTATAGAGACTTGGTAAAAAAATGAATACATATGGCAACACAGATCTTTGTTTTTTTTTATCGAATGTTGTTTGGTGTTAAATTCATTTACATATTATCGTAAAATATTGACTGATTATCTATGGATGAACTTGATTTTATTTTTTTCGGTAGTAAAGTTATAGGAACACTTTGCTGATGTTGATTTTATATGAGCTTATATTCAATTGAATGACCTATCTATTATATAATGTTGTCGTCGGCCATTTTGTTTATTTATTTTTATTTGATCTTAAATAAATTGTCTCGAGAAATGAAAAGTTACCTCCAGGGGCCATGTCGTTGTCGTTCAAAATTGCCCCAATATTTCAGATTATTTTGCATTTGTTGATAAAAACCATAGTATCTTTGCCTAGCTAAGATAAATATAATTCTAATTGGTTCAGTACGGAAATGTCCACAGATTGATAATAGAGTCGATGGTAATTCGGTAAATGGAATGTCGATACATCGACATTCGTTATTTGGATGTAATATAGATAGCTCATCTCTAAAATGAAGTCAGTTTTGGTATTGTGGCATGCAGTGTTGTCGGCAAGTTAATGTGTAAATGTGGTTTTTTTTGTTTTCATAGAATTCTATATAAAACACATACGTTTTCCTATTTTTCCGATACAACGTGAATCAGCAGTATCTTTTGAGCACATTTGGAAACTTTAGGTATGTCATTGCTGGCAACACTGTTGTTATATTACTATGAATTACAATTTTATTCCTATTTACGTATAACAAAACTGGTTTTTGAGTAAATAAATTTAACAATCTCTTTTATCGTACAGTCGGTGTCAAAAATGTTGTATTATAAATTGAGGATTTAATAGTATCAGTCTAAATTGAAAGCTTCTGTGTCACTAAACAGATTTAAAAAAATATCTGTACATATGTACTCTGTCGAACGATAAGTCAAATGTACACTAACACGAGCGAAGCCGCGGCAAAAGCTAGTTTATTAATACATAAAGATGTCCCCCAAATAATTCCAATATATGACACCGACTGTACCCTGTCTATAATTCTAATGTAAATATAAATTAAAAAAAAAAACTCGTCCAAAAAACATGTAAACATTATTATTATTGTAACGAAATGGAAAAAAAAATGAATATTTTTTTATAAAATTTACTCGACAAAGTATTTAATGAAATTATTGATTGTAAATATTTTTTGTTGAAGTATAGAATATATATAAAAAAAAAAATTTAATTGGGCATTAGCTAATTATGAGTTATTATATTTCATTGGTATTATTATTAAATCCGTAACAAAGGATGAAATCGAATTGTGTGGTTTTATGAAATCATGATGCAAGTGAATTTTTTTTTCTGATCGTAGGCATTTTAACTGAATATTTTCGGAAAATTATTCGATTTTGGGTATAAAATCGCGTTTTTAACCTTAACATGATGATTGGAAAAGGGAATGATAATGGGAAATCGATATTAGACAAGATATCTAACTATGAATTTCAATCTGTCGCATCGCATGTTAAAAGCAATGTGAGTTATAGGCGCCCCCATATTGGGTTTGCCTGCTCCGTCCAGCGTCTTTCACATTATCCCCTACTCCGCGGCCAGCTGTAATGCGACATGCGATAGATGGACAAAAATAATTGAGGCGATGTAGAGAAAGTTTCACTTCGTGTACCTCTTGCATACTGGAAGTAAAACTTCATACGAATTTGTTCTAAAATGAACATTATCACGAAGAATTTGTTCAAAAATCTCGTAATGCAGTCATTCATATTGGAAAGTTGGCGTAATCGTGCAGAGAGCGTATAACACGTTTAATAGAGAGGGAAGAAATGATAACTGTTACTTTTTCGTCTACCCGCTTAACCCCAGGACTGTCCAAAACCATAACGGCTTAAGCTGTAAATGAACGAATGTAGACCTTATGATCCACTATTTAACATACTATTGACAGCAAAATTAAAAAAAAATGCCGTATCACTACATACCATGAAACAAAGTCCTCTGCCACGTCTGTCTGTCTGTCTGTTCGCGATAAACTCAAAAACTACCGAACGGATTTTCATGCGGTTTTCACCAGTGAAGTGATTCACGAGGAAGGTTTAGGTATATCATTAGTCAAGATTTTTTTTTATTATCAGGGTGGGACAAGGTCCGCCGGGCCCGTTAGTTTATTACAAAATTTTAAATTTTTGAACAATACCAATTTATGTAAGGAAAAATTGTAATTTAAAAAAAATTACTAGATATTTTAAAACACGACCCGCCATTTAGAGATCTGTGTCTTACAACCGAGGGGTTAAGGAGGGAAAGCGTCACATTTTCTCGCATTTTTATAATCCAGAATGTACAATATAACAGACAAAATGCGTTCTACAAATAAACAAAAATTAAGCACTTACCTTTAACTTGACCCAAGAGTCATAGGAGCGTAAATTAGAAGTATTTTGTATTGACTTACGCCCTTATACTTCTAGTGTATTAGTTTCAAATTATTTAATATCAAGCCCAAGGAATTTATTAAATGTAAACGAGAATTTAATGTAATCGAAAATGTATTTATGAATTGGATATTTTGAATTAAATTCATGACAAAAAAATTATATGTATAAAATATACAAAAATGTTGTCTTTAAATTTTTATTATACTATAAGTGATATATTATAAGTTTGTGTGTGCGTGCGTGTGTTTGAGAATATGTGATGTTGAGTTTAATAAATAATTTTAGTTACCCAAATATGGTTTTATTAAAATACATAGATTAATAAAAAAAATTCTGTCCTTCCTGCTTTGATGTCCTTTTAGAAGACTAGCTGATACCTGCGAGTTCGGCTCTGAATGTTATATCTATACTAATATTATAAGGAGGTAAAGTTTGTGAGTTTGTGACGTTGTAGAGGGTAATCTCAGTATCTACTGGTCCGATTTGAAAAATTCTTTCAGTGTTATATAGCTCATTTATCGAGGAAGGATATAGGCTATATATCACAATGCTAAGACCAATAGGAGCGGAGCACCAATGAAAAACGTTACAAAATCGGGATTTTTTCCTCTTGAGTGCGTCCGCTGCGTGTTAGCCGAAAGTAACTATTCCAGGCGGACGAAGTCGCGGGCCGAGGCTATTATTATGTATAGAGGAAAAAACAAAATAAAATTGAAAGAAAAAATATACTTTGGTTACAAAATTGCTTTAGTCTTTTATAGTGGAATGAAGATGATTTCGATGAAAGATTTCGTGTTTTTTTTCTTTTCAAAGGGAGCAAACGTCTAAGAAAAAAAAAATGATCGAAATCTATCGTGTAGTTTTGTGTGGTATGTTGGTGCGCGCACAACGATAAATGACTATAATATCTATACTAATATTATAAAGCCGGAGGGTTTGTTTGTTTATTTGGTTGAACGCGCTTATCTCAGGAACTACTGGTCCGATTTGAAAAATTCTTTCAGTGTTAGATAACTCATTTATCGAGGAAGGTTAACCAATGAGGAATGTTTCAAAATCGTTTTTTTTTTTCACTTAGGAGCTTCCGCTGCGTGTTAGCGTCAGCCCAAAGTAATTTCCACGCGGATGCGGATTTTGAAACATTCTTCATTAGTGCTCCGCTCCTATTGCTCTTAGCGTGATGGTATAGTACCATTAGCTTCCTCGATAAATGAGCTATCGAACATACGTAGACATAGATGCGTCTTTTATCGCATCTACCACGATAAGTGTTCAGAGGAGTTGTTTCGATACCCGCCGCTGCATTCCACTATCGTACAACCCGGCTGAAACTAAAATGTCACCCACACTACCTCGATGGGTGGAGGAGGTCTTCTACGGTGAGGTTCTTAAGGTTATTTCTACCCCGTACTTCGAACTTGTGGAATCGACTTCCAGCGGCGGTGTTTCCATTACACTACGATTTACAAGAAACGAGCGCACACTTCTTTAAAATGTCGACAACGCAATTGCGACTCCCTTGGTGTTGCTACTGTCTATGGATGGCGGTGATCGCTTACAGTCAGGTGACCCGCCTGTTTGTTTGCCTTCTATAATATAAAAAATAACCTAGAGTTGTTATATAAAAACAAAGAAATAAATCACAACGAATGCTATAAATCGTTCAAAATTGTGGTGTTTTGTTTGTTGGAGACAATTTCAATCCGATTCTTAAAAATACTGTTAGGAAGTGTGAAAAACACCTTAAAAATACTTAATTAATGGACACGATTCGATTAGTCTATGTTAAATATTAATTATAGAACATTCTTATCATTTCAAAGTGTATTTTGATAAACAGTAATTTTATAATTAAATTCCTAATCATTTAATTAAAAACCTCTGAATATTATTAACTGAAATTGAGAAATTATGTTTCAAATTTTAATATCGTCGCTGATGCTCGGTAAGCCTTTCTCTTCTAATACGTGAAACAAGGTTGATTAACCTTTTTAAAGTGAAACTGTTATTACATCGTCTCAAACTTTTTCGTCTGTGTGTTGCATGTCGCGTGATGGTCGGCCGCGGAGTAGGGATAAAGTGAGAGGCGCTCGTCAGAACAGCCAGGGCCAATATGGCGGCGCCTATAGTTCACAGCAGCTATAGCAGCGTGTAGTGTATAGACTATTATTAGTTAAATGTCTATAGTGTAAAAAAAAGTTTCACTTTTACCGTGGTTTCATAAAACCACACAATCCTTTTTTTTTGGCAACCAATCTTCCAGATTATTTCTGCCATTGTTGAGTAGGTAGATAATATTACCCATCAAAAACATAAATGTGAAATGAGAGTCAAGTTCGATATTATTATGACATATGCCTTGGTTGTTGACTTCAATAACAAAAGAAGTGAGATCTAAATGGGTACCAACATAAAATGGTCAGTCCTGAAATTTATTTAAAACAACATAAAATATGTTATAACAACTTAAAATATCATTTCTGCTTATAACTAGCGATAATATTGAAGCCCAAGGTCTGACTTGTCTAGTTCGAACATACGAACTGTCGGTAGCGTGTCTAGACAAGTGTCGTGTGATTATTTTAACGTTCCCACAAGATGGTGGCTCCCTTGTTAGAACTTTCCAAGGATTTTTGTGGCGTCTCAGAATTCACGCTTCGTGGTATTACTTTCCATTCATTCCACTTTTGCACAATAATCGAACTGTATTACGTAAAACACCACCAATTTTACAAAATATAGAGTCAAATAACACAAGATCTATACATATAATAAAAATGAAGTGTCTGTATGTAATATCAAAATAACACTTTTTTACTGATTGGGTATGAAAGTATACACGCTACCGATAATAAAAATGCAATTTTTAAAATTTTAGTCGGTTTGTCTGTTTGTTCCGGGTAATCTCCGAAACGGTTGGACCGATTTTGACGGGAATTTCACTGACAGATAACTGAAATTACAGCGGGTTACTTAGGCTACTCTAAATTAGACTAGCTGTTAACCACGGCTTAGTCCGTAACACTATCTCCAAACGGATGGACTGATTTTCACGAGACTTTCATCGACAGATAGCGAACATCATAACAAGTAATTTAGTCCATTTTAATTTACACTAGCTCTTAACCGTGGCTTCGCCTGCAGTGCTATCTCCAAAACGGTTAGAGTAATCTTCACGAAACTTTCACTGGCAGATAGCTGACTTTATAAAAAGTAATTCACGTAATTTTAGTTTATACTAGCTGTTAACCGTGGCTTTGTTCGCAGTGCTATGTCCAAAACGGTTTGACCGATCTTCACGAGACTTTCACTGGCAGATAGCTGACCTTATAAAACGTAATTTAGCCAATTTTAATTTATACTAGCTATTAACCGTGGCTTGGCCCGCAATACTATCTCTAAAACGGTTGGACCGATTTTCACGGGACTTTTACCGGCAGATAGCGGACATCATAACAAATAATTTAGTCTATTTTAATTTAGACTAACTGTTAAAAGTAATTTAATCTATTTTAATTTAGGGTAGCTACTAACCGTGGCTTTGCCCACAGTGCTATCTCCAAAATGGTTGGATCGATTTTTTGTTGTTGTTGCCTATTAGTACTGTAAACGTATTATACAATACAGTTAGTATGGTGCAGTGCGCTTCAGCAGAGGAGTCATATAAAGCCCACGATTTTATGGGTAGAACTGACAAAGAAAAATTAATCAAACTGGCCTTGGAACTTCTTAAAGACGCTAAGTTGAAGTTGCGTCAGGTCACAGGCTTAAGAGACGAACATTCCGTTATGACTTCCTTTGAAGTTGGAGTGGTTATTGGTAAGGTTTTGAAGCGTTTTTTCGACCAATCGTTGTTAGAGCATACCTTAAATTAAGCAATTACTGTATGTAGTGGGTGACTGGTTACTCGTTAGCAATATTTTTACAACAGGATATTCAGTATTCGATACTCGTTCTAAATCAATTAAAAAATGGTACGTAATTTTTCACCTAATTATCTAGGATATACAAAAATATAACTTTTCAATCCTCTACCCGTCTATATTAAAGCACAATGTTATTGACCGTCGGGTGTAATAAAGTGAAGTGAAAGTGAAGCCAACCAACTAATAATGGATAATTTTTCGAAGTTTGAAAAAACAAAAGGGTTTATTATCCGTTTTATTATCGAAGGTTATAAACTCCGAGACGCCTCTCGCAGGTTTTGTCAACGGTTGTTCAACCTAGGTTTATTTCAATTTGTATCCATACTTATGAGAGTCTTCTAATTTGCAAAACGCAAGCACTGTTACTTCACGTCGGTTCTCTGTGTGTCCGGTGGTACTACCGGGGGTGAGCCGACATATTCATGCTGAAATCAGTAATAGCTTCAGCGTGCCTCTACCACCTCTGAAAACAGTGTTCTTGGCCGATCCCCACTGCCTATTTATACATATTTTACCTGTACTAAATAGTTTCGATGTTTCACATCTGGCAGGCGTTCCGCGACCACTCACAATTTTAAAATATTGACAGATTTGACAGACTGACGTGAACTTGTTCAGTTGTCATTTTATTTCATTACATGTTCCTACCGTTAAGGGAAGACTTGATTTCATTTTCTTTTTTAGTACACCGGTGGGAAGTCAGAGCTGGTAGCTAGTAGGTATGATATGTATATTGTTTTCGCGTTAAAAAAATCCAATCACAAGTACGAATTACCAAATTAAATACTATAAATAAAAGTCTAAATAAACAAATACGGTGTTATTACAAAAAAGTTAAATACGTATTGAACCCTGGCTTTAAAAAGGTCTCATATTAAATGCACCGCGGTGGCTGAATGTTCGCCATCTTGCTTTTTTGTCTCGCTTTGGTTACGTTAGGTTAGACTTGTGAAAAAGGATAACGCGAACTTGCCTCGAGCGAGCGCGGTGCATTTATTAGGAAACTTTTTTAAACCAAGTATTTAATACGTATTTAACTTTTTTGTAATAATACGGATAGTGTTTGGGGATGTTTGCTTCCCGTAGTACGTTTGAGGTCTCTTGTGTATAGAAATATATACACACAATCCTAACTGAGATATTGTGGTGTTTTTCATACGTTCACCATAAGAGTTCAATCGAAGTCGAGGGTACAGCTAGTCGAGAATATTTTGTAAATTTCATAGTAAATTCCCAGGTCAAATCCGTGAGAAATACAAACGAATGCTCGAAACGTATCGAGACGCGCTTGACCGCTTCAATAACCGCACTCGACTCCAAGGCCCTTCGGTGCGAGAGTTCCGCCCCGTTCACTACATCATAGCCATGGAACTGATACATACGAAAGAAGTGGACATCGACAAACTAGTTCACATACTCGAGTCCATACCGCCCAAGATGCTGGACAAGTCGTCTGACTCGTTTTTCAAGCCGACAAATACAGCGAACTCCACAACTACGTCGTCTTCCAAGCCACCACGTTTCAGGGCTGGATATACGGGTCTGTAATAATGAACTCCTTTATTTTGAGCCTTAATAGGTCTTTAGGTCGTTCTTTGGGACTGTACTAAACCGGTAGTGTTGACATTTATGTAATGCTGCGAACTGAATCGTATCGAATTGCGATCACTCGAGTGAGGATCCTCTCTCCCTTTACATTGAATATAAACATGGAAGCAAATACAAATTCTCCCATGATTTTATCGACAACAAGAGAGAGAAATAAAACTCTCTCGATGCGCTGGAGTAGAATTGCAATGCAAAAGTGTCCGTCGCTGTGATGGGTGGCTTTTTAATGGGCGTATTTTAAATGTATAGCTCTCTCGGTATGTGTCGTCACGCTATACGATTTTGATCTATTTTATTTTATTTGTGTTTATGCCATATTTATTTCCTGCGGTAAACTATCCTTTTATGCATATTATCTATACATAATAATTTCGATGATTCACATCTGCTAGGCGTTCCGCGACTGCTCACATTTTTTTAATACGTACGTATCTAGTCCGTTTTACGTTTATAATTAACAATACAGGAGTTGATGAAGATTCCACACAGCGTACAGAAGATGAGTTGAAGCGTCAGTACCGTGAGGAATACTTGAAAAGGCAAATCGGACCGGAGATGGACCCGAATACTGTTCTACGTGGACCTAATTCTATCCTAGATATTCATTAAACTTATAGCAACTCTCTTGCTTTTTATTCGTTGGTCCAATATTTATAACACTAAAGCTCGCCAATAGCTACAAAATAAAAAAAGAATGAAGAAAATCGGATGAGAAACAGAGGCGCGAGATGTCCTTAACTGTTTTCCCACTACCGATGTATATATAATAGACTAGCAAACCCGGCGAACTCCGTTTCGCCACCAGATGACTTCGTTTTATGTAACATTTCGTTTGGTGATTAAAAGATGAAAAATTTTTTTTTTTTTGTTTTATATTTGAAAAGGAAAAATTTTATTTCATTTCACAACAGTAATGAATTCATTTCGATTACAAAAATAAAGTGTTATTTAGTTGAACTTCTCTAAGTAAATGAAAGTGAATCCAAAGTAAATACTGAATCGAAGCATTATACGTGTCCGCAAATTATTCGTTTCGCCACCAGATGGCTTCGTTTTATGTAACATTTCGTTTGGTGATTAAAAGGTGAAGAAATTTTTTTTTTTGTTTTATATTTGAAAAGGAAAATTTTTATTTCATTTCACAACAGTAATGAATTCATTTTGATTACAAAAATAAAGTGTTATTTAGTTGAACTTCTCTAAGTAAATGAAAGTGAATCCAAAGTAAATACTGAATCGAAGCATTATACGTGTCCGCAAATTATCCGTTTCGCCACCAGATGGCTTCGTTTTATGTAACATTTCGTTTGGTGATTAAAAGATGAAGAAAAATTTTTTTTTGTTTTATATTTGACATTTGCCATCTCTTATAACGCCAAAGACGTTTTACTTCAATCGCGTGTCACGGTTACACGCAATCGTTTTTATTAAACTAAAATAGAGTTGTTTTTATTTTATAGTCTTTAATGTGCGACCACAATCTCACCTGATGTGGTGATCTGGTCTAAGATAGTAAACACGCTAAGCCTAGAGCAGGCTGGCTTTGAAATACAGCTGCCGGAACACACTTATATGTGCTTGTCAACAAATTTACACCTTGAGATTAGTGAGTTTATATGTGCTTTTTCAACAAATTTTCACCTTGAGATTAGTGAGTTTATATGTGCTTTTTCAACAAATTTACACCTTGAGATTAGTGAGTTTATATGTGCTTTTTCAACAAATTTTCACCTTGAGATTAGTGAGTTTATATGTGCTTTTTCAACAAATTTTCACCTTGAGATTAGTAAGTAGTAGAAAATCCCTTACCACCATAAGCAGTTTTCATCATAAGGTTGTCTTTCATAGAAAACTTAAGCTCGCTGTAGGGATTCGAAGTGTATTGAAATAGTGTCTAAAGATGCTTTGATTCGTGTACCATTACTCCGCAAGGAACCACTAAGCGATGCTCCTTTTGTTTCTGGCCATGGGGGCAACAATCTTCACCACGCTTTCTAAGTCCAGTACTCAAAACAACATGACAGAAGCACACAGGCATGTGGGTTTAATGGTTACCATATTCGGACACAGGATTGAATCCTACGAATATGCCGAAGCTTTCAGTGAAGCAAAATATTTTGATGAAAGCAATGGTGGTAGGGCCTTTTAGGGTAATGTGGCAGTATAACTACCACGTTGCTAATATCAGAAGGTTGATATGAATAAAATATCTGACTCTGTTGTGTAGATTAGTAGATGCTTGGAACTTGCTGCCTGAGTTTCCGAATCCTGTTTTATTGACGAAGCAGGCATATTTAAATTACATAGTAAATGGAACACGTGCAAAAGATTACAGACAGCGAAAAGACAATTTAAAAACAAATAATATTACGTTACTAAAATAAAATTCGCTACCAGGAATTAAGAATAACATCTGGGAATAAAATAATACACACAATAATAAGCAACGATGGGCAATCATCGTTTGTTTGTTATTTGCGCGTTGCAGTTGTAGGCATTTGGTCCATTCCTAGAACGCTTAGTGTACGACCAGAATGGACGCTACAATCGAGCGTCGAGCGTGGCGTCGCGTCCGGCGTTCTTTTCAAACCTTCGATCAACAATAACTAGATAAAGGGTCACGTACAAAATTGAAGCTAAAAGTTGTCCGCGTAAATATATACTCATGTGTAGCTATTTGTTTGATAAAAAAGGGAGAAAAAAAGTTTTAAAACAGTTTTAAGTTCAACCTAATTACAACCATGACACCTAGTAATAAAGTCACAAATGTTCAAAATATTATCTAATACTTACGATAAAACGAGCAAAGCAATAAATTACTCCCCTCACAAATGAAAAGACAACATAAACAACATTTAGTGTGAATTCAACCTTAACATGTAATGAATAAAGTACGTTTTCTCGTTATTGTACGTGTTTGTGCGTGATTGGAGAGCCTACGCCAAACATTTGTACCACAGGTTTAAAATCGGTAATTTTGTTCAAAATTTGATATTATTTGTTAGTTTAAAGCTTAAAATATAACTTATTCAACATGTATTTAGCGAAAGTAAGATACTCCGGCCGTTAAATTGCTTTTTCGGGTATTATTTTTGCATCTTTTGAATACACTGCGGCATGTGTAAGCATACATTGGCTGTATTTCAAACAAACTAAACAAAATAAAACTTACATTTCAAGTGAGCTCTTATCTACCGAAACGTATTTTTCGCGCCGACCTTTTATCTAGTTATTGTTGATCGAAGTTTCAAACATATGCATTAATACGTGAGTGTCCTGAGGGGCGCGCGAGCGTCGTTCTTGGACGCTGAACGCGCCGCACGCGACGCCACGCTCGACGCTCGATTATAGCGTCCACTCTGGCCGTACACTTAATCATTACAGAGTGCCGCTTTTGGTTTTCTCACGCTAATTGTTGTAATACATTCAGTAACGTTGACTGTCAGCTGTGTGTCGCTACAGCCTGTGCTAATGCCCACCTGTCTAGCTACCAACCTCACGTAAAAGGCCAAGCATCTGTTTGTGTATTACGGCACACGCACTTGAGAGCTACTCCCTTCTAAGTTTGGCATGTTTACTTAGATCATGTCGTTTAACATCAGATGAAAATGTAGTCAAACGCTGATACGCATAAAGTATTAAAGAAATCAACCGAGTAATCATCACTTCAATACGAATTATAACAACTAATCCACATGTAAAGCTGTAGGCACGGCTAATATAAGCGGCAATCTTTTTGATCGCTCTGAAGTAGATGCGTAGAACACGAACTTAAGTATCGAAGGGACGCGAAAGAGGTAAAGGGTTTGCGAAATTCGCTCTTGCTCGTATGTCGTCCCTACTGCACCCACACCGCGCGATGACGCGTATGTCAGTGTCAGTGTTAGTTGTAGTACAGTCGCATTCAGAATAGTTTTGTTGTTATTAATTACATGTTATTGCTATTGTTTTCTATATTATTCCTATTTAATTTAACATCTTGACTGTACTATGCGCAAGACTAAACTTAAAGCTGTATTTAGAGCGTCCAAAAAGTTTCACGCGGACTTTATGTTGCATCACTACAAATAAAACAAAATCCTCTGCCACGTCTGTCTGTCTGTTTGCGATAAACTCAAAAACTATTGAACAGATTTTCATGCGGTTTTCACCAGTAAATAAAGTGATTCGTGAGGCCATCCTCGTGTATTATTTAAGTATATAATTTGTCAAGGATTTTTTTTTTCAGGGCGGGACAACGGTAGTAATTTTCATAAAGGAAAATATAAATTTTAGATCAATGTTTATTCACCAATAATAGTCTATTTCCCAGCCATAATCTATTGGCCACCATTTGTTGTAGGGCTTATGTTCTGGAGTTTTTTTTACGAATCCGTATTTGAGTTCCATCTCTCTCATTTTCTTGTACTTCCTTTTATTATCCCTCTCCCTCTGTTTGCGCATGCGCTCCTGCCTTTTGATCCAGGATTCATGCTTCATAACTTCTTTCAAATCGGCTTCTTGTAGCGACTCCATGAATTCCTTCACGTATCTTTGAATTGGTAAAACTATTAACTTTTAATTACATATTTTATAATAAAACATGTATCATTATCATTATAAAATAAAACCTATTTATACAAGGCTATTGTTGACGTTTAGATCTCAGTTAATTATCAGTATTGAAACGCCAAATTTTTGGTCGTCATTCACATGAACGTCAATAAAGAAAAAAAAAAGTGACATCTGACTCGCTTTTGAATCGACCGATCGGACATACGCACATCGTAATCAATCAACAGTTCCATTATCTAAATCATCGTAATCTAACATTCGCGGAAGCTTACAAGCCTTACAATACAAGCCGATCGCGCCTCTATAGCTTGTTCCGCGTTCTCGCTTGCACGCTCGGCTCGGACGGAACGTAACAATGGCTCATGAGTGTATGCAGTGCCTGAAGCCGGCGTTCATCGATTTATAAGATGTTATCACGTCAAAAACCAACAACAGATTTCTGAAGGTTGAAAATCGCACGAGTCGTCACGAGATTGTCATGACTTTGAGATAAACTCCAACAGTGTAATGGTCTACAACATGTAACCAGTTATAGCACGGCGCAGTGTTTTCGGCACTCACGACTACAACCCTAGATACTCCAATGATAGTAAATCCTAGAAAGTCAAATCATTACCTATATTTCCTATGAATCTCGTGCATCATATTGACCAGGTGATAAACTTCGAAGTATAATTTCTGGATTAATTCTGTCATTTTTAAAGTTGCGAATACAGAATCCGATTTGAATTCTATTGGTCTTTTCATTAGCTCCACCATTTTTTTATATCTGAAATATTTATTTACAACTTTTTACTTCGATTTTACTGGGCGACCACACAAAAGTACGTAACCACTCAAAGACCGAATCATTAAAATCGGAACCTGTGTGAAACATGGATAGAGAATTTGTAATAAAGTCAGTTGCTAACTGTCACAAAATTCGTTACGGATTTATACCTTTGTAAAGTTTCAAAGAATTAAATAGATAAAATAAATACTCCGCCGGGGGTGTTTAGACCCCTCTAAAAACGACAATAATATTCACACTCAAAAAAAAAAAAAATTAAATAGATTTCATCTCTTTACTCACATTTGTAATATTAATCAAAATGCTAAGCTTAGAGAGGAGATTGCATCTCTATAGTCTGACCACAACCGCTGTACCGCGCAATAGTTATGCGCAAGGAGGTGGGAAGTGGGAAGGAAAGAGCATTAACTCACATGAGATTCATAGTGTCAGACAGATGTTACGATGTCAAAGAATATTTTTTTGAAGCTGTATATTCACGTGTATAATAATATATCCAATCCCTGTTTTGTCCCATATGATTTTTAGATAAATACAAATAAAGAACCAATATAAATGAAACGTATCTTTAATTCTTGGAAATATAGAATTAGAATCTTAACGCAGTCATAACGCACGACCCATATTTAGATATTTTATCTCATATACGTCTGACACAGACAGTCCGTTCGCCCCCCGCCTCGCCGCTCGCGTACCTATGATGCGGTACAGCGGTTGCGGTCAGACTATAGTACAACTCTAACCTATTTATGAACAAGGTTTTTTTTTTTTTTTTTTTTTTTTTTTTTTTTTTTTTTTTTTTTTTTTTTTTTTGTGTTTTTGTTATTTTTTTTTTTTTTTTTTTTTTATTAGAGGGTACCTATCCCTGTTCTCCTGGCTTTACTTTTTTCTTTCCTCTTTCTCCTTTTTCCCGGTTTCTCTTTTTTTTTTTACCCCTTCTTTTCTTCCTTTTTGTTGTTTTTTTTTTTGTTTTTTTTTTTTTTTTTAATTTCTCCTTTCGCAGACTTCTAAAGCTGGGGGGGGGGGGGGGAATGGGGATCTCTTGCGGTAAACGCGCATATAAACTTTTTTTTATTTGACGCCTACCGTTCAATAATTTCTCCCAGAATGTATCCTGTCTCGTAATGGGGTGACTCCTCGTACATAAACCTCATGGGGTTCATTTCAGCGATTCTCTTCTCTGCCTCCTCATAGTATGTCCGCATGAGTTGGAGCAACCGCGTCGGCACTAGTTCACTGTATTCGAAAGTTTTGTATTTATCCTTGAAGTCCTGAGACGAAAATACAGTGTGTACGAGACCTTAAAAATGTTTAAGTTTTAATATAGTTTGTATTTCGAAATAAAACTGCTTTTGGAACGGTGTGAATTTGGTTTTATGGAAGCTATAAATGTGTATATAGGTTTTAGGTTGTGAGAGAATGAAGTCTATACATTATTTTCTGTTGCATCGAGTTAACTATAGCGCTCTATTATACAATATTCTGTGTTGTGTATTACTAATAAACTAGCTGTGCCCGCGACTCCGTTCGCGTGCAACCTAATGTAAAAAAACAGTGACTAATAAAATCACCTATTTATATTAAGTCCACTTAATTATCTACTTTTTTCCTGTACTTAAGTCGCGTCGTCATTAAAATTACAATAACTTTTGATAGGTGAACCGATTTTAATGAAACCAAGACTAAATGTTACTCGAGAATTTATGCTTTTCTTGGGTTGAGGTTTTATCATGCACACGTTTTTTTAGCAATGATCCGTTTTCAAACAAACAGACATAGACAAACAAATGGATAGACAGACAGACATCTCTAAAAATTATGAAAATGTATTTTTTTCACAAAAATCTAGAAAGTACATACAATGTTAAATATACATTGTTATTATATGTATATATAATAGGTCTTCACCTATGAAATTGCCGTTCTGCAGTACTGGCCATTTCAAGTCAAAATAATTTTTGTTTAGCTAAGAATTCTAATTTCAAATTTATTTTATTTTAAAAACATGGAATTCTTTTTCCAAAAGTAGTCATTTGTTTATTGATTAGTGTTACATTTTCATCGCATTTCAATCTTTTTTGTCATCATGGATACGTTAAAAATTCGAGTAATTATGGAATACGAGTACCGTCGTGGCAGCAACGCGGCACAAGCGGCACGCAGCATCAACGACGTTTACGGAGCTAACACTACAAACCAACGCAATACCTGTTATTGGTTTGCTCGCTTCCGTTCTGGGAATTTCGACCTGAAAAATGAACCTCCCGGTCGTCCGAAGACTTTGGTTGACAATGACGAATTAAAGGCGATTGTGGAAGCTGATGATACACAATCTACGGCTGAATTAGCAGCAGCTTTCGACGTTAGCGTCAAAACAATATTGGTCCATTTGCGTCAAATTGGCAAGGTAAAAAAGCTTGACAAATGGGTGCCCCACGAACTCAATGATCGCCAGCGCGAAGTACGCGTCGAGACGTGCCTTGCACTGCTCAACAGACACACAAATGAAGGAATTTTGAACCGCATTGTTACTTGCGATGAAAAATGGATTCTGTTTGATAACCGCAAGTGCTCAGCAAGTTGGTTGGATCCTGGTTCAGCACCTAAACAATGCCCTAAACGAAAACTTACCCCTAGAAAAGTGATGGTCACTGTTTGGTGGTCTAGCGCCGGTGTGATTCATCACAGCTTCTTACCAAACGGGGTGAGCATTACTGCAGATGTGTACTGTGAAGAACTGAACACAATGATGGAGAAACTGGCACATCTCCAACCAGCATTGGTCAATCGCTCGTCTCCGCTGCTCTTGCACGACAACGTGCGACCTCATACTGCACAGCAGACGGTCTCCAAGTTGCAAGAACTGGGGTTGGAAGTTCTCCGTCATCCGCCCTACTCACCAGACCTTGCGCCTACAGACTACTACTTTTTCCAGAATTTGGATAACTCCTTGGCGGGAAAAAAATGCAATACCCGAGAGGCAGTACAAAATGCCTTTGAAGAATTTGTTGCCTCCCGTCCAGCTGATTTCTTTAAGAAGGGCATCAATAAACTGCCACTGCGTTGGCAAAGATGCATTGATTGCATGGGTGATTACTTCGATTAATACAAATAAAAAATACATGAAAAAAATTCGTTTAAATTTTTTCATACAAAACGGCAATTTCATAGGTAAAGACCTAATATTAAAATATTACAAAATAACGCCGATGACTAACGTTTACCACCTCCGTAGTGTATTCATCCTATTCTCTTAAAAAATAATCAGAATAATAAGTTTCACTTCTACCGCGTATGAAATATACATAACTTTTTTAATTTAGCTTCTTCTTCTTCTTGTAGCTTGTATCATATTGTGATCTAGTTGTTTCTCCCAGCGTTCTGTTGGTGTTTTTTTAGTATATTCTAATGCAGATGGTAGGTTTAATTTTGTAGGTGGTAGAGCCACGCTGAAGCTATTACTGGATATTACTATATTACTGGTTTCAGCATGAATGGGTCGGCTCGCCCGGGGTACTGCCACTCAACAGGCCAACACACACAAACACCCACGTGAGGTAATAATGCTTTCATTGTGGCGTTTCGTTCGGTCAGTGAGAGCATCGGAGGTCCGCCTATCTTATATGGGCAACATCCCAAGCCGAGATGTGCCGTGCACCCTTGAGTTAGTTGTCAAATAAAATCGGCGAGTGCCTTAAGCGCTCGCCTTAGTAGTCCGGTGAAGCTGTTAAGACCTTGCTAGGTCAATAGCGTAGTCAGTTCGAAAAAAAAGCCCACCTCTCTATCGCGTGTTCCGCGCTCTCGCTTGCACGCTCAGCTCAGGAGGAACGTGACAATGAGTCATGCATTGCAGTGCGTGCAACCGGCGTTCATCGATTTATAACATGTTATCACGTCAAAATGAATAGTATTAAAATAAAGGATTATTTTATTTATTGTTATAGTTACTAATATTTCACGCTGTCTATTACTAGTTTCAGATTTAGCATTTTCAATTACACCTCTTACACCACCTATTACACCTACGTTTATTACCTTACCAATTACACCTACGTTTTTTGTTGCAGTGAGACGTGGTAGCGACCAATCTATTCCAGGCGGAAGTACAAAGTAACGTCCACTGTAATATTTAATGATGGATTTCCGCAAAGTAACGCCTTCTTCAACCAAATATTAGGTCTTTACCTATGAAATTGCAGTTTGGTATGCAAAATTTAAACAAATTTTTTTCACGTATTTTTTATTTGTATTAATCGAAGCAATCATCCATGCAATCAATGCATCTTTGCCAACGCAGTGGCAGTTTATTGATGCCCTTCTTAAAGAAATCAGCTGGACGGGAAGCAACAAATTCTTCAAAGGCATTTTGTACTGCCTACGTTTATTGAATTTCTTTCTCGCCAAGGAGTTATCCAAATTCTGGAAAAAGTAGTAGTCTGTAGGCGCAAGGTCTGGTGAGTAGGGCGGATGACGGAGAACTTCCAACCCCAGTTCTTGCAACTTGGAGACTGTCTGCTGTGCAGTATGAGGTCGCGCGTTGTCGTGCAGGAGCAGCGGAGACGAGCGATTGACCAATGCTGGTTGGAGATATGCCAGCTTCTCCATCATTGTGTTCAGTTCTTCATAGTACACATCTGCAGTAATGCTCACTCCGTTTGGTAAGAAGCTGTGATGAATCACACCGACGCTAGGCCACCAAACAGTGACCATCACTTTTCTAGGGGTAAGTTTTCGTTTAGGGCATTGTTTAGGTGCTGAACTAGGAGCCAACCAACTTGCTGAGCGCTTGCGGTTATCAAACAGAATCCATTTTTCATCGCAGGTAACAATGCGGTTCAAAGTTCCTTCATTTGTGTGTCTGTTGAGCAGTGCAAGGCACGTCTCGACGCGTACTTCGCGCTGGCGATCATTGAGTTCGTGGGGCACCCATTTGTCAAGCTTTTTTACCTTGCCAATTTGACGCAAATGGACCAATATTGTTTTGACGCTAACGTCGAAAGCTGCTGCTAATTCAGCCGTAGATTGTGTATCATCAGCTCCCACAATCGCCTTTAATTCGTCATTGTCGACCAAAGTCTTCGGACGACCGCGAGGTTCATTTTTCAGGTCGAAATTCCCAGAACGGAAGCGAGCAAACCAATAACAGGTGATGCGTTGGTTTGTAGTGTTAGCTCCGTAAACGTCGTTGATGTTGCGTGCCGCTTGTGCCGCGTTGCTACCACGACGGTACTCATATTCCATAATTACTCGAATTTTTAACGTATCCATGATGACAAAAAAGATTAAAATGCAATGATAATGTAACACTAATCAATAAACAAATGACTACTTTTGGAAAAAGAATTCCATGTTTTTAAAATAAAATTAATTTGAAATTAGAATTCTTAGCCAAACAAAAATTATTTTGATTTGAAATGGCCAGTACTGCAGAACGGCAATTTCATAGGTGAAGACCTATTATATTTAAAAAACTAACATACCTACATGCAAAAATTACAATTTTTTTGAGATGTTTGTAATATTCTTCAGTCATTCTTAAACTAAGATATACATATACTTATTTTAGCAAGAAATAACATTTCTTAAGCAAATAAATGTTTAAATAAGTAGGTATTAAATAAAATCCTATTAAAAGAAGCTATCAGTACTCATAATTATAATTTCATGAGTAATAAATGTCTAAAATTGATTGTTCGATGGTTAGTAAGGATAGTGAGCCAGTGGTGTATTATAAGTTAGCATACGCATAATGCTACAGAATCTTGGTTCAAAAGAGAAGCATAAGAAGCAGATACAAACGCCTAATCCGTGGATGTAACTATAGAGTTACTAAATATCAATAGGCCTCAACGTGAAACGGGTAACGATTAAAATAAATACTTGTGGTTTTGGCACTCTGTTACGTAACTATATCGTGTCACGAGTGAGATGGCAGAAGTCCTCCACTTAAGACGTACCAGCGTGCCCTCCGTCAAGAAGTTTATTACGCTTTTTCTTCAACTCTGAATGTTATCTATATATCTTTATTCTCTATCTCTCTTTAAACGCGAATGACATAAAGCAAGGAGTCAAATCCAAGTGTCATTTAATATTATGTTAAGTATATCCAACTATAATAAGTGAGACCCAACATGGAGGTTATGTAAAAAAAAACAGGAAGTGTTGTAAAAACACACGATAGAAGTAAACTTTTGTATTACAGGAAAACATTTTAATAAGAAAAATACAACCAAAAGCCAACGTGCCGCGGTGTTACCAGACGGTTACCCATCCAAGTACTGACCGCGCCCGACGTTGCTTAACTTCGGTGATTAGACGAGAACCGGTGTTTCCAACACTCTATCCGACACAGTAAGCCAACGTGACGCGGTGTTCACACATGGTCACCCATCCAAGTACTGACCGCGCCCGACGTTGCTTAACTTCGGTGATTAGACGAGAATCGGTGTTTCCAACACTCTATCCGACACAGTAAGCCAACGTGATGCGGTGTTCACACAGGTCCCCCAGACCGCACCGACGTTACTTAACTTCGGTGATCGGACGAGAACCGGTGTTTCCAACACTCTATCCGACACAGTAAGCCAACGTGACGCGGTGTTCACACACGGTCACCCATCCAAGTACTACCGCCCCAACGTGGCTTAACTTCGGTGATTAGACGAGATTCGGTGTTCCCACCTCTATCCGACCAGTAACCAACGTGACGCGGTGTTCACACATGGTCATCCATCCAAGTGCTGACCGCGCCCGACGTTGCTTAACTTCGGTGATCGGACGAGAACCGGTGTTTCCAACCCCCAAACCCACCGTCACACATCATCCATCCAATACTACCCCCCCCACTCTTAACTTCGTATTAGACAGAATCGGTTTCCAACACTCTATCCGACACAGTAAGCCAACGTGACGCGGTGTTCACACACGGTCACCCATCCAAGTACTGACGTCACTCGACGTTGCTTAACTTCGGTGATCGGACGAGAACCGGTGTTTCCAACACTCTATCCGACACAGTAAGCCAACGTGACGCGGTGTTCACACACGGTCACCCATCCAAGTACTGACGTCACTCGACGTTGCTTAACTTCGGTGATCGGATGAGAACCGGCGTTTCCAACACTCTGTCCGACACAGTAAGCCAACGTGACGCGGTGTTCACACCGGTCACCCTCCAGACTCCGCGCCCGACGTGGCTTAACTTCGGTGATTAGACGAGAACCGGCGTTTCCAACACTCTATCCGACACAGTAAGCCAACGTGACGCGGTGTTCACACATGGTCGAACCCATCCAAGTAGCTGACCGCCAAAAAAAAAAACCTCACCATCCCCCCACTGACCGCGCCCGACGTTGCTTAACTTCGGTGATCGGACGAGAACCGGTGTTTCCAACACTCTAAAAAAAAATAAAATACTCCGCGTGGCTAACTTCGTGTTTACACGAATTCGGTTTTCCCCCCCCTCTATCCGACACAGTAAGCCAACGTGACGCGGTGTTCACACACGGTCACCCATCCAAGTACTGACGTCACTCGACGTTGCTTAACTTCGGTGATCGGATGAGAACCGGTGTTTCCAACACTCTGTCTGACACAGTAAGCCAACGTGACGCGGTGTTCACACACGGTCACCCATCCAAGTACTGACCGCACCCCACGTTGCTCGATCACCGTTTCCACCTCTCCACAATAACCAACTACCTTTCACACCACCATCAATACTGACGTCACTCGACGTTGCTTAACTTCGGTGATCGGACGAGAACCGGTGTTTCCAACACTCTGTCCGACACAGTAAACCAACGTGACGCGGTGTTCCCAGGCGGTCACCGATCCACTTGGAAACAAACAAACATAGCCACGTTCGTCTTTGATGGATGCACAGTTAGTGGTGTTAGTTCCAAACATCAACATTGTTCACATATTGAACCACTTTATAAGAAGCCTTCTCTTTTATGTCTTCTTGTAAGATGTACATATATACAAATGCGGTATATATTTACAACATGTACTAAATGTTGTACCATTATATAAACCTTTACCATACCAGATTTTGTCAAAATCCGTCCAATAATTTTTGCGTGAATCCCGTACAAATAACAGAAAAATTGTAAAAACTATGGAAATGTGTTATCATTGATTCTAAGGACCACCAGAGTATTTTTTCTTTAAAATATTGAATGCACTGATTTCGTCCCGCTATTTATTTTATATATAGATTTTACAAAAAAGCGAATTAACTACGAACTTTTTTAACGCATTTTCCCACAAAATTGTTATTTCAGTTACTTCGTTTTTAATTAAAAGTGTGGATACTTATCTACCTTGTTTTTTTCTTCACAAAATATTCCTTGTTTACCTGTAATAAAAACATTATAGGGGCTAGGACCACAGATAATAAAACAAAAAAATGTTACCATAGTTAAGTGTAATGTACATTTTTATTCGAAATTACAATACCTAGTAATTATTTCATCACACGAGTCAAAGCCGCCGCGTAAACAATCATTCAAAGACAGAGCATACATATCTCTGTCCTTTTTTAACTAAACCGTTTAAGTAGAGAACGAGAATAACCTCGAAATGTAAACAAATAAACATTCGGTCATTCGACGAGTAACTGTGACATAGTCATAGAGCTCGAAAGCAGTTCACGATTATTTAAGAGGCCGACA
The DNA here is from genome assembly GCA_036509395.1 of Antheraea yamamai. Lineage (NCBI taxonomy): Eukaryota > Metazoa > Arthropoda > Insecta > Lepidoptera > Saturniidae > Antheraea > Antheraea yamamai. The sequence goes on from AP028452.1 coordinate 1,996,820, forward strand.
ATTTTAAAATAATTTTGTTAGGTAAAAATAAATACTGTGACACGTTATTTACTGTTCTGTATATGTGAAGATAAGTAAGACTTAATAACTTCTTATTTGCAAAACAATTTACATTATTTTAGATTAAAATTTTCCAACAATCAAGCAGTTGTATATATATCATGTGGCAATGATATACAAGATATAACATCGCTAAACAAAATATTTTAAAAACTTGATGACAAGTATACATTTTATATTCAAGACAATGAGTATATGTACATCGCTTAACTATTGTCACCCAAGACACAGTGTCGAATAAAAGTAGCGCTCAAAACCGCCCCGCAAAAACTCCCCAATATACAAACGTGGTTATAGTTATGCGATAAACTTATGACTTTTCAAATTCAATCTTACCTGAATGCTTTAAAGTTGTTTTTACAAGGACGCAAACGACGCGAGACTATTTGAAATGACTGCATAATGTAAAATTATGCACTTATTTTTGTGTGCCGGCTGTGAGACGTTAAGTGTGCATCTTGGGTTTTTGTATATCAATGGCGCTTGATGTATTTTTTTAGACATTTCCATTACGCATTGGGTGTGTTTTATAACGTCATTATTTATGTACAATTTAACTTACAAATTTCATCCTCTGCATGTAACAAAATATGCAAGACATCGCTTTGTGCAACAAAATTGAGAGTTAAAAAAACTACATACATTTATCTAATTATTAAAAAAATCTATGCCAGAGTAAAATAATAAACGAGTGTTTAAAAAAAATATTTGTAAAACGTAGCAACATATGCTTGAATATTGTTAGAAAAATCTTCGCTAGCTCTCTGTCTATAATTATACTTAGAGGTATTATATCTGATACAAGTCCAGAGTAAGCATATAATAAATTAAAAATCTAGAGCTTTCCAAAACGTTTGCTAGAGGCCCTTCGTTGGCTTTCCATCCTTCATCTGATAGTTCATTTTCTTCACATAGAAGAGATATGAAAAAGTAAGTACAATATAATATTTTGCAATTAAAATGGGATAGTTTACTGCTACAATTAACTCTCATTTCTATTACAAACAGGAAGTTAAATAACGTAACAAAATTGATTGTCTCTAAGGTTTGTATTCTTCTATATATATGTAGATAGATGCGTCACGAGCCGAACGCTTAAGCGGATCGCGCCTCTCTATCGCTTGCTCCGCGCTCTCGCTTGTACGCTCGGCTCAGGCGGAACGTGACAATGAGTCACGCTTTTTCGTGCGTGCAGCCGGCGTTCATCGATTTATAAGACGTTATCACATCAAAAAATCAGAGACTTTTGGCGGAGAGTTTACAATATAAAATTACACTAGTACTATCTATCTCACACTTTACGTTTATCAAAGTCGGTGTGAAAGAGAATCTAAAATAGTTTACTTGAGAGGAATAAGTGTAGTTAAGTTAAACGGTGATGTTCAAGTTCGCAGATCAATTGCCACCATCTTATTAAGGTACTCTTAGATATCGTTTATCATACGATTATGGTATAGAATAATTAGAAATTGGTTGCCAAAATAAAAATGCAAAAAATCAAATTTTAACCTTAATTCTACATTATGTCGAAATAATTTTGAGCGTCCAATTCTTGTGTAAGCGCGTACGATACAAAATCTCGTTAGTCAAAACAAGTCGCTTACTGTGGTCGTCAATGATTTTGATCGGTCTGAATATAGCTGCAAGTTCGAACTTGTATATAATATCGTCGAGAGTTTAATAAAAAAAAACAAAGGTAAAATACTATAAAAGCAATCGAGCTTTTAAATTCAAAAGGGCAATTAAACAAGTTTTATATCCATGACTAATAAACAGCATTTAGTAAATTATATTTCAACTAGCGGGCCCGGCAGACGCTGTCCCGCCCTGACTATAAAAAAAACCTTGCCGAATTATACACTAAAACCTTCCCCATGAATCACTGTATCCACTGGTTAAAACCGCATGAAAATCCGTTCAGTAGTTTTTGAGTTTATCGCGAACAGACAGACAGACAGACGCGGTGGGGGACTTTGTTTTATACTATGTAATGATATTCTTAATTATATCCGCCATCTTGTTTTCTTTTCCATACGTTAATTTTAGTTTATATAAACTCATTTTTATTATTTCGTGTTATTTTACAAATAACTAAAAATAAGTTACATAAATTAAATTTTCATTATTATTAACAGTGTAAGTTATATAGATTTGATAAAGCGTTGTAGGTTTTCAGTGTACTATACTCCTTCTTATTATTATACTAGCGGGCCCGGCAGACGTTGTCCCGCCCTGATTATGAAAAAATCCTTGACAAATTATATACTAAAACATTCCTCATTAATCACTCTATCCACCGGTGAAAACCGCATGACAATCCGTTCAGTAGGTAGTTTTAGAGTTTATCGCGAACAGACAGACAGACGCGGTAGAGGACTTTGTCTTATACTATGTAATGATTTTACATCGAACTGTTGCATTATCCACAATTGTAAATAAATATATAAATTCTATAGGCATTTATTTATCCTCAAGTTATCTAGATGTTATGCATATGTTTTTTTATTGTGGTAGAGCCACGCTGAAGCTATTACTGGTTTCAGCATGAAATGCTCCGCTCGACCGTGGTAGTACCACCGTCTCTCAGAAAACCGACGTGAAGTAACAGTGCTTGCATTGTTGCGTTTCGTTCGGTCAGTGAGAGCGCCGGAGGCCCACCTCCCCTTCCCGTTCCCCCTTCAAAACACAGGCTAGCAACGCACTTGCGACTCCCCTTGTGTTGCTAGTGTCTATGGACGGTGGTGATCACTTAACATCAGTTGACCCGCCTGTTATACTATTGATAACAAGCCGGTCAGAGGAAATTAATCACGCGTGGCGTAAAGCGTACCCATTCCTTTGAAAGTCCGACAAGTCGTTACTTATTTCGATAGTTAATGATAAAGAGGTTTGTCGATACGAACATTGGTACCTCATTATACGTTGTCATAACACTTACAAGTGCAAGGGAGCGTGCTATATACTCAGCTCTACTCTCACGTTTAACTGTCCTATTTGCAGGGATACGTTGTCCCTAGTTTAATTATATATTTTTTCAGGTCGAATATTGTAGTTGATTTTAAACTAACTTTCTGATGAGTTAAAAACTTAAATTTGAAACATAGAGCAAGATCGAATGAAAATGAAATAAAGTGAAGAAAAGAGGAGAAATTCATAGACAAGACTAAAAAGGACTTACTTTCGTAGTATTCCGTTTAAAAAGGTGGCAGGTATAATTTAATAAAATGTTATTTGTACGTTAATTTATATGAAATGAAAGCGGAATCGCGATGTAATTACGAATAATTGTTTCTAATAAATTATATATCTCATTTAATGAACACCAAGGTCCATAAAATTCCGTCAACGATTACGAAAGTCATCAATTTTATTACGTCACAGTTCAGTTTATAATACAAGTGTGGACAAAATTAAAATCTAATTATTTTTTTATTATTGGCAACCAATCCTCTAGATATCACTGCCATTGTCGAGCAGATAGTAACGTTACAAGTGTCTTGTGATAATTTCAATGTTCTAACAAGATGGCGGCCCCATTGTTAGAACTCTCCACAGAATTTTTGTGGCGTCTCAGAGTTCATACTCCATGGTATTATGTCCCATCCACTTCATATCATTTTATATTACGTACAATGCCACAAATATTACAAAATATAGGAGACAAATAGCACAAAATTGTGAATAAAGTATAAAAGCCACTACATGATAGTCTAAGATCCCGCCAAAAACTCATCAGTTTCTTACGTCACAGTTCAGTTTAATACAACTGTAAATAAATTAAACTTTGAAATCTTAATTGAATAGACGATTGGAAAGCCACATTTCCTTTCCATCGCGAAAATAAATAATACTCAATTTCACAGAAGCCAAATATTTTGTCTATGGTATGTATAAAACTGTTAAATGTCGGCCATCTTTGATTTGTGTTTCTATTCTCAATCGGACAGAAAGCAACATTTACAACTCACTAGATCACCAACAATCGTTCATCTGAGGTAAATAATATACTTTTTTTTTCACATCCAAAGCGTTCGTATATACAAAACATCGTGTAATAGTAATAATAGATTATTTGGTCGTAGTTTAATAGACAAGGTTTTGTTCGTTTGTTTTTTTTTTATAAAATATTGGCGAAGGCGTTATGCAGTTTGCATTTTAAATATTATTTTTTTGACAAATAATATTTTTTATAATGTCGCCTTCTTTCAAAATTGAGAAACATAAAAAAAACACTGAAATTTAATTTTATTAACAAAATTTCTAAAGCCGGATATGCACGTAATTGCATATAAGCGGAAAATTTGTATAAATATGCATAAGTGTGTGTTATTTCATTATACTTGAGCAAATAATCGAATTATTTGTAAGAGCAGCCTTTTCGAGTGTGCATTTACGTGTGTAGCCGGTTTTAATAAATAATTTTAGCTTCACATATTTTGCATACGTAACTGAAAATAAAACGATTGGAATTACAATTAATCGAGCTATCGACACATAGACTTTAACTATATTGTTTAGTCGATTATAATAGATTTAATATTCGATTACTGAATTATCAGTCGTCAGAGAGACGGTGTTTTTGATGTATACATAAAGATATCGATTGTAATTTCTATCGATTTCTTTCAGTTGAAGACGAATTAAAATCGGATTATCTATTGACTATTTTATTCTTATTTCAAATCGCCTACAATTTACTTAAGTCGCGTGCCTTTCACAAATCACTATCAAACTTTTATTCGATTAAGTTACAACAATTAATGTGATTAAATTAATATATATTAACAGAGTATATGATAATATATGAACAAAACCTTGCCTTTACATAGAAAACTCTAGAAAAAAACATTAAAATTGATATATTTTTATAATCATCATTTAAATCGAATAGTTCCGAATAGTTTGTCGAATAAATACAAGCTATATATTTTATTATGACTTATTTATATGTATGTATATATTATTTGAACGTTATAAGAAATTTTTCATAGTACATTAAGTATGTAATTTGGACATAATATTTTATAAAACCCTTATCAAATAAATATATAATTTTATGTTTGAATTTATGTACAAGTATGCCGATAAATCTATAAAACCGAATTCGTCGGATAATCGGTAAGTGATAATATCCGTCACTTGTGATAGTCCTGGCGGATACAATATCCGCCATTTTACTATGTATATAGTCAAACCGGCTTTAGCAATCTCAGTATCATTATGGGGCTAGCTTGCTATCACTTCGGGGACAAAAATAAATAAGTATTAACACTAAAAAATCGCTCTTCCCACACTAAAAGTTGTCGCATCTTTAGTCCTGGCACCTAAATCGATCGCCCGTGCCTAGCTTCCATAAAACCGGCATTATATATACAATAGTAAGATCGAAACAAATTTACCTACGGTACAGAATTATGTGGAACTTTCTGAAGTAAAATCTATTATTTTTACTGTAGCACTACGTGACTGTATTTTTGGTCCTGGCACTTAAATCGATAGACCGTTTCTAACTCATCTAAAACCAGTACTGTATACAAATAGGAACACCGAGAAAATGTTATCTACGAATTGGAATTATATCACAATTGTTTGAAGAACAATTTATGATGTTTTATGTGACTGCAATTTTTAGTCTTGGCACCAAAAACGATCGCCCGTTTCTAACTGCTCTAAAACCGGCATTGTAATATACAATAGTAAAATTGGAAAACGTTATTTACGAATTAAATTATTTGGAACATTTTTAAAGAACAATCTATAATTTTTTATTGTAGCACTACAGATTGAAATTGTGCTGCACGTGATAGTAAAATGACATTCAGAAAACTGCGGCGTCCACTGAGATATCTAAAATCCTAGAGAATAACTTAATCCACATGTGTATGGTAGTTAAAGTCTAGTACAAACGAACTACCGCCTCGCATAATTAATATTCATAGTAGACGCTCGTTGTAAACATACCATAAGGCGTGGTAAACTCTTGGAAGAAATCTTTATGGACTTTCAGTAAATATATTTTATACTTCTAATACAATGTGTATGGGATATGAATAAATCTATACTAATATTATAAAGCTGGAGGATTTTTTTTGTTTGGTTGATTGCGCTAATCTCAGGAACTATTGGTTATAAAATTCTTTCGGTGTTAGATAGTTCATTTATCGAGGAAGGTTCCAAGACCAATAGGACCGGAGCACCAATAAAGAATGTTTGAAAATGTTTTTTTTTTATCCTTTTGAGAGCTACCGCTGCGTGTAGCGTTAGCCTAAACTGACTATTCCACGCGGACAAAGTCGCGGGGAGGAGCTAGTACGCAGGTAAAGTGGAAAACTGAGCTATTCGTCTTGTATTGTGATGCAATTTCCCCCAAAATTTATAGACTCGTTTACACTAGCTTGTTTCAAAGAACCCTCCAAATTGTGAAATGTTCGGGAAAATTAGAGATAATTTCCATTTCTATTTAACAAGATGGCAGCTAGTATTTCGTAAATCCGTGAAAGACGGCATTTCGTATTGCACAGACAAAATCACAAACAAAATCTTTTACACCCTTAATAATTGCTAGTCATCGCTGACTAAAAGTCCTGACCTGTTATAATTGCGTAAAAAAATCGCATAAAACCGTACAAATAAATACAGAAAAAAAAGTGGTTAAAACGAGATTTTATCACTTACAGAGTCTCAATTCTTTTTCTTTTTATAAAAAAATTAAGTAATCACTTTGTATACATCGACACAGCAAATTGTGAAGATCGATAATAAACACGCGACAAATAATCGCGAAAAGATTTCAAATAAAAATCGAGCGAGTGTATAAAGCCTTAGTGTTTTTAGTAAAAACATACACACATAATCACTTAATTTACTTCTATATAATATAAAAATTTTGAACATGAACTTGAAACAACTGTACAATGTGTATTCATTTTTTTTTTACACTCAACACGTTCAGACGACAACATATATAGGGTCTAATGTTAATTTTTCCAAGTTACATAATACATATATTTAAAAAAGAAAAACAATATTATTGTTATTAAGTCCTTTCTATAGTGCACGCCGTTCATAGACAAAAAGTCGTAATTTTTTTACATTGAGATCACAAAATTCCCATTACTATCCCAAGCAAATATTATCCTATCTCTTATAACCATTTAACATTTGTCTGCTATAGCGGACAATATTTTTTCAACGCATACTTCAACCGTAAACGGTTTGGGTCACGACAAAATAATCGCGACGAAAAAAAAACCGCAAGATTGCACTTTAAACAATTCCCATATAATCTGCATCTATATAATGAGCTTATCTAGCTGAACGGCCTTGTTTCTCGCAATGGCAGTCCTCTATTATGGAGTCGAGCGACATGAGACTCTCCTGCGATGTCCTCAGGCACGCGCGACATCTCGAATCGACAGAATTCCCGCTTTGAGAATTCGCGTCCTCGGAAACCGACTCCAAGCTTCTCAAACTTTCCACCGAGGTCAGTTTGTAGGACCTACGGAACTCTGCTATCTCCTCGTCGCTCATATTCAACGCCAACAGGGAATCCCTTGCAATTTTGCCCAAAGAAGATACCTTCTTCTTCTTCTTCGACAGTAAAGCCTCCATTTTCGATAGCGGACACGGTTTATTCAAACTTTCCGGTAACGATTTCGGACTTGAACCGCCCCTCGTTCGCAATTTTGATCTCCGCTCCGGGATACCAACAGGGGTCGTGCTCTCTGGCACTTTGAAGGCTATAGTTTTCGTTTTCGTGCATTTCTCACCTTTACTCGTGAGATTTTCTAGAGAATTCGATTTCTTCTTCGCACGTTCCGGTATCACCGGCGATGTCCTCAGACCGATGTCCTTCACCGTGAACACTTCTGGCACTTCTATGGCTTCGTCTATCACTAACTCTGGTGATAGGTCGATCATTTCTTTGAGCTCGGCATCTTTCAACTCTTGAGCTAGCGAACTTTGTTGGGATTCGACCGCAGTTGGCTCAGCAGGCTGACTGAATTCTCGATTTTCGTATACGAGATACGACAGTGCATCTTTAGCAATGTCCACCGCTCCTATATCAGCGTTTTCGACAGATTTCTCCTGATCGACAGTCTCTAACATGACTTCAGTTTCGATTGGCATATTCCTGTCATCAGGTTTTCCTTCGTCTATATATTCTAACTGGATATGAGCGTCAGCAGCTTCGTCACATGATTCTTCTATCGTAGCTATTGGTGCCAAGTCACTATGAACCTTTACATCTTCGGGTTTATTGTCTGTTTTATCAAATACTGGTGCTGTCACCTCCCATAGAGCATTCACTATAGGTTTGTTTTTAATTTGCCTTTCAGTTAGTTCCTGTACGAGTGCTTTAGTGTTACTCATACTCGATATAAGAGTATTCTCTGGGCTGATATTCTCTTTGATTCCTCTTATAACTTTGCTGGGTAGTTTGTCGACGGGCTGGCCATTCTCCGGGCTGCTTTGCTTGTCCAAGGAATTCTCTGAACCTGAAGATTTTAAAACAGCGGCGAAGGACCTCGGTCGCACTTCTGGTTTGGACTCATCTTTGGCATCAGCGCCTCCTATGTCCGGTAACTGTCCGGGATTGATGGAATCGCCAGCCGGCGTGGTTACATCACAAATAGTTTTAATTAATTCGTTGGGTTTCCTGAGATCGGTCTCGGCACTAGCTTTATAACTAGCGTCGATATTAAAGCTTAAACCTAAAGTTTTTTGTACTAAATTGTCATCGGTGGTTTTAGGGGTAACTTTAAATCTATCTGTATTCTGAACGTCACTTTCCAGAGGTTGAGTTGGGAATGACTGAAATTCGCTGAGAGTATTATCCGTGTCTAATGATGGAGTCTTGCTGTCCAGTTTCCTTGAAAACGATTCATCAACGAAGGACACTTGCACTCTCTCGGAGAGAGTTGAATCGGTCGTTTCTGATGAACTATCCTCTCTCTCGTCTCTGTTTTCTTTTTCAGTCGCGCTGCCCCATGACCAAAATGAGCTCGTCAAAGAAGAATCCTTTCTCGGTGGAGTATTTGATGCAGATTTCTTTTCCTCTTCGCTCTGAGAGCTTCTCGAGAATATACTCGACGGGTGCTGGAAGAGACTTAATAACTTCTCCAAATGAGAAGGTTTATTATCTTTCTCTAAATCCGGCTTTGGTACATGAAAGCTGGCGGATGGAGGTACCCAGGATATCTTTCTCATCCGATCGAAGCTTTTATTTTTTAATGCTGGTACGTCGAGTAGACTCGAGGCTCTCTTCGGCGACGATGTTAATGTCCCTTGTTGGACGACACCCTCAGGTTTCTTGACACTCTCCTTCAAACTTGAGTTATGTGTCAGTGTACCTTCGTTTGAAGAGTTATCTTCTTTATTTTCAGAAGGATTCTGCAGAGAGTATTCTATTCCCGAATCAGCCGATGTTACCATAACTCTTTCCTGCTTAGCAGAGTCCAAAGAACTGACACTGGCCTCCAGACTGGATAAGGAGTCATGAATTTTTTTATTTTTTCCAAATATAGGGGAGACACTTTCATTAGAACTAACCGATAGATTTAAGAGGTGATTCACTGGTGTTATTTCACTTGCAGATTCAATACTACTTTCCGTGGATAACATAACATGGTCAGGTTTTCTCCTATCCAATTCCGTGTCAGATTCGATGGACTCCTGTATAATTATTGGCTTGTTTGTAACATTCTGAGGGTTCTCGGCATTGAGGCTCTCGATTGAACTTCCTGATATCTCCAATGACGAGCTGCTATCACAGAAAGGGCTGCCAGTCAATCTCTTGTTCATCAACCTCGACACTTCCAAATCGGGACTGTCCAGGCTCGATTCACTTTTATTTTTCTTAAGAACTACACTATCTCGTAAATATGCAGGTACTTTATCATTTCTATTTACACATTCGCTAACTAAATCTTTTCTATTCTTCTTCGAAACACTTAACTCTTTAATTATAATATTACCTAAATCCTCGGTCAACACTTCTATTCGTTTTATTGTATCATCGTGCGTTTTATTATCACAATTATTTACAAAATCATTAACGTCTTGTTCAATTGTACTAGATTTTAAACACTCCTTCTTAACAGTCATTTCTAGTTTAACATCAATCACTTCTGAATCCGACACTTGGACACTGTTTTTTACTAATTTTGTTTCAGTTTTCAACACACTACCACTGATTTCTTCTTCGTGTGTTAGTTCTTCGGATTTTTCTTTGTAACTTTTCACGGCATCACTGTAGCTTTTGTTTTTAGCTATAGGATCATTTTTAATACTGTCACTAAATATGTTATTTTTGGCATCAATTACTTTAGTCAAATCACTATCATTTTTTCTATTATCAGTCTCACAAATATTATCGGGTTCCTTGGAATCCATATTAAATTTAATCTCAGAATCAGTATCACCTAACCTAGGCAATTTATCCCTCACATTATCATCATCTTTTGTAATTATCCTAGTATCTATTACAGATCTTGGCAATTCTTGTGTTTTCTGTGCTGTGCTTGAAATTCTTACATCTTCACTTGTTGATTTAAAATCTTTTTCATTAGCAATATTCGGTTCTTTATATATCGCATCTAACAAAGGCATCGTTCCATTTGTAAAGTCAGCTGGTGTAGTTTGAACTTCTTTGTGTTCTGTTGCTGTGGTAAATTTTATTTCAGGATGTGCCGTTATATTAACATCTTTACTACAATTTGAGTCGTCCTTAGCTTCTTTTACAAAAGATTCATCAAAAAGTTCCACAGCTACAACTTCATCAGAACAAATCTGTCCGGTATCATCAACAGAACTATTACCATCCAAATCAGGCCTTAAGATAAGATTATCAGAGTCTGATTTTTTGGAGATTTCAGTTATATTTAACTCTGGAATGGTTCCTGTATTTACTGTATCAGATCTCGTTACCAAATCAGCATTTTTATCCAGTCTCATAACTGTCGATTCGTTTTCTGCCTTTAAAATTACAGTTGCAGAAACAGTATTTTGTAGTATAGCAGAATCACTATCTGATACACATATATTCACGAATGTGGGTGTTCCAGATTGAAGTACAGGAACGACTTCAGGTAGTGATACAGCAGTTATATTAGCTGATGTCGTTGGCACTGATGCGGGAGAAACATTTACTAAATCAACTGTTGCTGAGTTGGTACTGTCAAATGTAGAGTGCGAGGGACGTTCTAAAGGTCCCGAGATAGTAACCTCTGGTCTAGACTCTGAAATAGGCTTCATAGGTGTACTAAAAATAGTATCTACTGCAGTAGCCCCAATGGATACAGTTGCTCCCTCGGTAGCTTTATGCCTTTCTGGCTTGGATGATGATGTGACTGAACGAGGTACGAGTGATTCGCAATTGCTCTCATTTCCAGGCTTTATTGTAGGTGATACAGGTGATTTAGAACGATTATCCGGAGGCGGTGGCGACGGCGCTGGATTGTATATAGCGTCGTAGTTTCTCGTGACTGAGAAACGTGACGTGGCTCTCCTTGGCTGACTCTTTGCCGGATGTATCTGGATTTTAGGTGGCTCCGAGACCTGTGGAGTAAAAATGAATTATGTTATTGTAATTTTAACTACAATACGTTGAATATTACTCGATACATCTCTCATTCTGTCCAGTTTCATCACATGTTGTGTGCACACAACATACTGCTTATAATGATGAGTCCATGGAAACTTTTACGTTTTTCAATCTGTTAACATAGCACATTTTTTTTTTTTTTATCTTAGTCTTTGGCCTTTGTGGAAAATTCCGCAATTCTGCCAGTGTCATGTACATAAAGCTTAATTTCTACGATAATGGATCAACAAAAGATCTGAAGTTGATTTAGACCACCACCGTATGACTAACATAGAACATAGGGACAATACACAATTGGGTTAGTAAGTACCTAAACATATGAGTTAGTAAATAAATATGTATATTTTATCATATAAGTATGTATAGTACAAGTAAGTATAATGTAACAAATAATTAGAGCTTAATTTTATTTATATAGATATATTTACACAGAACAGTAATAAAAGGAGTAAAGGAGATTATTTAAAGCAATTCATTGTGACGTGATATACGCCTGTTGTTATGTCTTCTAATAATTTTACTGTATTTTGAAAATGAAAAATCAAAAATCACGAATAAACACTTATTGATATTTAATACTAAGGACTCAAATTTTGACAGTTTCTCTTTTCATTTTTTGTACCGTATTTTTCTGGTTACTAGTGAAAGAAAATGCCCGTTCTATTTAGCACATCCTAGTGTACCTGATACAGTGACTGAGATAAACTCCTCAGTTATAATCTACGTGGATAGAAAAACATTTTCAAATGATTTTGGCAAGATCTTGGGGCATTTTGAAAATTCTTAAATCAATAAAAAGTTATTTACATTATAAGACATGAAATTAACGGAACTGGATTTTACCTGAACGACTTTGAACCGACTCTGAGCTGAGTTTGAGCAGTACGAAGAACGTGTCGGAGTCGAGGGGCTCGAGCTATCCGTAGATGAATCTCTGTCCGGGGTCACTCTGGTCACCTGTCAATAACAAAATCATGTATTAACCTCATATAATATGAACTGTAGACTTTATACACTCAGGTATAAATGATGCAACAACTTTTTCCAGTTTCATTAATGTTGTATATTATTAATTAATCATCGTAACATAATGAATTATTATATTTCAGTAGAAGAGTATATAATTCAACTTGACAGTTCATCACATTAGCCAGTGGGAAAAGGAAAGGGACGGTTCAGTGTTGCCACTACAGTCTGTTTGGTTCATTCGAAACCTTTTCTTTTTTTATATCGTAGGAGGCAAACGGACAGGTGGATACCTGATGTTAAGTGATCCATCCATAGACACTTGCAAACGCCAGGGGAGTCGCAAATGCGTTGCCGACTTGTCTTGAGGGAGAGGGGGAGTAAGGAACGGGGGAAGAGGAGGGAGTTGGGTATCCGGCACTCTCGCTGACGGAACGAAACGCAACAATGCGTGCACTGTTACTTCACATCGGTGTTTCTGTTTGTCGGGTCGGACCGATTCATGCTTAAACCATTAATAGCTTCAGCGTGGCTCTACCACCTTCCAAACATACTATCAACTAAGCTATCATCGGTTCAAGCAGGGCTACTATAGGATGTATCAATATGTGAACGATGCTGAAGTATGGAATTGACACCGCTCTCTGTGTTACCGCCTAAAAAGGTATGTAACTCTCATGTATTTTTAACAGAAATACTAACCGTCCCGACTTAATTATTACATTCTAACTTTGTAGTTACAAATATAATGTAACTGTAAATAATACACAACACATCAAAATGTTTTAAAACTAGATACAGAAAAAGCGACGTTACGTAGTACCATTAATTAAACTGAAGTCGAAAAACAAATTCAAAATTAAAATTTGGTGCCATCTATGGAATATCTATAACAGTCGGTCCTACAGTTTTCTGTCAACAACACAAATCTAAAGCGCCATCTGTCCGAGACTGATGAAACTTACAATTATAACAATAATCAACATTGACAATCATTTAATTTGTAATTAGAATATTTAGAAGCCATTAATCGAAATATAATTTATCCTATCTCTCGAGTTGGACCAAATTATATATAAATGACAACTTTCATGAAGATCGGTTCAGTAATTTTGGGAGTTCATAATGTACAAACATCATGACTCTGAATTTTTATATATTTACGATGTGAGATAAATCAGATTGGGTCTCTAGCGAGCTGTTTTCGATGTCTGCGTTGTTCTTCCGAACCGGAAGCGGTTTTGACGTTTATAAGGGCCTTGGCAGGGTCTAAAGTGAATCAAGTACTCTGGATTTTAAATTGTAACCATGAATCGTGAATTGGCGTGTATCGTTGGCACGGGGCTGCCTGTTGGTGAGGGTCCGGGGGAAGGTCCAGGTGACGGAGCTGGCGAGGGCGCCGGGGAGGGCGCGGGGGAGGGAGCCGGGGACCTCAACCGCGAGGTCCGTCTCTCCTCCTCCGGGCACATCGGCGCCTATAATAACACATCTATACATATAATGACAGTGTAAATCTAACGTCTGTCTGTACTTTTTAGATTTTTGTGAAAAAAAAAAATAGATGTTGCACGTGTCTTAGACTTAGTAACAAAATACGTTTCAATCATTTTTGGAAATGTTTGTCTGTCTATCTGTTTGTTGAAACACGTATCACTGATAAAATACTGCGTTCACGATAAAACCTCACAAAGAAAATCATAAAGCACATCCTCGAGTAACATTAAGTCTCGGTTTCATTCAAACCGGTTAACTCCATCAAAAATTATTGTAATTATATAATATTTGATTGAAGAAGGCGTTACTTTGCGGCAATCAATCAATAAATATTATAGTGGACGCTACTTTGCACTTCCACTTGGAGTTGACCACCACTACGTCTAAACGTGTTTCGCTGCTTCACGGAGCATCTACAGATCGATGTCGACTCTTCCGATGCCCATCATGCAACATCGGCGTCGGCTTCATTCTCTTACGGTTAAAAACGGTGGCCAAGTCAATTTTAGGTAGCGCCGCCCGTAGAATTATGAAACCGCATGAAACTTACAATAGAAGTCGCATAAGCGTCGTGCCTGCGTAGTCCGGTGAAGCTGTTAAGACCTTGCTTGGTCAATAGCGTAGTCAGTTCGAAAAAAAAAAAAAAAAAAAGCGTCGTGCCTGCCTAACCACTCATACATGATTTTTTCATGTATGTCCTTCCCGACTGCCGTAACCACGATCAGACCGTTCGCGCGCCTCTGTCAGTGATTGTCTTCGTTACAAATATTATTTTACGCAGTAAATATGTCTAATTGTGCAGCAAAAACTTGTAAAAAATATTACAGAGAGAAAAACCTAAAATCTAGTGGTATCTCTTTTCGTTTGTAAGTATTGATTGACTTAAGTTTTTTTGTGAAATAAGATATTAACTAAACCAAACTGTCATGGCAGCGCACCATATGTTTACAACGTTGTAGTGTTGTGTCTATTCGGATTGTATCGAGTATCTATAAATTGATTTTTTATTTTATAAGCAATATTAATTCTATTATTAACCGATATTTTTGATGACCGTGGTGATATTTTTTATTTGTTACTTAAGCTATATAATGTTAATTATTTATATATTCTTAGAGATATGTTCAATGACAAATTTCGTAATGTTACAGCTTTCCTAATTAAAAATGCTATCCAAAGATACTATTTCACGCGAACGAAGTCGCGGGTACGGGTAGTTGAAATATATTTAAACATCAGACTCTATTACATCCTTAAAAGTAAAAAAATGTGTGCGTGTACTAGTGTACACACGTAAGAAGTGAAACTTGTTTAAGGCCTTATTTTTCGCAAAATGATCTATATGCAACTTTCCAGAAATTGGTTAAAAAAAAAAAAAAGAAAAAACCCTTTCTTTCTTTATGGCAAACAATTTCATTAATATATTAAAAAATAAAGTTAAATTAGATAAAGTTTAAACAAAGGGATTTTATTATCATAGACATGAATACAAACAAGATGGCGCGTAACGGAAAAATGTGACGGTAAATTTTTTCCAACGCCGATAAAGAAGTTTCACTTCAATAACGATAAAGTAAATTCGAAGAGGCAAATTTCTAATAAACTTATTTTATTTGAGGGTTACTAAATTTTGTTTAATGAAATATATTTTTATTATATTTTAGTGATTAAGATGCTATTGTTACAATAAATAAATTGAATACATTTTTATCGAACTTTATTTTATCATAATTATCATCGATACGAAACGTTGGCCAACACTCGCCCCTATACCGAATGTGCCACAAATACAATAATATACAATCTCAATTTGATATTTTTCATTGTTCTTTAGCCTCAATAAAATCTCAATTGGAAAAAAATTGTACTTAATTTTTTTAGCTTCAATTTTATATATTTTATTTGAATATTTAAACTTAATTTCAATCTTTGAGCTCTCGTATATTGTGCACGATAGTTTCACATCTAGTGGGTTACATTAGTAACAACTTCATCGTATCAGTGTTAACAGAATCAAACTCTTTTGTAACCAGTTTTGTGAAATAAATAAAAAAAAAAAATATACAGTGCCCGTACAAGTCTGTAATGCACATCACTACAAATAATGGACGAGCGCCGCGTTACCCCCACGCCCCTCCTTACACCCGTGAAAACGGATCGCATTGTTCCCATACTAAAAAACGATTTTACACTCTCTATTAACTACTCGCAGGATTGTTACTCTATGGCGCCGCCGTAGCTGGTAGCTCCCTCCAACTTATCCCCGAGGGATATTGCACTTCGATCTTGAGGTTTTCGATCTGGACACGGAGGTTCTTCGTCTCCCTCCACAGATGGGCTGTCTCCTCCACCACCGTGTGAGTAGCGAGGATCTCCACCACCTCATGTAGTGTCTTGGCAGCACTCTTCAACTGCTTGATGCAGGGCTTCTTGAGGTTGCCGGGATTCTGGGCAAATTTAAAGATATCCGCAACCTTGCCCAC
This sequence comes from Antheraea yamamai, assembly GCA_036509395.1. Classification (NCBI taxonomy): domain Eukaryota; kingdom Metazoa; phylum Arthropoda; class Insecta; order Lepidoptera; family Saturniidae; genus Antheraea; species Antheraea yamamai. The sequence continues at coordinate 2,013,428 of AP028452.1, forward strand.
CGCCAGAGCTTTGAGGCGCTCGGCGTCCATAGCCTCTACTAAAACGCCACGCTCTCCCACTCTGTCCCACGCATTCGGGCACCTATCTTTTTCTTCCCTCTACGTGAGGTAACGATTTTAGAAGCCTCTCGCTCCTCCACTTCCGTGTCTGATCCAAACAGCGTCGCGGATCCATAGGCCCGCTTCTGTCCGGGTTTTTCGCCCTTCTTCGCACTCATAGCTTACTGAGGAGTCCTCCAGCAGGCCAAGAGGCAAAGAACCAAGTCCGACAAGTGTACCAAGTCAATAGGTATGCAGAAAACCGTCCGAAAAGCAAGCCAGAGTCAACAATGTAATAGAAGCCAGAACAAAAACACCGCCAAGAAACAATCGTCTCAATTTTTTTCACATTTAATACCGTTATATAACATATAAGTGTACCTACCCTACCGTGACGCATTCGAATGACACGAAGCGAGCACAAACACACGTGTCTCGCTAGAATACCGCACTAAACTGTCCCATATAAATATCTACCTAACCTACCTTACTCATGCCTCACTTTCTCAACTGGTGAAAACCGAATGAAAATCTGTTGAGTTGTTTTTGAGCTTATCGCGAACCGACAGACAAACGTGGTAGAGGACTTTGTTTTATAAAATGTAGCGATGATGATAATTAATGACGTACCTTGAGCAGTGCAGTAGAACAGGTGAGGCTGATCTTGCGTAGAGAAGGAGGTGGATGGGCACCGGGTTCGTTTCTTGCACACAACGCTCGTATTTCACCGCAGAGTCGTGACACCATTACGGATTCGCTTTCGTCGCCATCTCTGCTTTCTCTATCATCAGCTACCGTACATTCCTGCAACAAATCATTTCATGATAACCTCAACTGTTACCTATATCAGGGCAGAGATCCCTAGAACCTCGACTGTTACCTATATCAGGGCAGAGATCCCTAGAACCTCGACTGTTACCTATATCAAGGGCAGAGATCCCTAGAACCTCAACTGTTACCTATATTAGGGCAGAGATCCCTAGAACCTCGACTGTTACCTATATCAGGGCAGAGATCCCTAGAACCTCGACTGTTACCTATATCAAGGGCAGAGATCCTTAGAACCTCAACTGTTACCTATATTAGGGCAGAGATCCCTAGAACCTCGACTGTTACCTATATCAAGGGCAGTGATCCCTAGAACCTCAACTGTTACCTATATCAGGTCAGAGATCCCTAGAACCTCAACTGTGACCTATATTAGGGCAGAGATCCCTAGAACCTCAACTGTTACCTATATCAGGGCAGAGATCCCTAGTTTAAATATAAAAGAAATAAAACGATCATCCATCCGACAAATATTTAAAAAAAAATTAGATATAACACATCTGCCAGACGTCCCGCAACGGATAATTTTTTTTTGATACACTTGTAGCTACAGAGTACAGAGACTGGTTAAAACTTTTGTATATATTGTAATTACAATGTCGTTCAAAATTTTATATTTAAAATACGGTGTGCTATAGATATAAATGGAGGTATAAACTCACCGCGGGCTCATCCAAGTCGATCTGGGTCAGGGAAGTGTTGTCCTTCATAGCAGCGAGGATCGCTTGGAGTCCAGCACTGCCGAGCCTGTTGTCCCTCAGGTCCAGCCTCTGGGTCATAAACCAACTATACTTCAACATACTGTATAATTATTGTAAACATAATATTTTTTTAATTATTATTTTCTAATCATACGGCTAGTCCACCTTTTTACTCTTTCACAGCACCCCGGGAAAACGTGAAGGGGAATGAGGAGTACACTTCCTGCGGACGCGACTAACATCAGTACAGTAGCATGGTAGTAGAGTAAGGTAGTGTGGTAATATGGTGGTAGAGTAGGGTAGTGCGGTAAAATTGTAGTAGAGTAGGGTAGATCGGTAATATGGTGGTAGAGTAAGGTAGTGCGGTAATATAGAAGTAGAATAAGGTACTGCGATACTATGATGGAAGAGTATTGTAAAGCGGCAATATGGTGATAGAGTAAGGCAGTGCGGTAATTTTGTGGTAGCGTAGGGTAGTGCGGTAAAATAGTAGTAGAGTAGGGTAGAGCGGTAATATGGTAGTAGAGTGCGGTAGTATGGTAATATGGTAGTAGAGTGGGGTAGTACGGTTATATGCTAGCTGGAGTAGTCAGCTATTGGGATAACGAGGTAGTTTTTTTTTACACTTTATAGATTTTATTACCAGGTCTTTGACCACAATCTAATCTGTTATTATACGATGACGTGGTTTTAGATGATAAGCACGCTAAACCCAGTGGGGGCCTAGCTCTGTAAGTACTTGGTGTTCATGATTTCCTTTATCGAAAGCTTCGAATCAATGGCAGGTATTCCAACCTACGTCGAGCAACACGTGTTCGTATTCGTTATCAACTCGTAGCATTTCCTATGGTAGTGGGGTAATATGATAATATGGTGGTAAAGTAGAGAAGGTATTAAGATCATCATCAACCTGGAAGTAAGTCACTGCAGGGCCATAGGCCTCATATCGAAGCACAATGACTCATGACAGCACACGACGTATTGGCGATTTCAAACTCTGAGAAATCACTATTCTTTATTTTCCGGGTTGTCCCATATACAGTAGTACTACAAGAACATTTTTCAGGTTCAGGTTTCCTCGCGATGTTTTCCTTCACCGTCACTCAAAACATTTACTAATTTAAATTAGTAAATGTACGCAAATTCCGAAAATTTCATCGGTACGTGCAGGGGTTTGAACCTGCGGACATTGGATTGATATTTCACTACTAATACCACTATACTACTACGTCTTATTAAGGTAGTGAGGTAGAGATAATCATGTATTGGGAGTAGTAAAGTATTGGAGGTGGTGAGATGTTGGAAGTAGTAAGGTATTAGAGGTAGTGAGGTATTAGGGGGTAGTGAGGTAGTGGGAGTAGTGGGGGTAGTAAGGAACTGAGAGCAGTAAGGTAGAAGAAGTCGTAAGGTAGTGGGAGTAGTGTGAGTAATTAGGCAGTGTGAGTAGTTAGGTAGTGTGAGTAGTGAGGTAGTGTGAGTAGTGAGGTAGTGTGAGTAGTGAGGTAGTGTGAGTAGTGAGGTAGTGTGAGAAGTGAGGTAGTGTGAATAGTGAGGTATTGAGTATAGCGAGGTATTGGCAGTAGTAAGGTATTGGAGGTAGTGAAGAAATCGGGACAATGAGGTAAGGGGTACCTGCAGCGCGTGCGTCCTCGTGCGTATGAGCGTTGCGAGCGGCGCGGCGGCGTCGGGTCCGAGCGCGGCGGCCTGCAGCCCGAGCGACGCGAGTGACTGCAGCGCGCCGTCCCGCTGCAGCACGCGCACCGTCTCACCGCCCACCGCGTTCCTGCCTATGTTCAGCACGCACAGCGACGGCGACGACCTCTGCAAATATATATAAATATCTAAACTGTTTCATCAATTTGAACACAGCACCTCCACATTTAGCTCCTAGAGAAGGGAGGTGCGATATCCTCACATATCCTCATCACCCACAGCGGCGCCTCGGTGGCGGCCACAGAGCGTATAACCCCTATATAGAGGCGGCGGCACTCGGCCCGACCTGTCGGGAAGCAGTCGTCCGAGCTCCACCTTCACCCTGACTATGCGCAGTACGAGTCTCTTAAAATCTAGGCCTCGACCCTGACCCGGATACCTAAATGTAGGCCGCCCCCGGAGCTGGCCCTCACCAAGGCCCATGAAAGCTTAGGGACTCGGTCATATCGAGAACCAACTTCAGGCCTAACCTTCTGATGTTTCCGACCACGAGCAATTATATGACACCATGTTGAAGACGTCGGTGATGTCCAAGGACACCGCCAATATTCTCGCACCTTGAGGGGTCGCCTCCGTGGAGATCGTTTTCAGGAAGGTCAAGGCATCCGACGCGGAACGTCCCGATCGAAACCCAAACTGCGCGTCCGACAAGTTCGGCCCCACTTCCTCAAGATGCCGGACGACCCGGGAGGCAACGATTCTCTCGAGTGCCTTCCCAGCGTCGTCCAGCAACACGAGGGGCTAGTATGCGACCGCGTAGTCCAGGGGGCCGCCGGGTGCCTTTCGTCCGGTGCGGAGGCGCTCAATCGCCCTCCCCATCTCCTAATCCGTAACCGGGGGAGGGTCAATCAGCGCTTCCGCTAACACCTGAATAGGAGGCATAGGAAGAGTGCAGTGTTCCAGAGGACCCGGGAATAATGCTCCCAAGGCCCACTCAGCCTCCTCCGCCTGGAGAGTCCGTTGCAGAGAGCGCCTGGCCGCGGAATTTCTTCCGAGCTAACCGGTATGGGCGCCCCCACGGATCCCTCTCCAGCTCCTCCAAGGCCTCCTCTTTCGTCCGATGATGCAATGCTTTTGTGCATGTCATGTAATAGCAGTAGGTAGGGATTTTATTGTTGTGGGGGCACGCATTGCCCTTAAAGTGAATTTCGATAGTATCGAAAAATTGACACAAAAACTGAAATAATGAGTTTTAAAAAAATCAATATTTGTAACTTAACTATCTTGAACAGTTCGCATTGTGGTTTGTCTCTGCAGTAGAGGTCGTAAAAAAAATTATGGACTTATAATTTTCGATAATTAGCGTCCCTCCAAAAAAGAAGTAACAGAAAAAGGCCCGGATAGTTCATGGGTGGCGCCACGTTTTAATTTTGGATTTCTCTTTCGACTCCAGTTTATTTCCTAAATACTTTCTTTATCACTATATCGGATTTTAATTTCATTTTTTGTTCTTTACCCCCACAGTTTTTAGGCAAATTCATCCCTATAATACCAAATACTTTATAATTTAAATTTTACATGTAATAACTGAGCCCTGTGGCTGGCTGTGGCGTTGCTGTCAACGCGTGGCCGGGTCTCTGATAGTACAGTAATAAGATTTGAAGCACTCACCAACGCCTTACTTAGGTGAACAGCACAGTTCCTCGTCAGTTGGTTGTTCCACAGGACCAGGAAGGCGAGACCTCGCACCTCGTGTCCGGTCATTACTGTAAAAAAAAATCAATTAATTAAATCATCATCATCTTCTTCTCACCCTCATCCCACCTAAGTAGTGTTTGCAGTATTCACACCTTTTATACACATATTATTTATCACACAATCCATCCATACCTTGTTCGGTCTTCCTCTACTCGTATACTCATCCCCCATCATACTCAAAACTTTTCTAGTTACATGATTTGTACAGGGTGACGTATCTCTCCTCTTTTTTTTTATGTCATAGGATGCAAACGAACAGGTGGGTCACTTGATATTAAGCGATCACCATAGTCCATAGACACTTGCAACACCAGAGGAGTCGCAAGTGCGTTGCCATCCTGTGTTTGGGGAGAAGGGAAGGGGGAAGGATAGGAAAGGTGGTCCTCACACTCTCACTGACCGAACGAAACGCAACAATGCAAGCACTGTTACTTCACATTGGTTTTCTGTGTGTCGGGTGTTAGTACCCCGGCCGAGCCGACACATTCATGCTGAAACCAGTAACAGATTCAGCGTGGCTCTACCACCTTCATAACATGCAGTCATGACATGCACTCATGACATGCCCGTACCATGCTAACCTATTATTCCTCAACTTCTCTGTAACTGGTGCTATTTTCAAACTTCCTCTGATATACTCATTCTGAATCTTATCCATTCTAGTTACACCACACATCCACCTTAACATTAGCGTCTCTGCCACGTGTAGTTTTCTCTCATCTGTCTCTTTTGTAGTCCAGCACTCAGATGCATACAATATGGTCTGGACATATAGTACCAAAAAAAATTGTCAAATAACAAACGATTTATAATTTATTATTAGAACTAGCGGGCCCGGCAGACGTTGTCCCGCCCTTAATATTAAGAAAAATCCTTGACAAATTATATACTAAAACCGTCCACATGAATCACTTTATCCACTGGTGAAAACCGCATGGTAATCCGTTTAGTAGCTTTTGAGTTTATCGCGAACAGACAGACGCGGTAAGGGACTTTGTTTTATACTATGTAATGATTGTCATTTATACAAATAAAATTCAGTCGTTAAACATACGCAAACGCATCACTTCAAAATGGCTACACCATGTATTTGGCTAACTCTTTTTTTTTTTGGTATGGCCTCCCTGCCTATGTAGGTAATTTCGCCAATGTCAATTGTAACAAATACACGTTTTAAATTCAATTGCCAAATATTCAGTGTAACATAGAATAATGTAAAATATCAACATAGCAATATGGACAAATCATCAAACAGGGATACTGTCTTGTGAGTATCACAGAGATAATACGCAATAATATGTTGGAAATATATATACATAATTATTTGTTTGTTGTGTTTGTCATTTGGATTAAAAAATCTCCATATAAATAAGTGAATGAGACAGAAAACAATAGACCTTCAAACCCATTGGACAGATCACATTTCTTTCGCATATCTAAAAATCAAAACTACTTTAGCCCTACTGTGACTTGAAACTTGACGAAACGAAAAGGACACACATGTGTTTGTTTTCGGATTTAACGTGTGAGAGAATGAGATAGAATACATTATACAGTGATTATTATTGCATATTGCAGTGTTTAATACTTGATCTGGTCCGAGCATTGTATGTGTGTATGATGTACATATATTAGTGAATGGAATGGAAACGGCGTCATAACCAGCGTGGTGTATTATTCACATGAGTAGCATTTATATGAATATTTTATAATTTTTTAAAGATTTCACTTCCACCGTTTGTGAACTGCACATATGATTTATCGTACATATATGAGTGAGTTTGTGTGTTTGGATTTACCAAAAAAAAAAGACACCACTGTTTTTTTTTAATGTTTAACGTATGATAAGATAACCTTTTGACGTTATAACCTGTTCATCATTGTTCGGGCATAAATTGTTTGGGGGGGGGGTAGGCAAAATTCTTATTGAAATATTGTTTACTAGCGGGCCCGGCAGACTTTGTGCCGCCCTGATTATAAAAAAATCTTTGACAAATTATATACCAAAACCATCCTCGTGAATCACTTTATCTGCTGGTGAAAACGCGTTCAGTAGTTTTTGAGTTTATCGCGAACAATCAGACAGACAGACGTGGTAGAGGACATTGTTTTATACTATGTAATGATAATGATGAACTAAAAATCGGTGATGATCGGTCATTTATCCAGAATCCGCGTTTACAATCGGGCCCGTTCGTTCGACACTACCGGTACGGAATTCTGTATTCGGTTTGCATTTGGGAAAGCTGGTGCTCTCGTCATCGGCAACGGCTTCGGAGAAGACTTATCAAGTAAACGAGCCTTTATCCCGATCATGAGGAAATACTTTCGGCATGTATTTCGGCAGGTATCTATGTCCAGCCAATTTACTTAGGTTGCTTGTAGGTAAGGTAAAGTATTCCGGGCTGTGTGGCCTCGAAATTACTGTTTGGAAAATCTGAAAAAGTTCATTATCACATCGAATAATTTAGAATTAAATATATATTACTTACAGGGGTAGTTATGGGGTGATATAGGTGAGGTAGCGGCAGAGGGCGGTGTGTGTGCCGACTGTTCCACGAGCGCGTCCGCAATGTGTCCCACACCGGCGTCCTGGAAACCAGAAACCGGACAGATTTAATATAAACTTTTGTTCATTTACTCAGTTTTTACACATACGTGTTACCCATACATGATTTCAAAATGAGCTAAACACAACTTTAATCGTTCACGTACCATGTTTCATTTTTTTTTTAATTTCCAGTTTTTACACACCGATAATGAAGTTCAAAGTAATCATAACGTTTTTAGTTTCTCTTATATGATCTTCATATCTTAATATATATATTTCTTGTGTGCATGTGTATGTGATTGAACTCCTCCTAAACGACTGGACCGATTTTGATGAAATTTTGTGTGCGTGTTCCAGTGGATCCGAGAATGGTTTAGATTCACAATTGGACCCGGTAGGTGGCGCTGCGGTTGACTTTTGGGATTTATTTTATTATCAAGGCAGGACAACGTCCGTCAGGTCCGCTAGTTTTATATATATATTAGGAACGGCTAAAATTCGACTCATACACAAAAAACGACTCATATGGTTCCCGGGCATAGCTCACCTGTATCTGATTGTTGGACAAATCCAGGAGCTGTATTGTCGTATTGAGACGTAGTAACGAGGCGATCTGTGACGCATCAGAGACAGTCAGCCGGTTGTCACCTAATCTCAGCTCCCTCACCGAGCAGTTTGACTTCAAAGCTATCACTGAAACAATCATTCATTATGTATTTCGATGGGGTTTTTTTTTCTAAACTGACTACGCTATTGGCCTATAGTATAGATACGATACCCTACATGATATTTTGACAAAACAAATGCCACGGTAACGCACACATACGTAAAGTAATATTGTAACGCCACACTGTCTTAGATATAATGTGGAAATAAGATGGCATATTCTTAATATCGGTGGTGAAAACGAAATAGTTATATGTTGCTTAGATAAGGGCGGATTGACGGGGCTAGATCACGTTTGCTAGTTAGCCGAGTGCTTATAACGTATCTACAGCTTTTTAGTTATAATATCATTGGTCTTCACAGCTTCACCGGACTACTAAGGCGAGTGTTTAAGACACTTCGCCGTTTGGCAACAAGCTCAAGGGTGCCAGAGTGGCCGAACCTCGGCTTAGACTGTTGCCTTATATATAACAACGCCAGTCGAACTAAATTAACTATGTGAGCTAAGCTAACACATACGCATACCATCATATGTGTCACACACTAAAGCGTAAATGTATATAGAGTCTGATGATTATTGCTAAGGCTAACTAATCAAGAAAAGAGGTCCCTTACAGAACTAGTGTACGTATCGTGTGTGGAGTGCAGTGTGATGTGTGCAGGGAACTATTGAATGCGGTGTCATTATACCGTGCTACCAGCATGCTCGAGGGCTTCTATCCGGGAGTTCGAACCTAGGTTTGAGATGCTGTTGAGGAAGGCGGCGGCAGGTGTGCGGGAGCGAAGTTGACCGCCCGACCACGACGGCGTGATCGATGGTTTCGCGGACGTGGGAGCGAAAACGCTCTATTTAAAGAGTCGGCTGGGGGATCGGTGAGTTCTTTGTCACATGCTCACATGTATTTCTTCTTCCGCGACATAGATCAGTGTCTTTTCGTCGCTATTTTAGATACGCGGCACTAAGTGATGGAATGTCATACTACCTCCTATTCGTAACCTTACACGAGGTCATCGTCTTAGTTTTAAAACACATTTAAAAAACTATTTATTAATATGGCGAGCATCGCTCAGTAAATTAATAAATTCAACAAACTGATTACCCCATGTGATGTTTGAGCTAGTGCGCAGTCTTTTGAAAATGGTATTCTAATTACGCAGTATCGTGAAATCATTGTAAATTATGTATCGTATATAGGCAGCGCTGGGTTACATTATTAAGGGCACGTATAATATTAATTTGAAATCCTCGTGTAATTACGTCCGTTGTGTTTGTAGTTCCGTCCACGTATTAGTATACAGCAGGCTGTATCTGAAAACCAGTGCTACAACGCTTGCACTTGCAAACCTGCAGCTCATGCTGATACAAAGACCCTTTTCACTCCATGCAACACCTGTCTCACTTTAATTGTTTATGTATATAAAAGGGACGGGACCCCCGGGTCACCCACGACCGGGCCCAGTCACAGGTGCTAGGGGATAGGAGGGGAAGAAGACTAGGGAGAGGGGAAGGGTAGAGGGAGAAGGGGAAAGGATCCGGGACGCTGGCGGGCAACACCAAACTGCACGTTCGCCGTAGGGGAATTTATTTCACGCTTCAGACTTACAATTGTCCTTACAATACACTATACGGCGTCAGACCGACACGGTCCGTGCGCGCCAACACATGTTTATATTTACGCTGCGTCGCCAACTGTATATATACCATATACTTGTAAATATCTGTTGTATGTGCTGAATCAATATATCTTTCTTTCCGCTCCTATCTCGTCAAGCCTTTTATAGGCATACGTCATATTAGAGGGTGGAGCGTAATATTTAAGACGGTAGAACGGGAATTTCGGCAAGTATATAATGCAGTGTGTGTCCTTACCCAAGCACAGCAGCGGTTCGCCGGCGAGCTTGGCGCGTTGCAGCGAGAGCGAGCGCACCGCACACGTGTGCAGGCGGAGAGCTCGCGCTAGTACTGGCGTGTGGCAGGGCTCCAGCGGGCTCTCGCTCACTTCCAACTCGCACAGTTCAGCACTCTGTTTATTAGATGGTAGAGCCACGCTTAAGCTATTACTGGTTTCAGCATGAATGGGTCGACTGGCACGGGGTAGTACCATCCTCTCATAGAAAACCGACGTGAAGTAACAGTGCTTGCATTGTTGCGTTTCGTTCGGTCACTGAAAGCGCCGGAGGCCCACCTCCCCTCCCTTCCCCTCTCCCCTCCCCGTCCCTCGCTTTCCTCCAAACACAGGCTGGCAACGCACTTTCGACTCTCCTGGTGTTATTAGTGTCTATGGACGGTGGTGATGACTTAACATCAGGTTCCACCTGATCGTTTGCCTGCTATGACATAAAAAAAACTCTGTAACGATCACACGCGAATACTTGAACATTCGTTGTTGAAGCGAAAACTTATTTGTCCGCGTTGAACGAATTAAATATAAATATTTTTATTTATCATGGGTCATCAACATGACTATACATTTGGGGCCGTTCGTCCGTTAACGTAAGCAGAATTTTTGTAATTTCTGAGATGCCACAAAACTCCCTGGAAAATAATAACAAGACGGCCACGATTTTGTCACAACATTGGAATTATCACAAGGGACTTGTAATATTGTTATCAACTCGATAATGGCAGTAACCTATACTAATATTATAAAGACAGTTTGTGAGTTTGTGACGTTGTTGGGGGTAATATCAGGAACTACTGGTCCGATTTGAAAAATTCTTTCAGTGTTATATAGCTAATTTATCGAGGAAGGTTATAGACTATATATCATCACGCTAAGACCAATAAGATCGGAGTGTCAATGAAGAATGTCTCAAAATCGGGTTTTTTTTTCTTCTTGAGAGCTTCCGCTGCATGTTAGCGTTAGCCGAAAGTAACTATTCCACGCGAACGAAGTCGCGGGCAGAGGCCAGTAATCTATAAGATTGGTTGCCGAAAATAGATTATAAAAGTATTTAGTATATGTGGAAATAGGTTTCACTTTAATATTCAATTAGTGCGGAACCTACTACTTACTGTGGTTACTAAATATTAAAGAACATGATCCACCGTTTTGAGATCTGGGACTTAAAAAATCAGCCGAGGAGTAATGTAGATTTGACTTATCCCTCGAGAATATATATTATTTTTTTAGACGAAAATTACCCTACTATACCCTTTTCTATACCTCTGACAGCGTGTATTTATAATTTCATGATAATCGGTTGAGTTATTATATAAAACATTTGGGTTTTATTTCAGCTAAAAACTCCAGTAATTAAACATACCAATCGAAGTTAGTTGCGATACGACATCTTAATGATATGCTTACCATCAGAAATAGTGCCGCCACCTGGTTCTGCTACAATAGAAAAGGTACAATTAAAGAGAAACGCACATACATTTTTAATCATTCTAGAAGCCGCCTGCCAGCCCCGTATGCCGAACTGCCTCGGCCCGATGATGGACACGATTGAAGCGCTTTCATAATACTCGATCATGTCGAACAAAGCCTCCTGTAACGTAACGGAGTAAAAAATAAATCTTTAATTGTATTTAATGAAACGTTATTTCATTCGTCTCAAATTTTTTCGTCCATCTATCGCATGTTGCATTACAGGCGGCGCGCGGCCGCGGAGTATCGGTAAAATGAAAGATACGTAGCTACCGAGTATGTCATCCTCTTTGGCAGGCTGAAACTTTTGTATATATTGTAAATAGAACGTCGTTCAAACAAATGAACGATCGCGTCTCTATAAATACCTTATATGGTCATATTAATAAACAGTCTATTTCACGCACTCCGAGTATTATTACTACGCTCTCCGTGTCAGTTTAGAATCTAATAGTAGTGAGCCCGAAGCTCCTACAGATACTCGACGAGCAACCAAGGCCAATATGTCTGCGCCCATAGCTCAATTCAAAATGATTCATCGATTTAAATCCTTAGATCCATGATCCAGGTGGACCCCCGGGGGTTAACGGGAGACTCGACGGGGTATACGTTGGCGTGACAAAAAAATCGGGGTTCACAATTCGTAAGCGGGGATCCACGAAAATTTATCTGTTTTCGACAGTGAAGAACTAAAATGTCGGCTTGACTTCACCTATCAATGTAGGCAGATAATATTTTAAGAAGCTCAGCGACTGTTACTTGTAAAAACTTGGATAATCCATTGACATACATGAACGCAAATTTCCATGGTTAGACTTAATCTTCACATTGTTTATTGAGTTTTGGGAATACAGTAGTAATGTAGCTGCAGGGGGTCCACTGGAACCATCTAAATTTTAAAAGTGGTATATCAGAAAAATGTCTGATAACCTTTAAAAAAAAATTGTGTTCAGTTTGTAACATGCGTCTTTAATATGTGTATAATCCTGAATGATTGTATTTATTGTGTTCACTACTCTAGTACGCAGATTGAAATTAAAATGTATAGTTATCTTGTCCACTATTGCTTTCCCATTATCATTCCCACTTTCGAATTATTATGTTAAAATTAAAAATGCAATTTTAAAACGCTAAATCGAATAATTTTCCAAAAAAATTCAGTTAAGTACCCTACGATCCACAGAAAAGTTTCACTTGCATCGTGGTTTCATAAAACCACACACTTTTTTTATATTTTTGAACTGAACTTTCTTTTTTTTTTTTTTTTTTTTTATCGTAGCTCAGCAAAGTGACTGTACTGTGCCTGATGGTGAGCACAGTATAATCCAAGAACAACGGCGACTACCGAGAGACACGCTATCCCTCATCCCTCACCGGTCGCCGCTGTCATGCCGGCTTGCATAAATGTCTCTTCACGTTACGCTTGAAGGACCCCATATTATAGGAAGGAGGGAACACACTGGCCGGGAGATTGTTCCATAGCTTCACGGTACGGCAGAGATAAGAGGTTGCGAACTTTTTAGTTCGTGCCCAGATAGGATTTACCGTAAAACTATGGCTCCGAAGCCCAGCGCGCGTGGTTCGGGTATGAAAAGGAGAGGAAGGGATTAAATTAAATAGCTCTTCAGAACACTCGCCATGATACAGACGGTAGAACACGCTCAGTGAGGCAATGTCTCTACGCAACTGAAGCGGCTCTATAAATTGTGTAATGTCTGAATCATTAACAATGCGGACAGCCCGTCTCTGCAACCTGTCCAGGGCATCTAGTAGGTATTTGGCGGAACCGTCCCAGAGGTGCGAACAATATTCCACACAAGGCCGAACTTGTGCCTTATAAAGGAGGTATAGTTGATCAGGCGTGAAAAACCGTCGCACCCTGTTCAGGATTCCGAGTCTCCGAGATGCAGTGGAGATGACACTCCCGATGTAATCCCTGAGATTGAGGTCGCTACGAATATCTATACCTAAGATATTGAGGCTGTCTCGCATTGCGAGCGAGACGTTCTGGAGAGCAGGAAGAGGGGTAAATGGAGATGTTTTGCAAGTAAACGCGCATACTTGTGTTTTGTTTGCATTAAACTCCACCAAATTGCTTGCTCCCCATGTTGAAATGGCTATGAAATTCTGATCTGCAACCTTTTTATCTGAAAAGTGCATGAGCAACGCAATTCCGACTCCCCTGGTGTTGCTAGTGTCTATGGACGGCGGTGATCAATTACCATTAACCATCTCCCGGCCAGTGTCTTCCCTCCTTCCTATGACATGGGGTCCTTCAAGCGTAACGTGAAGAGACACTTACGCATGCCGGCATGACAGCGGCGACTGGCGATGGGTAGTTTGTCTCTCGGTGGTTGCCATTGTTTTAAGATTGTACTATGCTTACCATCAGGCATAGTGCAGTCAGTTTGTCGTGCTACAATAAATAAAAAAAAACCATCAGATGACCGTTTGCACCCTATAGTATAAAAAGAAAAATGAAAAATAGATTATTACATTTTGTATTTGGATAACTTTGGCCTATTAAAAAAAAATCCAAAAATTATTGTAATGGTTATCAAGATTATTTTTTTTTTCAATCTCTCACACTTTTTTCAGTTTTTAAGGAAAGTTTTCGATACTATAGAAATTCCCTTTACTGGCACTGTTGCGTGCCTCCATAAAAAAAGCCCTGCATGCTACCGCCCACAGTTAAGAATTCATCAAGGCATTCCAAGATCCGTCTTACAGCGTCGAATAAAAAGTCAGTATGTAAGAGACTCACCGCACCCTCGTCGTTTATCTCCGCGTGATCGATCTCCAATCTCCTGAACTGCACCCTGCTGAGTAGTGATTCCAGAGCGTCCACCGGTGCAGTACCGAGCAGCGAACACTCCGTGAGGGCAAGCCGGGGCGCCCGACTGCCGCCGCCCATCGACGACTCGGGCAGCTCCTGAGAAATAGTATCTATAGTCTGACTGCAACCACTGTACCGCGCCATAGGTATGCGCGGGGAGGCGGGGAAGCGGGAAAGAAAGAGCATCAACTCACACGAGATTCGCAGTGTCAGACAGATCTTGCGATATCAAAGCACAATTTTTTGAAGCTGCATATTTACGAGTATATAATTATATCAAGTCCCTGTTTTTGTCCAATATGATCTTTAGATAAGTACAAATAGAGAACCAACGTCAATGAAATGAATTTTTAATTCTTGGAAATATTAAATCTGAACTCATAACGCACGACTCATCTTTACAATTTTATTTGCTGTTCGTCTGACACAGCCCGTTCGCAAACGTGGCTGAAGATGCTAAGTTATCCTTAGTCAGTTAACTGGTAAAAACCGTCACGTAAGGAAAAAACGTTATGCCTCCCCATACGATTTTCTTTCCCTTTGACTCGTTTTATCTCGATTGTGTGTACGTGCGAGTTTAATAATTCGAGTAAACGAACTTCTTGCACTGTCGGTTGCATAACCTCATCACTGAATGTAAGGAAATTTCATTAAAACTTATTTATGTAACATTCTTTTAATACAATTTTAAGTTCACTATTTTGTATGTTTTTAATCAATGAATACTTTCCTAGAATATTATAGGAAAGTCTTTGATTTCATTGCTTACTTTGTTATTTACATTGAAAAATGATAGAAAAAAAATATACAGAATATATAGATATACTAGCGGGCCCAGCGGACCTTGACCATAACATGTTGGTAAGGCTTTTTCTACGTCCGCCTTGCTAGCTACAGATCTACAGTCGAAAATTTGTCCATCAAGTGCCTATATGTGTATTTTGTAAGCTACTTGAGATCTAGTACCCTCTCATCCAAATCATTTAACATCAGGTGGCATCTTGGTCAAACGCTATAACCCCAAATTATCTCTTTCTCTCACTCTCCCTGGCTATTTGTCCCACATGGGTCAGCCTGCTTTACTTTTCTGCTCCACTTCGCTCTGTCCTTGACGTCATGTTCGGAAACTTTACACTCCTTCATATCCATCAGCACTAGACCTTTCCAATTTGTTTCGGGCCTGCCTCTAGAGCTTTGACCCTGAATGGACAGTTGTAGTGGCAAATTTCCCAGTCTGGTGGCTTTCTCTTAAAATGACCATACAATCGCAGTCTACTTTCTTGTAGCTTGTCTGCAACGTCGCGCATCCCTAGGCTGCCTTGTACTTTTTTTTCGAACTGACTACGTTATTGGCACGGCAGGGCCTTTGCAGCATCACCGGACTGCAAGCTGCCTCGTACGTTTTCGTTGCAGATTTTATTGAGCCAAGTTACGTTGCACATCCACCGTAACTTTTTCATTTCAGCAACTTGAATGGTATGGGTGTTCTTTTTATTTATATCCCAAGTTTCGCAGCCACAGAGGGGAGGACAAGTCTTATGATGGTCTTGTAGACAAGACCCTTGAGTTTAACAGGCATTCATCTGGCACATGTAGTAGGTAAAACCCTAAAATTATATTTTAAAAAATATTAACATAACCCTGAAGATTTTTTGTATCATAACCAGACTCCCATTTATATAGGTATAAATGTTAATTTATTTACCCGTATTTGTTGCAATACAGAGTCGATGTGTGGCGTGTTGTGCCGTCGACACGACTCGAGGTAATCAGCCGCCAGTTGTGCGCGTGTCGTGTGTGCCACTGAAACAGACATATTCATGTAGATGACTATTAAAAAAAAAGTCGAGGCAGTCATAAGGACTACCGGCAGAAGTGAAAACTGAAAACAATGGAATAACTGATTTTGAATTTCACGACATATTGTAAAACAAAGTCCTCTGCCACGTCTGTCCGTCTTCATTTTCATGCGGTTTCATCAGTAAATAAAGTAATTCACGAGGAAAGCTTAGGTATATAATTTGTCACGGTTTATTCTATCATTATCAACGTGGGACAACGTCCGCAGGGCCCGCTAGTTTAAAATAATTATAACCCGAATTATTTATATTTCATAATTTGTGTATTGAAATTATTATCATTTGTCTGGGTTTAACATCTATTGGCACTCCGAAGAACAATTATATACAATTTTATACAGTTTATTCATTACTGAAACATATGATGGACTGCACAATGTCAATACAAAATATCAATATAACATAGTATACGGGCCCGCTATACCAGGGCGTCGCTAGTCTGACCGTTATGGATGGACTGTGTGAAAAATTATATGCATACTAGCGGGCTGGGCGGACTTTGTCCTGCCTTGATATAAACAATAAAAACCCTGAGAGTCAACCGCAACGCCACCTACCGGGTCCAATTGTGAATCTATACCGTTCTCGGAACCACTGGGACACGCACACAACGTTTCATCGACATCGGTCCAGCGGTTTAGGAGGAGTTCAGTGACATACACACGTACAGAAGAAATTTATATGTAAAGAAGATAAAACGTGTGAAATACTTAGATGACATCGGATAGGGGAGAGTGGACGAGGAAAATATATTATGCCCTTATTTGTTTGTTGATATAAGGAGATGATAATATTGCTATGGCAGTCCAAAATTAAGTAGGTTCCTTACTTATGATAAAGGACGTTCTGCTGAATGCATTTAGGATTGTTTTTTTTTTTAAGTCGGTTTTATTTACGGTACTACAGATGTTTTAGAATCTATACTTATTAATCTTATAAAGCTGTTTGCTTGAACGCGCTAATCTCAGGAATTACTGGTCCGAATGGAAAAATTCCTTTAGTGTTAGATAGCTCATTTATCGAGGAAGGCCATATATAGGCTATATATTATCACGCTAAGACCAATAGGAGCGGAGCACCAATGAGGAACGTTTCGAAATCGGGTTTAAATTACGTATTACTTAAAAATATTTTCATCTTGTACGTCAACAAAGTCGCTAAGTAGTATAAATATATACTAGTATACTAGTGATCGTACAATCGTCGAAATTCGACCATATTTTTTTTTAATTTGAATATTGTTGACTTTCTTTATAGCCAGATATATATAGCCAAAGACTATGGGTAAATCCATTACATTATTGTATATGCCGCGGATGGCAGGACGTTGAACATCGGAGGTGCTAGTTATAAGGGTATGACGTCAATTATATATGACGTCCTGTCTGTCATTTAATCGATCAGTCAATCAAGATCAAGATCAAAAAAATTATATGAATTTTTTTTTAATGTTATAGGAGGCAAACGGACACGCGTGTCACCTGATGTTAAGTGATCAGTACCGTCCATAGACACTAACAACACCAGGGGAGTCGCAAGTACGTTGCCAGCCTGTGATTGGAGGGAAGAGGAAAAACTGGGGAGGTGAGGTGGGTTTGCTATAAGAATAAACGGGTTCTCCTTAATCATCAAATCCAGTAATACACTTCTGAACATAATTACATTATAGTCAAGGAAGTGAACGGACCGACGCTACGAGCTAGTATGGTATTGGCTCCTATTTCATTATGCCTGTTATAGGCTTGCTTCATATTAAAGGGTAGAGGGCATAATATTTACGTCAATACTAATTTTTCACGGTAGAACGGGCATTTGCACCGACGTATACCCGGTGCAAACAGTTTAGACAGTAACAATATTTATGGAGGGCACTTTGAGCTCGATTCTCGTTCTAAATCAGTTAAAAATATGGTGATTAATATTTGACCTAATTATCTAGAAAGATGTAAAAATGTTAAAGCACAGTGTCAATGACCATCTGGTGAAGTGAAAGTGAAGCCAACCAACTAGGAAAAGATAATTTTTCGAAGTTTGAACTAACAAAAGAGTTTATTGTCCGTTTTATTATCGAAAGTTATTAACTCCGAGTCGCCGCTCGCAGGTTTTATCACCGGTCATTCAACCTATGTTTATTTAAATTATTATCCATACTTTTGAAATTCTTAGAACAAACATTACCCAAGGTTATCTTTGTTGTCTATTAGTATTTGGTTTTGATATTATTATTTTATGTGTTAAATGTGACCATGAAGTCTCATACACTAGAATGCTGCGAGTGTCTATCACCTGGTATATAGACATACTAGTTTCTACCCGCGACTTCGTCCGCGTGGAATAAATACCGTTTACATAGCGCACGCAGCGAAAGCTCTCAAAAGGGAAAAAACCCCGATTTTGAAACATTCTTCATTGGGGCTACGCTCCTCTTGGTATTATTGTGACGATATATATAGTGTTAATGACTACGTCCGGTGCCGCTACGACACACCCGAGAGGCGAGAATACAACGCCACACAGGGGAGCCACTATTGACCTGCGATACCGCGCTATTGACTTTATCGGGGGTGTTACTAATGACCTCAAACGCTATTGGTTCAAGTTATCGGCTGTTCATTATTCATACCGGTGTGAGAACTTCATTGGTGGGAGTTCGGCATATAAAGGGCAAGATGTCGCTGATCTATACGTACTCCTATGTGGAAGTTATTGTAAGGCGAAGCTCTGTCCGGATAAATAGTCACAGTGACTACAGAGTGTTATTGGTTTCCCTGACCGACCGACCGGCCGATTGTACGTATTTTGTAACAATAGCTTTCCTCGATAAATGTGCTAACACGAAAAAAAAAATCAGATCGGACTAGTAGACCCTGAGATTAGCGCGTTGAAGCAAACAAACTGTTGAATTTTATAATATTAGTATAGATATATTTATGTAATTCTATTACGTCAGCCGCGAGTTAGTACATATATTATGTCATTATACAGTATTTTTTTTATTTATTTCAATACACATCACGCAACTTCTTTAGGGATAATCTTTATTAGGAGCGACTGTATGACCGTAGCCTAATGTGTTTGACATTCAATACGAACGAAGACAATGACCGTGTTATTACAAATTACATAGTTAAATACGTATTGAATACTTGCTTTAAAAAAGTTGGGATACATACGTATTAAATGCACCGCGCTTGCCGACGGCTACCGCGGCAAGATCGTGTTATCCGTTTTCGCAAGTCTAACCTAACCTAACCAAACAGAGATAGAAAAGCAAGATGTCGAACGTTTGGCGAGCGCGGTGCATTTAATACGTAAGAATCCAAAACCTTTTTAAAGCAAGTATTCAATACGTATTTAACTTTTTTGTAATAACACACTGAATGTTTTACCTTATTTTAACCTCTATTTTAAACACGTATCATCACTACATATAACAAAGTCCTCCGCTGCGTCTGTCTGTATGTCTATTCGCGATAAACTCAAAATCTACTAAACGGATTCTCATGCGGTTTTCACCTGTAGATAAAGTGATTCACGAGGAAGGTTTAGGTATGGGGGAGAGGGGTGCTAACAACATTTCTTATTTTGCTGACACAAGTAAATCGAACTACTATTATATGACACTAATGACATTTGACAGTGTATTTAATCTGACATTATACTGTTGTTTCATCTTACGCACTTTGACGTAATCTATAAATCTTATAAATTGCTTATTTTAACAATTACATCATTTTCTTTTAACTTTTAACCATAATGTCACAATAATGGTAACCAATTTTACTTATAATAAGTACATTTTCTTAATGAAGATCTGAACAAACATATATTATTTATAAATTATTTTTTTGCAAAATATTCCGTATGTAATGGAACGTTTTTGAATTATGAGATCGAATTGCACGAACGCTATTCGGGGTGGCTTGCATAAAAAACTTAAACCAGATGTTTAACTAGAGACTGCTTGGACACGCTTTTGTAATAAAGTAGCATGAGCATGTGTTCAGCTAGATCTAAAATTTTAGGCACTGTTTAGTAAAACTCGTGTTAAACCCGTGTTCATTTTTGTTTCTGTAATAAGACCGCTAATATATAGAAGTTTGTTTACTATACTTATTTTTATAATCTCAAACCTAAATATGCATAGCTTATTACCAAAATAACATATTGACCGTAAACCGGTTCACTGGGTCACGACGATGACATCACTCTGTATATGTATATATATATATATATATATATAGCATGTTTCTGTGACTTTCAGCGTTGCCCCGGCGAGTTGTAAAACTTTTAAAGCGAATCCTATGACTCATGCATGACGGCTCTTTCAATCGATCCGCGCGTCGCATTGTGGGTATTTACGATTGCATCGGGAATTAAAGAATGACTCATGTGTGTACATACTAGAAAAGACACGCGGTAATTATTATATAAACATACTAGCTTCTGTCCGCGACTTCGTGCGCATCGAATAGTTACTTTGGATTGACGCTAACACGCAGCGGAAGCACAAAAACAAAAGCCCTATTTTGAAATATTCTTCATTGGTGTTAGTTACGCTTCTGTTGCTCTTAGCGATATGTAGTTTTAGCCTTCCTCGATAAACGAGCTCTCCAAGACTGAAAGAATTTTCCAAATCGGACCAGTAGTTCCTGAGATTAGCGCGTGCAAGCAAACAAATTATGGAGCTTTATAATATTAGTATGTATAGACTATAGATTAGTGTGATCTCTATTTAGGATATGTTCGAATTTTTTTTCAGGATAGTTCTGAATAGGTTCCAGATGTATCAATATGTTGCTGTTAATCTACGTACATTAGGAACGTTTCCAGGGCTATCCTGGACAAAAAATCGAACATACCTCGTAAATAAGGGCCACCCTAATATACGTATATATACAAAAAAAATCATCGATATCTTAAAAACAGAGAACAACAAACAAACCGGTAACCGATTATTAGAATAGAAACAGTTCCAATAATATAACGATTACGGGCGACCTTCAAACTTCGCTCGGGTAAATAGGTTACAACCATGTTTTTATCGTATGGTTAGGTTACCAATAACAATATTTTTTAATGTTATTGGAGGTTAACAAACATACGGTTCGCCTGATGGGTGAGTGATTAACGCCGCCCGTGGACACCTGCGTCACGAGGGGCATCATAGATGGCGTTGCCGGCCCTTGAGAAAGGAGAGTAGGTTATAGAGTTGGACAACACTCTCATCTGATCACATCTGATGAGGTCTGATGACATCTGATGCTATGGTATTAGAGGGTGGTAGAGCCCCACGCTGAAGTTATTACTGGTTTCAGCATGAATGGGTCGGCTCGCCCGCGATACTACCACCCGACACACAGATACACCGATATCAACTAACAGTGCACGCATTGTTGCGTTTCGTTCGGTCAGTGAGAGCGCCGGGTAACCCACCTCCCTTCTCCCTCACCCCTTTCCCACAACCCTCCCCCAATCACAGGGTGGTAACGCACTTGTGACTTTTATAGTCTTACAAGTGTCTATGGACGGTGGTGATCACTTAACGTCAGGTGACCCTTCTGTTCGTTTGCCTCCTATGATATATAAAAAAAAAAATGGTTTCATCACAATGTTTACCTTCACCGCGCGCTCCGAGTCAGTTGCAAGGATTCGAACCTACGTCCATCGACGCAGTGTCCGGACACGCTATCAACTAAATCATCATCGATTCAAAGCTTTAAAAAAGTTATAGCGGTCCGGAAATGCTGCCGCTGGTAGTTCGTTTCAAAGAACCGACCGTACGTGGGTAAACCGCACAGTGGTTGACTTCCAAGAATTAACATGTTTGTATTGATTATTTGGCTTTTAGTTTTTCTTTGGACCTACTACGTTTTTGTCCTGACGGGCCTACAGCTTCCCCGGGCGTTTTGGGCGAGCGCTTAAGGCACTCAACCGTATGGCAAGAAGCTCAAGACTGCTAAAGTAGCCAAACTTCGGCTTGGGATTTCGCTTTGGATGCAACATAGCAATTTTACCTAAACTAACCAAGCTAGCTAATCATACACGTATGGAAAGACTTAGTGAAATACATATGTGTACTAAAGCATGTGTGCCTCACTGAAACGTACACAGTGGGAAGGTTTTTCTAAGTCCGCCACCTGCCCGTTAGCTACCATCCTCGAGATAAAAATCTGTCGCCTAACACCTGTTGGTGTGTTCCGGCAGCTGCAGTTGAGAGCCAATCCTCCTCTGGGTTTATCGTGTGTACCATCTTGGACCATATCGTCATTTACCACCAGGCGTGAGAAATTGTGGTCAAAGGCTAAATATATACTAGTGGGCGCTCAGTGGTCGACATTCGACCATAGTTCATTGAATTTTTAAAGTTTGAACTTTATTAGGGTTCTTTTATCAAAGGGTATTATAACCTCTATAATCAAAGGCTTTCATCATGCCTACTCAGTTATTTGCCACTTTTTTTCAATTATATAAACATAAAAAAAAATCGATGTCTAAATGAAAATTGAAATTAATTATAAATTTGAAACAAAGAACAGGCGGTTACATAAGGTGGTAAGGCTCTTAAATACTAAGTAAACATAACTTTACGAAAATAAAAAAAAATTATCGGACCCCCTCATGACACAATTTTCAATTAATTTTACACGACACCATGGGCGCGTGGTATTTCTGGGTGATATTGAATTAAATATAGTCTATACATTATGAGGAATAGTGATATGCCCAGTATCATCGTTTGGAAAAGTAATGGATACACAACAGAATCAAATTATGAATCCAAAACAAAGATGTTTATAATACTACCATTAACTTTTGAAAATGAATTCATTTTTGTTCCTAATTCATCATCAACTGTACTAAATATAATTGCTACATCAAGTTGAACTGCATCATTGTAACCGCGGAGATGTAAGTCATGGATTACTTTCATGACCAAACAAATTTTCTTATTTTGATTTTACAAAGTACAGTAGAAACTCGATTACCCGGCCCTCAGTTATACGGATTCGCGATTATCCGGACTACCAACCGTGACCTATGTATTGTGCAAATTACCAAATACATACTGTAAACAAATTATTCCCATATACGTACCAAAATATTTTATATCATGATTAGGGCTGCAATATTTTAGTATTACATGATGTAATCTAAGAAAATTTATATGTACTTACATAAATAAGTGCATACATCCTATGTTGGAAATGTATCTCTTTATAATTTCTTAATAAACATTGATATGTGTACGTATTTTAATAAACGCATAAAATTATGTACATATTATGTACTACATATGCACAAAACCAAAGAAGGTTTGTCTTCTTCTTTTTCTTGTTTTGCCTCCGCAGTAGCATTTGCCAGTGTCAATGTTTTGTTTCAATGGACAGTACAACATATTTTACACAATAAGTGTCGTGTGATTATTTCAATTTTCCAACAAGATGGTGGCTCTCTTGTTAGAACTTTTCAAGGGGGTTTTGTGGCATCTCAGAATTCATTGTCTGTGGTATTATTTTCTATTCACTTCACTTATGCACAATAACCGAACTGTATTACGTAAAAAAACCCCCAATTTTACAAATATAGAGTCAAATAACACAAGATTATGAATAAAATACAAAAATCCACTACGTGATAGACCAAAGTCCCGCCAAAAACTCAAGGAGGTCTGTCATACATGCGATTATCCGGACTTTCGATTATCCGAATGCTTAACGACAACAATTAGTCCGGTTAACCGAGTTTCTACTGTATTTTTCGCTGATTTTTTATTGAATCATCATTTGAGTACACCATAAAGAAATACTAAACATTAAAATATTGACATTGACTTTGGAAATATTGCTTTACTCTTATGGCAACATGAAGCAAAGTGACATGAAGTGAAAGCAGTCCTGTTACCTAAAATTTTTGACATTCAATAAAAGCAAAGAGAATAATAATTATTTCAGTAGTTCCATAAATTTACTAAAGATAAATTATTTATCAATTAATATTATGTATATTATGAATTTACATATTATATTATTCTAAAATTAACCTACAATTTGACCAGTTGATTTCAAAGGGCATATTGTAAGGCATGAAACGTAAGTCATGTTAAAAATATTTAAATGGTAATTGGAACGTAAGAAGGTTGAAGGATGTTCGAAACGTGTTTTTCATTTATATGTTGTGTAAAATTCAAGCAGTAGTGTGAGTAATTTATATTTTTAACCGACTTAAAAAAAAGGAGGAGGTTATCAATTCGACTGTATTTTTTTTTTTTATGAATAACTCAATATCACGCTAACCGATTTCGATGATTCATTTTTTATTGGAAAGGACGTACTTCAAGGGTAGTTTGATGAGAGTTTGGTTAGGTTCTGATTATGGGATCCGTGACAAAGTAAGAAAACTTTCAAGAAACGAGCCTACTCCTTTCTTAAGGGCCGGCAACTCATCTGTGTTTCCTTTCGTGTCGCAGGTGTCCATGGGCGGCCGTGATCACTTACCATCAGGTGACCCGTATGTTCGTTTGCCACCAATATTATAAAAAAAACTCTTCAATTCTTAGGAGCCTTTTGTGCTTATGTTCGTTGCTGTGTTGAACCATGACGCAAGCATTGTAATTACATTACTTAAGGTGTATTATGTGTGAAGCGATGGTAGCCGAGTTGATGGTAGAAACTATCGCGGATTATCGATAAGGTTGCGTTCGTACCAAACGTTACTTATTGTACAACCAATTGAAATCATATCGCATACCATACCGATAAATACCATACCGCAAAAATGCGCATATTTTAATATACTTAAGGCGGAACGGAGTTCGCGGGCACTGCTAACGAAATATATTTATTTACACAAAAAATGGAAAAATAAAGTAAATTTTCAAAAAAAAGTATTAACCGACTTCAATATCAATCAAAAACCCATAAGGCACTAAAAAGCGGAAAATAAATAGTTTATCAAATTAACCAAATTAAATAAAACATATGAATATGTGTGCTACCTAGAGATATATTACAAGTCGGTGCCAACTGAAAATCGTATCATCTACATAGGTACAAAAAGTTTAAGTTCACTCTCGCGTCTCTGTAATACTTTTCTACCTGGAACAAATTTGAAATTTCGGTTGGCACCGATTTCCAATACATCTCTAGGTAGCACACATATGTTTTATTTAATTTGGTTAATTTGATAAACTATTTATTTTCCGCTTTTTAGTGCCTTATGGGTTTTTGATTGATATTGAAGTCGGTTAATACTTTTTTTTGAAAATTTACTTTATAATTAATTTAATATGATTGTAATGCATTTTATATAAAAAAAATAGCTTTGTGCACTTCTCTGCCATATAAACTTTAACTATGCCAAATTTCAAGTTCATCCGTTCGCGCAATTCGCTTAAAAAGGGGTGCAAAGTTTTGGCTTCCCGTGTTAATATATAAAATATGTTATAATATCATTGTTGAATGTAGAATAAAAAAGGGTAATTGGAATGTAAGAGTAAAAAAAAATACATACAGTCGAGCATAGCAACCTCCTTCGCAACCTTTTTTGAAGTTTGGCAGTATGGATTAATTCCTTCGCCTGTCCTATTGGACGAATATTATTACTACTTTTTTGAAGTCCGTTATTGACGGATGTCAATGTCATTTCTATTTACATGTGTGTATATGTTGTGTAAAATTGGAGCAGTAGTGTCAGTAATGCATATTTTAATTAATTTAATGTACTTATAATGCATTTTATATAAAATAAATAGCTTTCTGCACTTCTCCTCCATATAAACTTTAACTATGCCAAATTTCACGTTCATCCGTTCGCGCATTTCTTTCAAAAAGGGATACAAAGATTTGGCTTCACGTATTAATATATATGATGATACTATAGACTTAGTAAAATTAGTAATAGTTTTTTGGGAAATAGTGTTAGATTTTAACAACATAGTCCCAAAGAATATTACCGATTTGCCGGATTGCGAATTTAAGCGCCATGTCAAGCGGGTTGTGTTGTCAAAAGGCTGTTATAGAGTGGATCAATAGGTGAACGATGGTGATGTCTGGAATTGACTCATTTCTGTGCATCGATTAAAAAAAATTGTGACGTGTACCTAATATATTCTAAATATCATACATATTTGTTAAAAACATAAACCAGATCGAGTTTCTTGCCGGTTCTTCTCGATGACTGGGTCGTTTGTCCGAACCGGTGGTAGTTTTGACGTTCATAAGTGCTTTCTTAGGGCGTAATTTGAATAAAGTGTTTTTGATTTGATATACGAATATTTAAAACAATCGTACAACAGTCCGAGAACTTGAAAATGAGTCTTCTAACTAACATCTGGCAATGTTCCCACTACATGTGACAAGTGATTCTAGACTTTAGCATTATTACTCATCTCTCCGTGACGGAATTATTGCAGTATTCGTATCCGTAGGACAATAATTTAAACACCAAATTTACCTCACATATTTCAAGGATTTTTGATGCAAGTTATCTTCTACGCAGTGTACATATCCATGACTAACTGTGCCCGCGACTCCATCCGCATAGAACTTAATGTAAAAAAAAACAGTGACTAATAAAATCATCTGAATGTATTACGTTCATTTACTTATCTACTTTTCTCTCGTACTTAAGTCACGTCGTCATTAAAATTACAATAACTTTTGATAGAGTGAATCGATTTTAATGAAACCAAGACTAAATGTTTCTCGAGAATATATATGCTTTATGATTTTCTTTGTGAGGTTTTATCGTGAACGCAGTACTTTAGCAATGATGCGTGTCCATACAAACAGACAGACATTCTAAAAATGATTGAAATGTATTTTATTACTTATTCCAAGACTCCTGCAACAATATTTTTCACAAAAAAAAATCTAAAAAGTACAGACACGTTACATTTACATTCTTATTATATGTATAGGTATCACCTACCTATATATCGCATCCAAGCACATCTCATTAGAAATATTTGCTCATCGAGCTCTTAAATTTAAAAGGTCAATTAAACACATTTTCTATCGATGACTATTTAGACAACATTCAGTAAATTACATTGAAATTTATGGAAGGGACGTGGAACAGGTAGGTCACCTGACGTCAAGTGATCACCACCTTCCATAGACACTAGCAACACCAGGGGACTCGCAAGTGCGCTGTCAGCCTGTGTATGGGGGAGGGGGGAGGAACGGGGGAAGGGAGGTGGACCTCCGGCGCTCGCACTGACCGAACGAAACGCAACAATGCAAGCACTGTTACTTCACGTCGGTTTTCTGTGAGAGGGTGGTACCAACCAGGACGAGCTGACCCATTCATGCTGAAAGTAGTAATAGCTACTACAGCGTGGCTCTACCACATACAAATGGTAGTATAACGCTATGTGATGAAGCGTTGTAGAACTTCAGTCTAGTTTACTCCTTCTTACTATTGTTATTATATTATTCATCGGACTGTTGACTGCATTATCCACAATCATCATTACATAGTATAAAACAAAGTCCCCTACCGCGTCTGTCTGTCTGTCTGTTCGCGATAAACTCAAAAACTGCTGAACGGATTTTCAAGCGGCGTTCACCAGTGGATAAAGTGATTCATGAAGAACGTTTTGGTATATAATTAAGGATTTTTTTTATAATCAGGGCGGTACAACGTCTGCCGGGCCCGCTAGTTGTAAATAAATAAATAATATACTCTTAAACAAAACTAATTATATCCCCTGTTTGGAATACGTTTTCTAATTAGTAACTATTATCGATTCATTTATTTTATACTAGCGGGCCCGGCAGACGTTGTCCCGCCCTGATTATAAAACATTCCTTGACAAAATATATACCAAAATGTTCCTCATGAATCACTTTATGCACTGGTGAAAAGTACATAAAGATCCGTTCAGTAGTTTTTGAGTTTATCGCGAACAGACAGACAGACGGACGCGGTAGAGGACTTTGTTTTATAATATGTAATGATATATCCATAAACAAATAATCAGAGATAAAAAACGGTAAGCATTTCTTCTTCCTTTTTTCTCAACCGCTATTCTTTATTTATTTTTGAAGTAAGACTTCTTTTGAGATGGTGTTTATTGGATTTTGTGAAACGAAAAAGAGATAGCTATAGATGTGTATATAGGTTTTAGGCTGTGAGAGAATGAGATAGTATATTCTTAAGGTACTCGAAATATATACAAAGCGAGGGAGAGAGTGAGAGAAGCATTGTAATCTATAGCACATTATTTTCTGTTGGATCGTAGTGACTATCGCGCACTTTTAAAAATTATTCCATGTTGTGTGTTATTAACATTGTTAATATATATATTACAAAATAATATATATATCATTACATAGTATAAAACAAAGTCCCCTTCCGCGTCTGTCTTGTCTGTCTGTTCGCGATAAACTCAAAAACTACTGAACGGATTTTCAAGCGGTTTTCACCAGTGGATAAAATGATTCATGAGGAACGTTTTGGTATATAATTTGTCATGGATTTTTTTTATAATCAGGGCGGGACAACGTCTGCCGGGCCCGCTAGTATATATATATATATATTACAAAATAATGCCGAAAACTAATGTTTATCACATCCATAGTGTATGCATCTCATTATTAAAAAAAATAATCTGAATACTAATTTTTAAGTTTAGTAAATACTGACTGGCTTTAGTGTTATTTATAAAAAGAAATTAAAAAAAAAAATATTTTTTTTAATCTGGAGAAAAAAAATTATAGTTGCATTATTGTTGCCGGTGTCTAGGAATAAGTAATAGAATACATTTCAATCATTTTTAAAAATGTCTTTCTGTTTTTTTTTTTTTTTTTTTTTTTATATCATAGGAGGCAAACGAACAGGTGGGTCACCTGATGTAAGTGATCACCACCGTCCATAGACACTTGCAACACCAGGGGAGTCACAAGTGCGTTGCCAGCCTGTGTGGGGGAGGGGGGAGGAAGGGAAGGGGAAGGGGAAAGTGGAAAGGGAGGGGAGGTGGGTCTCCGGCGCTCTCACTGACCGAACGAAACGCAACAATGGAAGCACTGTTACTTCACGTCGGTTTTCTATGAGAGGGTGGTACTACCCCGGGAGAGCCGACCCATTCATGCTGAAACCAGTAATAGCTTCAGCGTGGCTCTACCACCTACATATCTGTTTGTTTGTATGAACACGCATCACTGCTAAAGTACTGAGTTCACAATACACCCTCGGCAAGAAAATAGTAAAGCATATCCTCGGGAGTAACATAGCGTTTGTTTCATTCAAATCGGTCCACTCCATCAAAAGTTATTGTAGTTTTAATGACGACGCGGCGTAATGCGGGAGAAAACTAGACAAGTAAATGAACTTAATATATTCAGATGGCTTTATTAATCACCGTTTTTTACATAAGCATCCACGCAGACAAAGTCGCGGGCACAGCTAGTACTAAATAAAATAAATGACTCACGACTACATATCGTTTCAGTGTTATTTCCATTTTGATTCAGTGTTATTCGGTTATGTCTATATGCATTTCCAAATTACTCACCTCCCAATATGGTTTGGTACAATAACATAGGTGCCATCATAAAACTCACTGACGCACAATACAGGCCTCGCCAAACTTATTGACCTACTGTTCTGGATAAAGATGCACAGAACACACATCCACGTATAAATATGCATTATATTGTATTTATAACACATCGAGACAAATCTATACTGATATCATAAAACTGGAGGGTCTGTTTGTTTGGTTGAACGCGCTAATCTCAGGTACCATCTAACCACTAGTTCAATTTGTTCAAAATTCTTTCAGTGTTAGATAGCTCATTTATCGTGGAAGGCTATAGGCTATATATATATCATCACGGAAGACCAATAGGAACGGAGCACCAATGAGGAATGTTTCAAAATCGCTTTTTTTCCTTTTGAAAGCTTCCGCTGCGTGTTAGCCAAAAGTATCGACGAAAAGCGGACGAAGCCTCGGGGAGAAGCTAATCTATACATTCTATACTAATATTATAAGGAGGTAAAGTTTGTGAATTTGTGACGTTGTAGGGGGTAATCTCAGGAAGTACTGGTCCGATTTGAAAAATTATTTAAATGTTATATAGCCCATTTATCGAGGAAGGCTCTAGACTATATATACCACTACCCGGCACGGCGGGCGTTGTCCCATCCTGATAATAAAAAATACTTTAAAGTTAGACGTATACTGTCGCTGACTTTTTTGTAGGCATTATCAAGCTCTACAATTTTTTTCCTATAACTCAATCATCGTTAAGGCAAACGCCAAACGAAAACTCGTTTTTTCTCCGACTTACTTTGCTAATCCGAATACCACAAAAAAGTATTAATATTTTTCGGGTTAATATACACGGGCCTATGACACTCACAAATAACGTGGCTTTCTATTGGTAAAATAATTTTCAAAATCGGTTTAGTAGATTCAGAGATTACCCCCTACAACGTCACAAACTTTATGTCTTTATAATATTAGTATAGATTACGCTAAGATCAACGAGAGCGGAGCACCAATGAGGAATGTTTCAAAGTCGTTTTTTTTTTCCTTTTGAGAGCTTCCGCTGAGTGCTGGCGTCAGCCCAAAGTAACTATTCCAAGCGGACGAAGTCGCGGGCTGAGGCTAGAGTTAAGGATAAAATAAATACCAACAACATATCTCAACTATTTTTGGCGGGATCTTGGAATATCATGTAGTGGTTTTTATATTTTATTCATAATCTTGTGCTATTCGACTCT
The DNA here is from genome assembly GCA_036509395.1 of Antheraea yamamai. Lineage (NCBI taxonomy): Eukaryota > Metazoa > Arthropoda > Insecta > Lepidoptera > Saturniidae > Antheraea > Antheraea yamamai. The sequence goes on from AP028452.1 coordinate 2,044,426, forward strand.
ATATTTTGTAATATCGGTGGTGTTTTACGTAAAATAGTTCGGTTATGGTGCACAAGTGAAGTGCATGGCAAATAATACCACGAAACATTGACTCAGATTTGCCACGAAAACTCCCTGGAAAGTTCTAACAAGACGGCCACCATCTTGTTAGTTCATTGAAATGATCGGAAGAAACTGGTAATATCATTACCTACTCGACAATGGCAGTAATAATCTACTAGAAAATAGGTTGCCAAAAAAAAAAATACGAATTTCATTTTTAAATTTTCTTTCATTCTGTAATAGGTCGTCGCAGACACCGAGTTCAAAAACCCAATCGCCGTCGGTCGAAAATCTGAACACGCGACGGCCTCACGCCACCAGCCCGTTCTCATACGGGGGGGAGAACTCGGCACGGATTTAGAAACCTGAGGTACCATTGCCAAATTTATCTCTCTCCCAGAGCGAATCTATAAATAGGTCTATTTAATTTGTTGGTTACCTCGCCTCTTAATAGATAATACAGTGGCGCGACATGCCCGTGACATGTTTGCCAAGTCTCGGACTGACGCTCGCGTGATATTACGAAAGGTGGATTGTCTCGGTGGCACTGATACCTCTAATCAGAATCACGAATACCTTATTCCAATTATATTATAACTAAAGATATGTTACCTAGATGATATTTTGACAAAACAAATGGCACGATAACGCACACATTCGTAAGAAGGACTCCACACCGTCTTAGATAAACTGTGGAAGTAAGATGGAATATTCTCAATATCGGTGGTGAAAAAGAAATAGTTATATGTAGCTATGTTGCTTACATACCGGCGGATTGACGTATACGCTAATAAGTTTTAACAAGGCGCTGTCGAATAATATCATTGACAACGAGAAATATTTTAAAGCATTTAAAGAATTTTGCAAGTTTATTCAAAGGGTAATGGGCCTCCGGCGCGGCGCTCTCACTGACCGAAGTAAACGCAACAATGCAAGCACTGTTACTTCACGTCGGTGTTTCAGTGTATCGGGTGGTAGTACCGCGGGCGAGCCGACCCATCTATGCTGAAACCAGTAATAGCTACAGCGTGGCTCTACCACTTACAAATGGTAGTATAACGCTATGTGATAAAGCGTTGTAGAACTTCAGTGTAGTTTACTCCTTCTTACTATTGTTATTATATTATTCATCGGACTGTTGACTGCATTATCCACAATCATCATTACATAGTATAAAACAAAGTCCCCTACCGCGTCTGTCTGTCTGTCTGTTCGCGATAAACTCAAAAACTACTGAACGGATTTTCAAAAGGTTTCCACCAGTGGATAAAGTGATTCATGAGGAACGTTTTGGTATATAATTTGTCAAGGATTTTTTTATAATCAGGGCGGGACAACGGCTGCCGGGCCCGCTAGTATAAAATAAATGAATCGAAGACAGACAGACGTGGCAGAGAACTTTCTTTTATAATATGCAATGATAATTTATTTAACCAGAACACAGCGAGACAATAAAACAACGCGGTTGGCTGTTTATCCAATGTCCTGGACATTAAGCTCTAGAAAACGATAATTTAATCGAAGTCGGTCGACACTCCAGTTGTAAATTACGAAACATCATTACAGTTTCTTAAAATACCTCCATTCATTACACAAAGTTTGGCCGGTGATTCTGACTCGTTAGTCATTCGAATGTCACTGCCGAGGTGTTCAAGACTATATGATTAAAATAGCACGAGTGTGTGTACATGTTTCATCACGCTGTTCGTTTACTGGGTCAGCAGAATTGTGTTACTGATTTCCATTATATACAATCTCTTTATTACAACGACCGATTATAACTTATATAGACACGTTGCCTGCATGATATTTTGACAAAACAAATGACACGATAACGCACACACACGTAAAGTAAGACGCCACACTGTCTTAGATATTCTCAATATCATAGGAGGCAAAAACGAACAGGTGGGTCACCTGATGTTAAGAGATCACCGCCGTCCATAGACACTAGCAACACCAGGGGAGTCGCAAGTGCGTTGCCGGCCTTTTAAAGGAGGTGGGCCTCCGGTGGTCTCAAACAACAATGCAAGGACTTTTTTCGCTATGAAAAAATTTTTCCCTATATTATTTATATGGGAAAATTTAAAGTTCGTTGGAGGACCTCTTAAAATTGAAATCAAGAACTGTCCTTTGGACATAATTTTGTTTGTATATGTACTATGGTATTTTGGGATGAGAGCGAGAAAAAAAAATACTTATCGATTTTTTTTGGTACCTTCATATATTATATATATATATTCTAGCGGGCCCGTCAGACGTTGTTCCGCCCTGATTAATTGTAAAATAGTCCTTGACAAATTATATACCAAAACCTTCCCCGTGAATCACTTTATCCACTGGTGAAAACCGCATGAAAATCCGTCCAGTCGCTTTTGAGTTTATCGCGAACAGACAGACAGACATACGCGGTAGGGGACTTTGTTTTATACTATGTAATGATATATATATATATATTTTAACTCTAAATATAAAATTATAAATGTATTTTTTTTTTCAATATATGTCAAAGGAGGCAAATGAACAAGTTCGTTACCAGCCTGTGTTTGGGGTGGGGAGAGTGGAACGGGAAGTGGGTATCCGGCGCTCTCACTGACCTAACGAAACGCAGCAATGCAAGCACTGTTACTTCACGCCAGTTTTCTGCGAGAGGGTGGTACAACCCGGACGAGCCGACCCATTCATGCTGAAACCAGTAATAGCTTCAACGTGAACTTGGCTCTACCACCTACATACACAACACATACAATCTTGAACACTGTCGAGTCCTACAGTCATGTAAGCACTGTTTCGACTACTCAAGCGCTAAAGATAGCACAAGAAACCGTTTGGAACCATTTGAATAAGGCTGGATACAAAAAGAAGCTCGAGTTAACGAAAAAAAACCTCATGGACCGAATTTCCATCTGCGAATCGCTGCTGAATCGCAACAAGGTCGTCCCATTTCTGAAGCAGTTGGTGACTGTGGTGACAAGCGAAAACGGTGACCAAGCCAGGATTGACGGCTAGAAACGTATTGCTGTGTGTTTGTCGGAATTGACAGGGAATTATATACTACGAACTGCTTCCCTACGGTAAAACTCTCAACTCGGAACTGTACTGTCAACAACTGGACCGTTCGAAGGAAGCAATCGCCCAGATGCGGCCAGAGAAGAATTGTGTTCCACCAGGACAACGCCAGGCCACACACATCGATAGTGACTCGCCAGAAGCTCCGGGAGCATAGTTGGGAGGTTTTTATGCATTCACCTTATAGTCCGGACTTGGCACCAAATGATTACCACCTGTTCCTGTCTATGGCGAATAAATTTGCTGGTAAAGAATTCTCTTCAAGAGACGCTGGTGAAAATCGACTGTTTCAATTTTTTGCCAATAGGGATGAGGGCTTCTATGAAACAGACATAATGTTGATGTTACCTTCGAAATGGCAATTCGCTTGCATGCAAAAATAATTGATTTCTTTTTACTACACCCATAATATACATATATAGTATAAAACAATGTCCCCTACCGCGTCTGTCCGTCTGTTCGCGATAAACTCAAAAACTACTGAACGGATCTTTATGTGGTTTTCACCAGTGGATAAAGTGATTCACGAGGAACGTTTCGGTATATAATTTGTCCAGGTTTTTTTTATAATCAGGGCGGGACGACGTCAGCCGGACCCGCTAGTATACATATATATGACAATGCTCATAGACTATACACTATCCGAAGTCCAGTAGTAGGTATAGATACTTAACTATACATTTACTCAGTTTGGTATGCTACTAGACTCAGACTTGCACAAATGCATACCTAACTACCTATCTTACGTGTAACGCGTGACGAATATTTTCCCCTACCGTGCCATAAGAAATTTCATTACAAAAAACAATATGGAGAAAAACGTGGTAACCCTTTATTATGGTTGAATTTCGACCACTACCTAGTAAACAGAAAATACTCTTATCGTGTCCTTGTTACATATTTACACTGTTTTATCTATATATAAAACTTTGCATACAAATGTGTATGACTGTGAGTAATTTAGCATAATAGCTAAGTATAGAAATGAGTGACAATGACGAATCACATGACATGCGGCTAATTACACTGGGAGTCGCATGACAATATTTTATTATATATATAACTAATATATATATTTCTTTGTGGTGTGTATGTGACTGAACTCCCCTAACTGCTTTTGTGAATTTTTTTGTGTGTTCGTGGAGATTCGAGAATGGTTTAGATTGACAATTGGCTCGGTAGGTGGCGCTGCGATCGACTTTTAGGATTTTTTTTGTTTTCAGGCAGGACAACTCCCCCCCCTTTTTATATATATATAGATATATATATTGCTTTGGACATCACTGTCGGTACTATTGCACTGAGAAATACTTAAAAAAAATTGTATCAGTTACAAAAAAATCGCAGCTGAAGAGTCGACGTCGATCTGATGACGCACCGTGAAGGAGCGAAGCACGTGTTATCGATTGTCGTAATTACACGCCAGTCAGTAACATATTTGAATTAATTTATTGATAACTAGCGGGCCCGGCAGACGTTGCCCTGCCCTGATTATAAAACATTCCACCAAATTACACACCAAAACGTTACTCATGAATCACTTTATCCACTGGTGAATACCGCAAGAAACTCCGTTCAGTAGTTTTTGAGTTTATCGCGAACAGACAGACAGACAGACGCGGTAGGGGTCTTTGTTTTATACTACGTAATGATTATCAAATTTATATTCATTATATAATTAATATATACATATACTAGCGGTCCCTGCGGACGTTGTCCTGCCTTGATAATATAAAAATATCCTAAATGCCAACCGCAGCGCCACCTACCGGCTCCAATACCAAACTATTCTCGGATCCACTGGAACACGCACACAAAATTTCATCAAAATCGGTCCAGCCGTTAAGGAGGAGTTCAGTGACATACACACGTACAGAAGAAATTTATATATATATATATATATATATATATATAAAGAAGATATATTGATTGATTCATTCGTTTTTTGTTGCAGTTAGACGTAATAGCGGTCAATCAATTCCAAGCGGAAGTGCGAAGTACCGTCCACTATAATATATAATATTTTTGGAATAAAAAGACGATATGAATTATCTCGTAGTTATACAGTCAAAACCGTCGTTTAGAACAACGTACCAGCTATATTAAGCCAGAATAAAGGTCCCGGCTGAATGCCGTACCTCGAAAACATCACCGGTTGTTACGACTAAGTATGAGTAGTCCCTTCGATGTCGTTTTAACAGATTTTGACTGTATTTGAAACTGTAACACAGAAGTTCATGTAAGGCGAACGTGATTTTTTTATCTCGTTATTATCTAAAAGAGAAAAAAAAAACTCTAAATACCGTAACGGAAACTAGCTTATCCAGATTATTGGACGATCAATCGAACTACTTAGCCTAGCGTAGTAACATCATGCGACGTTCATCACGGCGAGACGTGCGTGCGCGCCTCGCTGTCTGCTACGACGCGTCGCGGTCGCCCGGTCCCGTGCCCGCCGTGATTGGCTCCCAACTATTACCCCCCTCCCCCACTCTCTCCCCCTATCATCATCACCCCCCCCCCCCCCCGCCGTTCTATCCCCACCCCTCCCATGACAATCGTCAGCTGGAACACCGCGAGATCGCAACACACGATCTGGATCGTCGCAACTCGTGGAAAACGATTAACCGGTTCTCTCGGAAACGCAAAACACTCCGTCTCGCGTGAAATTATTATACAGAGAGAACACATGAATAAAGAGCCATAAAGGCAGAGTACCCAAATAGTTTTATGAAGTATTTGACGTAAAGAATCTTTTTGAAAATGAACTCTCTGAGGGTATCTTTTATTTTATTTACAACTAGCCGACCCGTGCCCACTTCGTTGGGAGGTAATAGGCATTATCAAGCTACAAATTTTTTCTAGAACTCAATCATATATCTCTCATCGTTAAGGCAGCGTTCGTAAGAAACGTTTTCGTTCGACCATTTTTTCTCCGACTCCCCAGATATTACCCCCTACAACCTCACAAATTTTACCACTTTATAATATTAATATAGATAATATAATTAGTTAATACCTTATGTCCGCAACTTCGTACGCGTGGAATAGTTATTTTGGGCTAAGACGCAACGGAAGCTCTCAAAGAAAAAGATACCTCGATTTTAAAACATTTTTCATTGTTGCTCCGCTCCTTTTGATCTTAGCGTGATGATATATAGCCTATGACACTCACAAATAATGTGGCTTTCTATTGGTAAAAGGATTTTCAAAATCGGTTTAGTATCCTGGGGTTCCCCTTCCACCCCTAACCCCCCAACTTTTCCTCTTTTTTATTTTTATTTTATTATTTTATTTTTTTATTACCTCCCCCGCCACCTCCTCCCGTGGGATTGTTTTTTTTGGCTAAGACGCCGCCGAAGCTCTCAAAAGTGAAAAATACCCCCATTTTAAAACATTTCCCATTGTTCCTCCGCTCCTTTTGATCTTAGCGTGATGATATATAGCCTATGACACTCACAAATAATGTGGCTTTCTATTGGTAAAAGGATTTTCAAAATCGGTTTAGTAGTTCTTCAGATTACCCCCTACAACGTCACCAACTCACAAACTTTACCTCTTTATAATATTAGTATAGATAGTATAGATGATCTTATACAATCTATATCTAGCTAGTATAAATAATAACAATGTAAATCAAAAGTATCTTGACTTTTTAGATTTTTGTGAAAAAAAAAAATTTCTGGTATCATTACATAGTATAAAACAAAGTCCCCTACCGCGTCTGTCTGTCTGTTCGCGTTAAACTCAAAAACTACTGAACGGATCTTTATGCGGTTTTCACCAGTAGATAAAGTAATTCACGAGGAATGTTTTGGTATATAATTTATCCAGGATTTTTTTATAATAAAGGCGGGACAACGTCTGCCGGGCCCGCTAGTCTAGGAATAAATAATGAAATAAATTTCATTAATTTTTAGAAATGCTTGTCTGTTTGTTTGAATTGAGAAAAGTAGATAAGTAAATGGACTTAATAAAATTACACGATTTTATTAGTCACTGTTTTTTTAAAATTAGGTTCCAAGCGGACGGAGTCGCGGGCACAGCTAGTTGTAACTATGGGGACACACCTACAGATGTTTGGTGACAGTTTCACCAAAAGAAAGGGAGCTTTTATTGAAAGGGGCTTTTAAAAGGTTTAAAAAAAGCCCCCCCTAATTTGGGCCGGGGGGCCCCTCCCCTCATTACAAAGGTCCGGCGGACGAGGGGGGGCAGCCGGCGTGTACCCGGTCTGTCCCTCTATAGGTAGGAGCCCGGCGGTCACCTTCCGCCGGGCGGACCGTGGGGGCGGCTCTACAAGGTTGATTAGCTTGAACGATCCCTTGCCGCCCCCACAAAACGGTCTGTTGGTACACCGTGGGGTTTTAGTCCGTGCGAGTCGGGCATAACCCACTCTCTCCCCCGGGAGGGTGGGTATCCTAATAAAGGATTTCCCCACGTTAAAAAAAAAAAAGGCCCCAGCTAATATAATTATTGTTTTTAACTATTTAAGTACATTACATACAATCGTACTTAGAGTAATTACTTCCAAATGTATGTATTAAATTAACAGTTTTGTATGTAATTATTATTATCAGAATATTATACGGAACTCTGTTGCATAATATAAAGCAATATATGGTTAAGTGAACAATGTATGGCTAAGTGGTACCGCAATTACGGCGCGGACTACTTACTAGATGTAAGTACAACAATTTTGTAAGGGTCGGAATCGATCGTGCTTTTTTTATATTATAGTGGCAAACATGCAAAAGCATGGTAAGTGATCACCGCCGTCCATAGACAGTAGCAACACCAGGAGAGTCGCAATTGCGTTGCAGGCCTTTTAAAGGAGCTGGGCCTCCCGTGGTCTCACGAACCGAACGAAACGCAACAATGCAAGGACCATTACGTCACGTGGGTGTTTCTGTGGGTCGGGTGTTACTACCCTGGGCGAGCCGACCCATTCATGCTGAAACCAGTAAAAGCTTCAGCGTGGCTCTACCACCTATCAAAGTCAGCTGTTCCGATTAATTGTGAAGATTATATGAAAATATATATTCAATATATATATATATATATATATATAGTCAATATATATATATATATATATATAAAAAAATATAGCAATCCACGATTAATTGTGAAGATTATATGAAAATATAAATCCCAAAAGTCAACCGCAGCGCCACCTACCCGGTCCAATTGTGAATCTAAACCATTCTCGAATCTCCACGAACACACACAAAAAAATTCATCAAAATCGGTCCAGTCGTTTAGGAGGAGTTCAGTCACATACACACGCACACAAGAAATATATATATTAAGATATATAGTCCATGAAAGTAAATTGGTGTTTACTTCGAGAACCTGAAGCCAGTATTAACAGAAGTTTGTTCCTTCGATGTCGCACCCAAGTTGTTGCTAACAACTTTGTCTGCCACGCCGCCGTAAAGTCATTAATCGGTATTGTTTCCTTTAGGAACGCTACGGATGATTTTTTACAACAGTAAATAGTTCTAACTAGCACTACGGTAACCAGCTACCACCGTTGCGTCACAAGAGAAACCATCGCCAGTCATATATGACCAATGTGTCAGCCAAAATCTTAAATAGATAAACAAAATATTAATGGCATGTAGTCGATTTTATGTTTTATTCATAATCCTGTGTTATTTGACTCCATATATTGTAATATTCGGTGGTACTTAATGGAATATAGTTTCGGTTATTGCGCGTAAGTGAAGCGGATAAAAAATAATACGATGGAACATGAATTCTGATATGCAACACAAAAACTCCTTGGAAAATTCTAACAAGAGGGCTACCATCTTATATACTAACTAGCGGGTTCGGCAGACGTTGTCCCGCCCTCATTAAAAATAAAACCTAGACAAATTATATACCAAAACGTTCCTCATGAATCACTTTATCCACTGGTGAAAACCGCGTGAAAATCCGTTTAGTAGTTTTTGAGTTTATCGCGAACAGACAGACGGACAGACGCGGTAGGGGACTTATTTTATACTATGTAATGATATCTTACATAATAATATTATTAACTACTTGACAATGGCAGTAATAATCTAATCTGGAAGATTCAATGCCAAAAATAAATAATATGATAAATAAGTATCACAATCGAATTCTATAAACTGAACGTATTTTATCTTGTTTTGTTGTCATATATTCGAAACCAGGAAAACATGAGATAATTGAATAAAAATGTAAACAAAAGATTACAGAATACACCGGTCTAGCGGCAGAAAAAAATAACACGACATGATAAACTTACAAGGACGAAAAACACGAAGCCCATACGTCGGATAGTAACGATCGTACGGTTGTTGTGGCAACAAATTGAAGATATTATCATTGCGCTTGCAAAATCACCAATGTGTCCGAGATGTCTTTTCAGAAGAGTGAAAAATTCTTCAAGGAAATCAGAGGTCTATTGTAATTTTTTACCGGACTTCGAAAAGGGTTTTCTGTGTTTTGTCTATGTTTACGGGAACTATAATGGTTTAAGTCAATGATATAACTTAAAAAGCTATAGATACATACTTTGACAACTACATGATATTTTGACAAAATAAATGGCACGACAACGCACACATACGTAAAGTATTATTGTAACGCCACACTGTCTTAGATAAAATGTGGAAGTAAGATGGCATATTCTCAATATAATTGATGAAAAATAAATAGTTATATGTTGATTCGATACGGGCGGATTGACAGGGCAGCCGTTAAAAATAAGCTAGCCAGCCAAGTTTACTGAGGCGTTGTCGAAGCGCATATGACGTATCTATAGATTTTTAGTTATAATATCATCGGGTTAAGTTCTATACAAACGAATGTACACTCTATGACACACGGGTCAAGAGACAATTTTAAAAACATAGCATCCGCCATTTTGTGATTTAAATCTTAATTCGGAACCCGAGGGATTAGCGCTATTGCAACTCCTAAATTTGTCGCTTTGGTTGCAAAGGGTTTCCATTCGTTCCCCCCGCCCCAGTGGACGGCAAACCTCTTTTGCTCCTATCCGTAGTAAGCTATCTAACGTAAAATAAGTTATCTCACACTGAAAGAATTTTTCAAATCGAACCACGAGCTTTACAATATTAGTATAATCGTGGATTATTATTACTTTTCTCTCGTACTCACCTCGAGCCGTCATTCAAATTACAATAACTTTTGTTAGAGTGGACCGATTTTAACGAAACAAAGACGAGGTGATATAATATACTTTATGATTTTATTGATAAGAGGTTCTATTGTGAACCCAGTACTTTAGCAGTGATGCGTGTTCATACAAACAGACAGAGCAGACAGACAGTTAGACATTTCTAAAGATGATTGAAATGTATTCTATTACTTATTCCAAGACACCTGAAATAAATTTCTTCAGGAAAATCTAAAAAGTACAGACACGTTAGATTTACATTCTTATTATATGTATGTATAGAAGATATGATATCTTTAACTACATGTGGAAGAGATGCGAATATTAAGGTGGATGTGCGGTGTAACTAGCATGAATATATTAGAGGAAGTTTGAAAATAGAACCAGTGACAGAGAAGTTTGGGAGTAATAGGTTAGTATGGTACGGGCATGTCATGAGGAGAGATGAAGACCATGTAACTAGAAAAGCTTTGACTATGGTGGTCGATGGATATAGGAGTAGAGGAAGACAGAAAAAGGTATGGATGGATTGTGTGAAACATGATGTGTGTGAAACATGATGTGTGTTAAATATATGGAACACAGATATAAAGTTTGTATAAAGGCATCAACCTCATTTTGAGTTTTTGGCGGGATCTTGGTCTGTCATGTAGTGGATTTTATTTTTTATTCATAATCTTGTGTTACTTGACTCTATATTGTGTAAAATTGGTGGTGTTTTATGTGATATAGTTTGTTTATTGTGCATAAGTGAAGTGAATGGAAAATAATGCCACGGACCATGAATTCCGAGATGCCACAAAAATTCCATGGAAGGTTCTAACAAGATGGCCACCATCTTGTTAGTTCATTGAAATTATATCAAGAAACTTGTAATATTGATACTCACTTGACAATGGCAGTAATAGTCTACTAGAAGACTGGTTGCCAAAATGGAATAGAAGAAGAACTTGAAATACTATTAACTACTCGACAATGGCATGCATTGAAATTATTTCAAGAAACTTGTAATATCGATACTCACTTGACAATGGAGGTAACGGTCTACTAGATGACTGGTTGCCGAAAATAGAATAGAAGAAGAACTTGTAATACTATTAACTACTCGACGATGGCAGTAATAATCTAAAAGATTGGCTGCCAAAAATAAAGTTAAAAAAAAAACCCCTCATTTTGTAATGATGGAAAAGAGGCGGTTGATGTTTTAAATAAAAAAGGGAATATATATGATTGTCATTTTAGAAATTCGATCGTAAAAAAATGTGAAAATTGTAATATACATTTATACATTTTTCTAAAACGGATTATATTATATTTTTACCAAATTTCTCTTACAAAATTAAACATGGATGTAAGAGGAGTGAATACTGAGATGACATCTGATAGGCGAGAGTGGAGGAGGAAAACATGCTGTGCCGACACTACTTCGGTGGGATAAGGGTAAGAAGATGATGGTGATACGAATATCATATTAAACTCGGTGTTGTGAACGTTAAACAAATATATAAATACGCGCGAGTATCGGCTATACAAAACACTACTGGAAATAACGCAGCCTGTTGTTCCGCGAGCTATTTCGGTATAAATTTGTTTAGTGAATATCGGGTATTTTCCTCTGTTTTAAGCGTAGGCAGGCGTTGTTTTGGCACTTCGACTTGGACTGAACCGACGCTTCTCAAACTACGACTCGCGACTCATAACGAATCCGGGTTGAAAAATATTTGAAATGAGAAATAAAAAAAAGTATCGGTATATATAATAAGAATGTAAATCTACCGTGTCTGTACTTAATACATTTTTGTAAAAAAAAATGTTGCAGGTGTCTAGGAATCTATACTAATATTATAAAGAGGTAAAGTTTGTGGGTTTGTGAGTTTCTGACGTTGTGACGTTGTAAGGGGTAATCTCAAGAACTACTGGTCCGATTTGAATAATTCTTTCAGTGTTATATAGCTCATTCATCGAGAATGGTTATAGGCTATATATCATCACACTAAGGCCAATAGGAGCGGAGCACAGATGAAAAATGTTTCAAAATCGAGATGTTTTTTTTTTTGAGAGCTTCTGCTGTGTGCCAGCGTTAGCCCAGAGAACTATTACTACGCGGACGAAGTCGCGGGCAGGGGCTATAATCTATACTAATATTATAAAGAGGTAAAGTTTGTGAGGTTGTAGGGGGTAATATCTGGGGAGTCGGAGACAAATGGTCGAACGAAAACGTTTCTTAGGAACGCTGCCTTAATTATGAGATATATATGATTGAGTTCTAGAGAAAAGTTGTAGCTTGATAATGCCTATAACCGCCCAACGATGTGGGCACAGGTCGGCTAGTAAGTAATAAAATACATTTCGATCATTTTTAGAAATGTCTGTCTATTTGTTTGTTTGAACACGCAACACTGCAAGAAAATCATAAAGCATATCTTCCAGTAACATTTAGTCTTGATTTCATTAAAATCGGTTCACTCTATCACAAGTTATTGTAATTTTAAAACGACGCGACTTAAGTATGAGAAACCTAGATAGTATACATTCAAATGACTTTATTAGTCACTGTTTTGTACATCAGAATCTACGCGGACGAAGTCGCAGTCATATATGGTCTATGCATGCCGAAACTACTGAACAGATTGTGGTAATCATTTAGTAGCGTGTTCTGTGTAACTTTAATATGAAGTTCCCGTTCTTCCTCCGTATTGGTGATTAGCGGTTTTGGATTTTTTTTTTATTAAACTATTCAACCATATTATCAGAACGACGAACGATTGAGTGATTAGTGAAGTGAATGAAAGAAAGGATAGGAACTGAACGTCTGTGAGCGGATAGAACGATTTTGAGCTCACTGTTATGTTTTAGAAAGGTCATTACGATTGAACTAGATGGCGTTAACATAAATATGAGCCGTAAGATCACGTTTCAAATAGGTAATTTCTGCAGTTCATTCGATACGATAACTGTCTAAAAGAATTGAATACAAAGTATCGGTATCGAAACGAAATGTATTCTATACCACAAAGTATCGATACTTTTTTCGTGTCCCTAGATGGTGGCCGTCTTGTTACAACTTACCAAGGAGTTTTTATGCCATTTCAGAATTCATGCTCCGCGGTATCCTAACCGAACTATATTACGCCATCAATATTACCAAATATAGAGCGAAATAACACAATATTATGAATATAATATTAGTATAGATAATATTATAAAGAGGTAAAGTTTGTGAGTTTGTGACGTTGTAGGGGGTAATCTCAGGAACTACTAAAAAGATTTTGTTCTAGATAAAAATTCTTTTACAAATAGAAAGCCACGTATTTGTACGAAGTCGCCGGGAGAGAGCTATTAATCATTTCATTACATAGTATAAAACAAAGTCCTCTACCGCGTCTGTCTCTCTGTCTGTTCGCGATAAACTCAAAAACTACTGAACGGATTTTCAAGCGGTTTTCACCAGTGGATAAATTGATTCATGAGGAACGTTTTAGTATATAATTTGTGAAGGATGTTTTTATAATCAGGGCGGGACAACGTCTGCCGGGCCCCCTAGTTAATTATATTACTATATTATAAAGGGGTAAAGTTTGTGAAGTTGTAGGGGGTAATATCTGGGGAGTCGGAGAAAAAATGGTCGAACGAAAACGATTCTTACGAGCGCTCCCTTAACGATGAGAGATATATGATTGAGTACTAGAAAAAAGGTGTAGCTTGATAATGCCTATTACCGCCCAACGAAGTGGGCACGGGTCAGCTAGTAATAATAATAAATTTATAAAGAGGTAAAGTTTGTGAGTTTGTGACGTTGGAGTTTGTGATGTTGTAGGGGGTAACGTCAGGAACTACTGGTCCGATTTGAAAAATTCTTTCAGTGCTATATTACTCATTTATCGAGGAAGGTTATAGGCCATATATCATCACGTTAACGCCAATAAGAGCGGGGCACCAATGAAAAATATTTCAAAATCGGGATTTTTTTCCTCACGAGAACTTCCGCTGCGTGTTAGTGTTAACCCAACGTAACTATTCCACGCGAACGAAGTCACGGGCAGAGGCTAGTTATGAATAAAATATAAAGTCCACTACATCACAGACTAAGATCCCGCCAGAAACCTCGCAACGTTTCTTGTCTTTCTCGGTTATTCAGCGGGTCGCCATAATAAAAAGGTTGAAAAACTATGGACTAGACAGTCCAAACGTGATCTTGAACGGTCCTTTCGAGTTTTATTTATAGATTAATAATATATACCGACAAGAAAAATAGTTTTTTTCGAATACAACATTTGGAATACATGGAAAAATAGTTATTGAAAGACACTTAAACCGTGATTTAGTTTACCAGAAATTAGAGAATTTTTAACAAAAAAAAACGTCAAGGCCGTCATAAGGACTGCCGGCAGAAGTGAAAACTTTAAACAACGGAATAACTGTCTTCTTTATTTAATTTTGTAAATCAATCATAGTCTGAATTATTTAAATGTCATAATTTGTATTTTTATTTATTTTTTTTTAGCAACCAACCTTCCAGTAGATTATTACTGCCATTGTCGAGTAAGTACTGGTATTACAAGTTTCTTGCTATCATTTCAATGAACTAACAAGATGGTGGCCGTCTTGTTAGAACTTTCCAGGGAGTGTTCGTGGCAAGTCAGAATCCATGCCCCGTGGTATTATTATTATTCCCGATTCACTTCACTTGTGCACAATAACCAAACCGTATTACGCAAAACACCGCCAATCTTTATATATAAAAATCAATGTTTATTTGTTTGTCCGCTATGCATGACGAAATTACTGAACAGATTGTGATAACAATTTGGTAGCGTATTCTCTGGACGCCCGGGAAGGTTCCCTGGGCCAAAAAATCTATATATGTATATATAAATGTTTTTTTAATCAATAAAATCGTTCGCTTTCAAGAGAGAAAGGGCTTTTTCATCTTATTGAAACTTTTTACACTTTTTTTTTCCTACGGACTACGCTATTGACCTAGCAAGGTCTTAACAGCTTCACCGGACTACGAACTTTTTACACTACATTTGATATTGTTTTGACATGTTTGACGTATTTCAACGAAACATCAGTTATCACAATTAATCAATTCCATTTGTATTAATACCTTTGTTTAGGAATTTAAGTAGTTCTGGCATGGATCCGAGGCCATAGTGGGATCCAGGGTAATGAAGCTGTTGATCTTTTTGCTAAGGACGCTATCCAGACTGGATATTTTGATCACTATAAAACCTATGTTCAGGATTCATCCTCCCCGAACAAGAATGATTTGTTTCCATTATGGAAATCAAACTGGAACGTATTCAACCAAATCGAAGGCAAAACATATACTTCTGGATATATTCAGGATAACATTCGTTTCGTGACTGTTACAACCACTGGTCCGATCTGAAAAATTCTTTCAGTATTATATAGGGCATTTATCGAGGAAGGCTATAGGCTATATACCATCACGCTAAGACCAATAGGAGCGGAGCACCAATGAAGGATGTTTCAAAATCGGGTTTTTTTCCTCTTGAAAGCTTCAGCCCAAAGTAACGCTATTTCACGCAGACGAAGTTGCGTGCAGAGCTTAGCATCTTATATCTTAATTAGTAGCCTTAGTTGATGGCGTGTTCGGACACAGCGTCCGACGTACATAAATTCGAATCCTTGCCAGCAAATCGGATCTTTCCTGATAACTGAAACCATAGCATGGTGTCAGGGCTTTTTGAAATGCTCGCTACACTAGCAACCACCATATAATTGCAAATCTGTCATCAAGCACCTGCTGGTGTGTTCCGGCACACGCACTTGAGAGCCAGTCTCCTCTAGATATAACGTGTTTACAATCTCAGATCAGATGATTCCAAATACGCTAATCACTGAGCCATTATCGTTTCATTTTCTCATCTTTTGTAACCTTATTCAGGAAACGCGATCATAATAATGTCATCAAGTCTATACATATAATAAGAATGTAAATCTAACGTGTCTTACTTTACTTCTCTAACTGTGTGTGTCTTACTTGCGTACTTCTTAGATTTTCGTAAGAAAAAAAATGTTACAAGTGTCTAGGAATAAGTAATAAAATACATTGCAATCATTTTTAGAAATGTCTGTCTGTCTGCATGTTTTTTTTTTTTTTTTTTTTTTTATTGTAGCTCGGCAAAGTGACTGTACTGTGCCTGATGGTAAGCACAGTACAATCCAAAAACAATGGCGACCACCGAAAGACATACTATCTATCGCCGGTCGCCGCTGTCATGCCGGCCTTCGACCCTGTCAGGGACAGCCCCCCCCCTCCCCGGTTGCTGGATATACACCGGCTGATCCCGGAACGCGACACGCCCAAACGTGTCACTATGGCGGGTGTTCCACCTGGTGTACGGTGGTCGCGATCCAGTCGGGTACAGACACCCTACCACCCCGCAAATGTTTGAGCACGCTAAAGTACTGCTTTCACGATAAAACTTCAAGACAATCATAAAGCATATCCTCGGGTAACATGTAGTCTTTGTTTCATTAAAATCGGTTCGATCTATCAAAAGTTATTGTAATTTTAATGACGACGCGACTTAAGTACGAGAGAAAAGTAGATATTAATTAGATTGAATATATGCAGATGACTTTATTAGTCACTGTTTTGTACATCAAGTTCCACGCGGACGAAGTCGCGGGCACACTAATATACATCAATGACGAACTGTCTTATCAGTGTTTTAAAACAATGCAGTCTATCTTTTGTACAATATACTTTATTGTCCATTGAGTGCCTGTTAAATACTTGTTCATTTGTTTTAACTAACCACTTTCAAATGATAATCAGTTGCGATAATAGCCCAAACGACCGCCTAACAACAGATTTTTAACCTTGAGTGGGTTAAAAATAATCGTATAGTGGCCACGAATAGAATACATATAAAAAAAGTTACTTACGCTTGTATGTTCTTAAGAGGTATCTATATAAAAAAAATTAACGAGATCAGAAATATTTTTTCTGCCGCGTTTTAAAATAATACGGCTTCGAGTGGGTAATTCCGTAGTAGAATAATGATCGACATATAGCTTCAACTTAGAAGCGTACGCTGGAAGAAAATGGATAGTACTAACTGACTGTTCTATCATTCTGACTAATCTAGCTCTTTGAAAACCAGGGAGTGTCGGTTTATTGGATTGTATAAAAAAACTATAAAAAGATGTTGGAGGTTATAATGTTACGATATATTTTTTTTTTATAAATACAGACACCTTAGATTTATATTCTTATTATATACATAGAAAAAATAGATTGCTATGGTCCCCCTTTGAAAATCAGCGCTGTAGGATCACTCAGTTGTACTGCAGCATGTAGCTGAGGTGTTATCGTTGGACATTTATTAAGCACCTATTTTTTTTTATTGATTTAGAACGAGAATCGAATGCATTGTGTTCTCCAAAAATATTGCTACTGTCTAAACAGTCACCTGGTATAGCGCGATAGGTTAACAGTATATCAGTATATTAGTTATACGGACCATATTGGTGCCGTGGTTCTGACTTTTTATTTATACCATTTAACTATATAAAAATGAAGATTTTGGTGAAATCGTGGTCTTTTTTGTCACTTTCGGTGGTGCCCGTTTCGACCATTCACCCCATAGTTCGACCAGATTTAATTATCGCTCAATTAAGCATATGTAAGTGTCCTTTATATATATTGTAATCGTCACGTGTTACAACAATAAAACATTCCTCTCTTCTTCATTGCTTTTGCTAAATACGTATTCTTAGCATTTGATTTCAAGAGTAAAATTTACAGAGGCTGGCAAGACAATGACCACAAGCAATGGATTGTCGAGCTTACTTCAAACAGAGCCCCGTTAATTTATAGTACTAAAAGAAAAAAAAATAAAATCAATTATCTATCACTTCTTAGAAATTATTTCCAATACGTAATGTTTATTGTACAAAGCATGACTTAGTACCCTTGACCTCTACAACGACGGTACGATAAATATGACGCAAGCGCATTTTTTTTCCTATCGTGTTATTTTTTTTAACGAAATGACTAACATTCAGCTGCGAGATGAAGTCACCATATGTTATGGTGTTTGTATATATGATATAAAAAATGTGACGTCATCAGTATGTGATTAAAAATGTTCCTTGTTTACATCGACACAATATTAGCGATTACCCGCTTTTGTTTTGGCACGTCGCGGAGAAGAGAGAGATAATCGACTGCTAACGGTTTCGTATAGCGTTATCTTTGTCTATCGCAGTGATTCCGCTTGTGCGATAGAGAGAACGCTTTACAAAACGGAATCAGACGTCTCGCTCCTCGTCGCGGCGTGACAAATCAAACGCCGGGTACTGTATCTGTTAGTTTCCTCACGTTTTATCTAAGGGGTCATCCGTTAATAACGTGTAGCGTTTTTAAGGACTTTTTTGTCTCGTCCTATCCACAGGACTGATGTCCCGTGTTCCGATGATGAGAGATGTTAAAAAAATAATACTTTCGAGTATAAATACGTTGAATTTATAAAAAAAAAAACACAATTTGCTTTATTGTCTTTGTTTTTACTTCAACTTTTTTGCCATTTATACATTGACTTATAATAATTAGTAAATTACATTTGGACATATCAATACCAAATAACTTCACATCTATTCTTGTATTTTAATATCATTACATAGTATAAAACAAAGTCCCCTACCGCGTCTGTCTGTCTGTTCGCAATAAACTCAAAAATTACAGAACGGATTTTCAAGCGGTTTTCGCCAGTGGATAAAGTGTTTCATGAGGAACGTTTTGGTATATAATTTGTCTAGGATTTTATTATATTCAGGGCGGGACAGCTTCTGCCGGGCCCACTAGTTTTATAATAAAACATACTTCTCTATTGTGTTATTTAATTTACTAAATTCGACATACATAATAGAGTTATCATTTGACCTGTAATTTGTCGGATTATAAGGTACGCTTATGTAAAGAAATCCTGACTATAGGTGGTTTTCGGTAGTACTCTATAATCCGAGAAATTCGATAGTTCGACACTGCCTTGCAAAACGTTTGTCGGATTGTATTTTTTGCGAAAAAAATTACGTGACATTTGACGAAACCCCCTCTCTCTCCTACGTGAGAGTTGCGATTCGGATTGACTTCTCTCCCCCCTCCCTAAACTCCTCACGTAATGAGGGGACGATAAATATAGAAACATATGCACAGATAACGTCTGCGTGTCGTCCGCATGCTGTATGCACCCAACGACGTAACTCTACAAGGAAAACTGTACGCGAAAGACAATCGGACCGCCGCGCCGCGTCGTTTCAATGGTGATTCAATGGAAACGTCGATTGTTCCGTTGCCAAAATTGCTAATACGTGACTTTTCAAAGAAGAACAGTACTTCGATAATCTTATAAATATATATACTAGCAAACACACGCGACTTTGTCCACGTTAAAATGCAACAACAGTTTTTGGCGGGACCTTAGTCTGTCATGTAGTGGGTTTTATATTTTATTCGTAATCTTGTGTTTCTATGCGATTCTAATCTTGTATTCTTGATTCTATATTTTGTAATATTGATGGTGTTTTACGTAATATAGTTCAGTTATTGTGCACAAGTGAAGTGGATGAGAAATAACACGACGGAGTATGAATTCTGAGCTGCCGCAAAAACTCCCTGGAAAGTTTTTTTTTTTTTTATTGTAGCTCGGCAAAGTGACTGTACTGTGCCTGATGGTAAGCACAGTACAATCCAAAAACAATGGCGACCACCGAAAGACATACTATCCATCGCCGGTCGCCGCTCTCATGCCGGCCTGAAAGCGACCCAGTTAGGGACAGTACTTTTGATATAGTAAGCTCTGCTAATTACCGGGTAAATCAAAACATATGATTATTGAAGTAAAACTTCTTTATGCGCGACTAGGAGGTAACTGGACGACAATGCAACGAAAGTGCGTTACAGCAATATGGAGTCACGTTCCTGTACCATCCAGTTTTTAATTATTTTTGATTTTGTCAATAAATTGTTTATAAACAAATCAATCAATAACACAGGTCAACAAAAAAAAAAATTTTTTTTTGGGTTTCTGTTCTCATGCTTAAATTCTGATTGTAGACATTGAAAAACACTTAAATATTCATATTTAGTTCATAAAGTTTGCTTTGGTCTGATTTACGACGATAAGTATGATTTCATTTATTTCATAAACAAAGATTACTACTACATCTGAACGAATTTAAAGACAACATGGGGGCCTACTCCGAGGAACAAGGAGAACGTTTTCACCAAGATGTGATGGACTTTGAACGGCGATATCAAGGGCAGTCCAACGAGAATATGATGGGAGATTACATTTGGGGTTTAATACGAGAGAGCTCATACGAGCATAAAAGAAATACGAAAAATATTCACTTTTAGACATTAGTTTCTTGTCATTTTACATCTATATGTTATTGTTTATCACAAATCTTGAATAAAAAAGACTCTTGTATCTAAAAAAATGTTTTCTAATTATAATTTACAGTGGAAGTGGACGAAAAAATATAAAAATCAATAATTGCGTTACCGAAAAATTGAAAAATTGTTCCAGTTCTACCATCCAGTTTTTCGAAAAATTATTTTTTCCTTATTTTTGTCGTAGGAGAAATCAAAATTTAACATGTAGAAGATAGACCCAAAAATCGTGTTGACCGGTGTAATTTTGGAAAATAAAAATATTAATCAAAAGTATTAAATTGAATAATAATAAAAATCATACAATAAAATTAATTATGTATATACGAGCGCACGACCGTGCTGCCGTCTGGTTTCAATGTATATAAGTAACAAATTAAATCAAAGCTTCATTATCTGTAGTATCATCTATCAGCTAATTCGTAAGTTAAATAACACAGGAAATATTATTAGCAACTCTTTGTTATAAAGTAAATAAAATATAGAAAAGTATGAACAGATTACTATGATAAGTGACTAATTTAAATTAAAATAAATGTTTTGGTTATGTTTACACTAAAGAAGTTTTACTTCAATCGCGGGTGACGGTTACAAGCACTCATTTTTTATTTTTTTTTAATATTCGCGACTGTATGTTTCATTATCCGTGGGCTTAAAATTGACAGTATGTACCTAATGTTTTGTTTATAAAAGGTTAAAATCAATTAATCGTCAAAATGTTTATAGCTAAACATCGATGAATATTCTAGATGACACTAGCATATTTATGACTTTTGTCTACAGGGGCTATAATAGAAAAAATAAAATTTGTGTGTATTTCACAAAAAGAAAGCGAGAAGAGCGTACGTTTGACCGTTCTCCGATACCTAAATGCAAGCGAGACACTACTTCCACTCTACTTGACACAGTTATTACACCCACCAGTGCATCGTCACGTAAAAAGGTTGCGGATAACAATTTCAAAGCTCTCCCATAAGTTTCACTGTATACTGTACAAGATATATATGGTTTCATCCTTACTAATAATATAAATGGGAATGCTAGCTTTTTTAAGCGAAACATCTTTGCAATTCTGTCCGCAACCTATGACCAAGCGACGCCGGGCGCCTTTAGTACTAGGATGGGTGACCGGCTGGGAACACCGCGTAATGTTGGCTTACTGTGTTGGATAGAGTGTTCGAAACACCGATTCTCGTCCGATCACAAAGTTAAGCAACGCCGGGCGCGGTCAATACTTGGATGGGTGACCGCCTGGGAACACCGCGTCACGTTGGATTACTGTGTCGGATAGTGTTGGAAACACCGATTCTCGTCCGATCACAAAGTTAAGCAACGCCGGGCGCGGTCAATACTTGGATGGGTGACCGCCTGGGAACACCGCGTCACGTTGGATTACTGTGTCGGATAGTGTTGGAAACACCGATTCTCGTCCGATCACAAAGTTAAGCAACGTCGGGCGCGGTCAATACTTGGATGGGTAACCGCCTGGGAACACCGCGTCACATTGGCTTTAGGTTGTAATTTTTTTTTTAAATAAGATGTTTCCCTGTAATACAAACGTTTAACTTCTATCGTGTCTCTTTATACGTTTTTTTTTTGTTTCTGAATAGATTGATTTTATTTTCATACATATATTTTTATTTTATCTACTAACCTTGGATCACATCTCCACTATATTTCTATGCAAAATAGCAGTGCGTATTGAGGGCAAAAAATTTATTCCCATCTATTCGGTCAATAAGGAGAGTGTATCGTACTTAAATGTTAGCAAACAATTTAACAACATGTTATAAGCCCAGTATGTTTTCCATTACCCATACTTCAAGGCCATTGTAGGATTAGAATTGTGTTGAAGCTGTTAAGGCCTTGCTAGGCCAATAGCACATAGTCAGTTGTAGTCCGGTGAAGCTGTTAAGACCTTGCTTGGTCAATAGCGTAGTCAGTTCGAAGAAAAAAAAAAAAAAAAAACATAGTCAGTTTGAGAGAAAAAAAAAGGATTAGAATTGGTGTCACTTTTTTTTATATAACATAACTGAAACCTGTGGTGTAGTGAGGTGTTGAATAATTTCGATAAAAGATTGCACTGGTGGAGTCACCAGGATGATTCTACAGATTTCAACCAATTTTTTTTATATACATATAAAATGTAATCGCTTTATAATGTTGTTTGTTATAAAGAAAAACATTTTATAATGTAGATATTAGTTAAGTTTGGTTGTTTTACCAGAGAATCATTTATTTGTTCGCTTACCTCCGTATAACGAAAGCTCTTTATAACGAAAAAAAATGCTTGGTCCCTTAAAATTCGTTATTCATTTACACTTTTCACATTTTTGTTTACTTACATAAAACTAACGGGCCCGGCAGACGTTGTCCCGCCCTGATTAAAAATAAATCCTTGACGAATTATATACCAAAACATTCCTCAGGAATCACTTTATTCACTGGTGAAAACCGCATGAAAATCCGTACAGTAGTTTTTGAGTTTATCGCGAACAGACAGACGCGGTAGGGGACTTTATTTTATACTATGTAATTAAGTATATATAAGTACTTAAATTATCTACCTCCCAGTACTTCTAACTTAGGATTAGATGGACACAAAGGAGCACTTTGTATTGTTTATTGAACTACTTGCTTTTGCCTGTGTCTTTGCTCAATTTAATATAAATATTGAAAATAAAATGCATGTTTTATTCACTGAAAATGTGACTTTCTATGTGTGAATGAATTTTTCAAAATAGTTTAAACATTTTTTGAATGTTTCAAATACAAGCAGTGACATATTTTCTTTTTACAAGGTATTCATGTATAGATCAAATCATACAAGCGGGTCCGGCAGGCGTTGTCCCACCACCCTGATATTAAAAAAAAAACTTTGTTAAAATATATACCCCAACCTTCCTCATGAACCACTTTATCTATTAGCGAAAACAGCATGAAAATCCATTCAGTAATTTTTGAGTTTATCACGAACAACAGACAGAGATACGCAGCAGAAGACTTTGTTTTGTAATTATCATATTAAAGAATAATATAATTTTACAATAATAACAAATAGGTAAAGTTTGTCCAGAACGAGTTTCTTGCCGATTCTTCTCGATGACTGAGTTGTTTGCACCTTGTCATGGCCTCAATCGAATAAAGTAATTTTTATTTTGAGCTTTATGACTTTATGCGGACCAACTTACAATAGATTTAATAATAAAAAACCTTGACAAATTATATACCTAAACCTTTCTCGTGAATCACTCTATATTATGGTGAAAACCGCATACAAAATCCATACAGTAGTTTTTGAGTTTGTTGTGAACAGAAGCGGTAGAGGACTTTGTTTTATAATATGTAATGATTTAAGCACTACAAAGACGTGAATGGTCAATTGTCATTTATGAATGCCTTATATTTATTCAAACTAACAGAATAGACCTTCAAACGTTGTGTTAATGGCAATTCCTCATTAATTATTCTCTATTTTTAACAGTCACTGTTATTTAGTTCTATATAAGTAACTTCAAACAACTAAATGACCTTCAAATATCGTATTAGCAGCAATTTCTTTGAAAACAATTATTCTGCATCTCATTTATTCTTAATAGTCAGTTAGTAACTTCTATATAAGTAACTACAGACAACTAAATGATCTTCAAACATAGTGTTAGTGGAAATTTCTTTGAAAGTTGGTTATTTTGCATCGCAAGTATTCTTAATAGAGTGTTATTTACTTCTGTATAAGTAACTCTAGACAGCTAAATGATAACAACTTTTCAGCATACAATACACTCTCATACTTTTCTGATATAGTTTGATTTCATTACTATACTAAACAAATTAAAATAACATATAAGTCTACTATGAACTACTACACATTCTGGTATTTATATCATTCTTTCTAATAGATTTTACGAACTTTATCAAATATATTAACCCTTTTAAACCGATAAACAAGATATATAATATAATAAAAATGCATTGATGTTGATTTAAGATATTTACAACAATTCAATGGCTTACAGATAATATACAGCTTTAGGATTTAGAACACACACAATTTTAAACTAGAATTCCTTATATTTTTATATAAAATTCCAATGTGCATGTATAAACAAGATATATAATATAATAAAAATGCATTGATGTTGATTTCGGATGTTTACAACAATTCAAAGGCTTACAGATAATATACAGCTTTAGGATTTAGAACACACACAATTTTAAACCAGAATTCTTTATATTTTTATATAAAATTCCAATGTGCATGTATAAACAAGATATATAATATAATAAAAATGCATTGATGTTGATTTCGGATGTTTACAACAATTCAAAGGCTTACAGATAATATACAGCTTTAGGATTTAGAACACACACAATTTTAAACCAGAATTCTTTATATTTTTATATAAAATTCCAATGTGCATGTATAAACAAGATATATAATATAATAAAAATGCATTGATGTTGATTTCGGATGTTTACAACAATTCAAAGGCTTACAGATAATATACAGCTTTAGGATTTAGAACACACACAATTTTAAACCAGAATTCTTTATATTTTTATATAAAATTCCAATGTGCATGTATAAACAAGATATATAATATAATAAAAATGCATTGATGTTGATTTCGGATGTTTACAACAATTCAAAGGCTTACAGATAATATACAGCTTTAGGATTTAGAACACACACAATTTTAAACCAGAATTCTTTATATTTTTATATAAAATTCCAATGTGCATGTATAAACAAGATATATAATATAATAAAAATGCATTGATGTTGATTTCGGATGTTTACAATAATTCAAAGGCTTACAGATAATATACAGCTTTAGGATTTAGAACACACACAATTTTAAACCAGAATTCTTTATATTTTTATATAAAATTCCAATGTGCATGTATAAACAAGATATATAATATAATAAAAATGCATTGATGTTGATTTACGTTATTTACAACAATTCAAAGGCTTACAGATAATATACAGCTTTAGGATTTAGAACACACACAATTTTAAACCAGAATTCCTTATATTTTTATATAAAATTCCAATGTGCATGTGTTTATAATTACATTATATTAACTGAATAAATAGCTTTGGTATGATATAGATTATATTTGTTTTTACCTTTTGAGTCATCTGGATGGTTCTTAACTATGTTTATTGAGATCCAGATTTTTTTTCAATTATTAGAGTTATTTTATTAATTTTCTCACATAAAAAAGTATATAATTCCAATTTCATCAGCCTGCCAACATCTCTCAATATTTTTTACGCATTTTTTTAAATAATCATAATTAATAAAGGTCTGTGGCAGGGCAAAGTCTCCCTACTAGGTACTATAGATAAGTATTGAGATTTTTTTTTAAATATTCAGCCCCCTATAGTGTTAAATACAAAATAATTTTGAAGAAATAACAGATGGGAAACACTATTAGAGACATGGTTAGTGTAAAAAAAATATACATAAATGAAGCTGGCACAAAGAATAAGTTCATAATAAAATGACAACATTGTTCACTTATTTTAAGTATTCAGCAGTTAAACTGTATCACACAGTTCATCATTTATTATATCAGGATATTTTTTTTATATCACGAATTGTGTAATACACTCCAGATGATGATTTGAGACGCGAAATTCTCACTGTAATTTTACATATAAAAAGATATGGTTTATTTGTAATAATAAATGTAATTTTTTTTTTTAATAAAGACAGCTGTTATAGCTTGCGATGGATATAACATTGTCAGTCAAAAAGACCTTCTGCAACTACCTTTGGCTTCTAATACTCCTATAATCTTATTATAAGAAATATATTCAAATTTTCCTCAGGTAATGAAACTTACCATCTTGCCAAGGGTTTGCCGGCTCGAAGTACTGCGTGACGAGCCGGTCCAAGTCCGGGAACCGTACATTTCGACCAGTTTTCTTCGGTTTTATACCACAAACTACATTCGTATTCTCTTCGATGTCCGTCAACCTGTCTTTTATACCTTTGTCACTAATGCCCGGGCATGCGGTGTCTATATCAGGTTCGGTAGACATATCTATCGAATTTACTACTGTCAAATAACACCACAATCGACCACATTAGCGAAGAATAATCATAAAAAATTATAAGTGTGTACACTGGCACCGATCACTAAAAAATTCACAGATCGATTTTACAATCCCACTGATTTACATTAGTCTGTTCACCGGTCATTACGTACTTTCTCGGGTTTCGTATGAATTTTTTGATACAGAGATATATACTTTTTTAAATTATTGTTCGTTTCGTATCAAAACATTCTGCAGCTTTTATGTACCGTTTGCCGCCATATTGAATTGAACGAGACAAAAGGAGAGTTTACGGATTGTTCCGCTGCGAGGCGGCAGGTAATCGTAATGTTACCAGTAGTCAAAACATAATACAAACTTATAATTTGTGAATTGAGTCACCTGTCGTCAAGTAGATAAATTAAATACATTTTAGTAATACTTTTTATCAACAACGTTATACAAAATATAAATGTTAGATAGCCCAAACAATTCACAACATTAAATTATCAATCCTTTTAATAGGCGTATATTACACATTATTTTTTGTCTTAAAACCAATTCTTTTTTCACTAAGTAATTCCATGAAGTATATATACTTGTACAGAGTTATAATATTATATTTTTGTCAAGGTTTATTTTTACCTTCATCAATAGATGTCGCTTTTATGATATAATACAAGAACAGAGTTCAAATAATATCTATCTATACAAGGGTGATCGATATTAGAAAAACAACGATGTTGAGATCGATGTTAACATCGATATAAAAGTATCGATGTACAATGAACATCGATAACAAAACATCAATGTCTAAAACATCGATGTTTTTACTAGCAAATAAAACTGCCTATTCTATTTATGTCGATGTCTATTCTAGCAAATAAAATTGTCTATTCATTTATTAAATGTGTTTATTGTTATTGAAGATAAAATACAAGAAAAATTTAACATTCCCAGTATTTTTGGGCACACTGTGTAAAGAACTAATTCTGTAATGTGTTTTCCATTTTTTCTGTTCCATTACTGGTACAGGAGTTCGCCAGCTTTGGAAAGAGCCTTTCTGAAGGTGTCCCTTTTCCTTTTTTCCTTAGGAAATGAAAAGAAATAACTATTCGTTCGGCTTACGTTGACCAGTATAATCTAGTGTAAAATAATTAAACTTGATAGTAATCTATTCCCTAGCTAGTAGTACATCCGACGCTAGATGATCCTAAAGAATATATTGACATTTCGATATTTTATTCTCATAACATCGATATGTCAATGTTATCGAAGTTAAAACATCGATGTTTATTCAACATCGATGAATATCGATCATCCCTAATCTATACATATAATAATAATGTAAATCTAACTTCTCTGTCCTTTTTCGATTTCGTGAAAAAAATTGTTGCATGTGTCTAGGAATAAGTAATAGAATACATGTCAATCATTTTTAGAAACCATCTGTCTGTCTGCCTATTTATATAAACACGCATCACTGCTAAAATACTGGATTCACAATAAAACCTCACCAAAAAAATCTTAAAAAATATCCTCGAGAGTAACTTAGTCTTTGTTTAATTAAAATGGGTCTACTCTAACAAAAGTTATACAGCTCGAATTAAGTACGAGCAAAAAGTAAATAAATAAATAGAATTAACATATTCAAATGATTTTGTTAGTCACTATTTTTTTATATTAGGTTCTGCGCGGACGGAGTCGCGGGCACAGCTAGTATTGTAATAAAAGTCTTCTTTGAAGTTGTCACTGAATTTTTGAAGTGAAAATTTCTCTAGGCGTATTGAATATTCGTCGAAAGTGAACTGTCCTTCTCTGTTCGGTGATTCACTGTATACTCGGCTCCAGTCTTGTCAATTACATTTACTATCTTATAACGAACTGATATCTGATAATGATAACTATCATTCTTTACTTTTTTTATTATTACGCATTGTACTGATATTATGTGTGTTTTATATATAATCAGTGTAGATTATATATTGTTTAGTTTTTGTCATATTTTTGGCCGCGCTAGATATAACCTTTAATTCAATTATAAACACAACGAATTTTAAAACCAGAAGTTTTTGTCGGGATCTTGGAATGTCATGTAGTGGATTTTATATTTTACTAGAGGACCAGGCGGAGGCTATCCTTCCCTAATAATAAAAAAAAACCTTGGAAAATTGTGTACCTAAACCTTCCTCATGAATTACTTTATCTGCTGGTGATAACCGCATGAAAATCTGTTGAGTAGTTTATGAGTTTATCGCGAACAAACAGACGTAGCAGAGGACTTTGTTTTATAATATGTAGTGATTCATATTCTTGTGTTATTTGGCTCTACATTTTGTAATATTGGTGTTCTTTAGTTATTGGGCACAAGCGAACTGGATGGGAAATAATATCACGGAATATGGATTCTGACTTGCCACAAAAAACTCCTTGGAAAGTTCTAACAACAGGGCCAACATCTTGGTAGAACATTGCAATGATTACGAGAAACTTGTGTTATACTACCTACTCGACAATGGCTGTAATAATCTACTAGAAGATTGGTTGATAAAAAAAAAATTAACAGTAGATGAACATATTTTCATTACGCCCCCCCCTTCACCGCACCCTACCCCCCCCCCCCCCCCCCCCCCCCTCGAGGTTATTTCCCCCGTGGGTTGTTTTGTGGGTCCCCTTCGTTTTTTGCCCTTTTTTTTCATCCCTTTCTTGCCCCGCCTTTCGTTCGGTCCATGGCCGCCTACGGGGCGCCACGTTGGGGGCCGACCGCCACCAACATCTGTGTGCTGCCAGCTGCGCGGCGTACCTGACGCGGACACCGCGCAGGGCGGTGCAGCAGGCTCCATCTCCGTACTGTTCCCCTTCTACCACAAGGCGGGTAAATAATAGTGCGTTTCAAATCGCTGTCGGCGGACACTAACCTTCCACTCTTAACTCCACTCACCGTGTACAGAGGGTGGGTATCACATAATTGGGGGCGTACCCGCAAAAATACTTCTGGCGCCCGCCTATCTTCCTTCACAGTATACAATTACTGGGCCCCAGGGGACAGCCCCCCGGGCGTTTCTGTTCCATTGTTTTTCCCCCCCCGGCCCCCCAATCCATATTTTCCCCCCCCCACGTTAAAAAAAAAATGAAGAAAGAAAGATAGGTCACGAATATTGCATAAAACAGGCAACAGCCCAAGCCGAGGTGTGCCGCGCACCCTTGAGCTAGTTGCCATAATATAATAGGCTTAGTGCCTTAAGCGATTGCCTCAGTAGTACGGTGAAGCTGTAAAGACCTTTCCAGGACAAAAGCGTAGTCAGTTCGAAAAAAATATCACACTGTAGGAGCAAGAGAGAATAGTGCACGCAGACATTTTCTTTCTCTCTTCCTCTCATAGCCAGTGCGTGAAATATGTATACATATATATCTCAGTCAGTAGTTCGTTTGTGAATTTGCTAGCGTTACGCGAACGGTGATTTCTTGATTATTTCGTAATTTCATTTCGTTCTTGAACAATTTTATAAATTAACTAGCGGTCCCGTCAGACGTAGTACTGCCTTGATAATATAAAAAATCCTAAAACTCAACCGCAGCGCCACCTACCGGGTCCAATTGTGAATCTAAACCATTCTTGGATCCAATCGAACACGCACACAAAATTTCATCAAAATCGGTCCAACCATTTAAGAGTATTTCAGTGACATACAGACAGTGACGTTCAGATATTAGTTCATAAGCAGTATCGAGACGCCAACTTTTTGGTTGTCATGCACGTTGATATCATCAAAATAAAAAAAAGTGACATATTATTCTGCGGTTTTTTCATCGAACGATCGAGACGGACATGTAACAATAAACAGCTGAATCATCAATATATCATTATCTAACATTCGTGGAAATTCAGCGGCCAGCTACGACACGGAGGAAGACTTATACGTGCATTGTATCTTTGTTAGGTGGATCTGAACGAAAACTTTAGAGGTTCCTGAAGACCCTTTCGGGTCCCTCAGAATATCAGAAAGCCACCTTAGGCTATTTTGGAGGTGAGCATGCTACATATTTTGTCCAATACATTAAATATTCTAAGTTTAAAGTGAACAAAATTATATGGTACTTATGTATTAAATGCAATTATATTTTTTCGTAAGTCTTACGTAACCGAGACGAAAATGTTTTGTTTTAACTTAAAAATCAAGTTGGTAATATACAAAATAACCAATGATTGTTCGGAAATGACACATAACCTCAAAACTTTGATCATAAATATCTAAGTAACTATGATTTCCGCGGGGAGGGGAAATCACCCCTTTCCCCCGCTGCTCCCATCCCCTTCAATCTTTATACCAAGATGTGAATTTCAAATGCAGCCCTTTAAAAACACTTTTAGATTTTAAAAGATTTTTTTAAAAACAAATTATTCATTAAGATTTAGGTGGAAAATGGGTTGATATAGAGTTTAAGATAGAAATTCCTTTTTTTTTTCTGCTCGCTCTTTTATTTTGGTTTGATTAGACTTGCGAAAAAAATAACGCGAGCCGGCCGTGACAGCGGTCGGCGAGCGCGGTGCATTTAATACACAAGTACCAATTATATATATAAGTATCTCTTTATTCCATAGACACTTGATTACTAATATCCGTATAAAGTAATAGACATTAGTGCCTGGTATTAATTTTAGTTTTGTATTTCTGGGCGTTCTAAAGAAAATGGTTCTTCACGCACTAAGAAAAAAAAGGGTTCATTGATCCTTTGTCATTTTTTTTATGCTCAACGAAGTATAATATATTTATATGAAACTAGCCGGCACGGCGGACGTTGTCCCGCCCTGATAATAACAAAAACCCTTGAAGTTAGACATATGCTGTCGTTGAATTTTGGTAGCTCTACAACTTTTCTCTAGAACTCAGTCATATAGCTCTCATCGTTAAGGCAGCGTTCGTAAGAAACATTTTCGTTCGACCGTTTATTCTCCGATTTACTTTGCAAATCCGACTTCCACAAAAAAGTCTTTCCATTTTTCGGGTTAATATATAGCCTATAACACTCCCAGATAACGTGGCTTTCTACTGGTAAGAGAATTTTTTAAATCGGTTTAGTAGATCCAGAGATTACTAAACTTCACAAACTCATAAACTTTACCTCTTTATAATAATTGGTCTTTACCTATGAAATTGCCGTTCTGCAGTACTGGCCATTTCAAATCAAAATAATTTTTGTTTGCCTAAGAATTCTAATTTCAAATTAATTTTATTTTAAAAACATGGAATTCTTTTCCAAAAGTAGTCATTTGTTTATTGATTAGTGTTACATTTTCATCACATTTCAATCTTTTTGTCATCATGGATACGTTAAAAATTCGAGTAATTATGGAATATGAGTACCGTCGTGGCAGCAACGCGGCACAAGCGGCACGCAACATCAACGACGTTTACGGAGCTAACACTACAAACCAACGCATCACCTGTTATTGGTTTGGTCGCTTCCGTTCTGGGAATTTCGACCTGAAAAATGAACCTCGCGGTCGTCCGAAGACTTTGGTCGACAATGACGAATTAAGGCGATTGTAGAAGCTGATGATACACAATCTACGGCTGAAATAGCAGCAGCTTTCGACGTTAGCGTCAAAACAATATTGGTCCATTTGCGTCATATTGGCAAGGTAAAAAAGCTTGACAAATGGGTGCCCCACGAACTCAATGATCGCCAGCGCGAAGTACGCGTCGAGACGTGCCTTGCACTGCTCAACAGACACACAAATGAAGGAATTTTGAACCGCATTGTTACCTGCGATGAAAAATGGATTCTGTTTGATAACCGCAAGCGCTCAGCAAGTTGGTTGGATCCTGGTTTAGCACCTAAACAATGCCCTAAACGAAAACTTACCCCTAGAAAAGTGATGGTCACTGTTTGGTGGTCTAGCGCCGGTGTGATTCATCACAGCTTCTTACCAAACGGGGTGAGCATTACTGCAGATGTGTACTGTGAAGAACTGAACACAATGATGGAGAAGCTGGCACATCTCCAACCAGCATTGGTCAATCGCTCGTCTCCGCTGCTCCTGCACGACAACGCGAGACCTCATACTGCATAGCAAACGGTCTCTAATTTCCAAGAACTGGGATTGGAAGTTCTCCGTCATCCGCCCTACTCACCAGACCTTGCGCCTACAGACTATTACTTTTTCCAGAATTTGGATAACTCCTTGGCGGGAAAAAAATTCAATGCCCGAGAGGCAGTACAAAATGCCTTTGAAGAATTAGTTGCCTCCCGTCCAGCTGATTTCTTTAAGAAGGGCATCAATATACTGCCACTGCCTTGGCAAAGATGCATTGATTGCATGGGTGATTACTTCGATTAATACAAATAAAAATACATGACAAAAATTCGTTTAAATTTTTTCATACAAAACGGCAATTTCATAGGTAAAGACCTTATATTAGTATAGATAACGTCTCGGTATCAGGGGTATGTTCATTCGATGTGGTATTTTTTGTAGATAATTATAGAATACTTATTTTCTGAATTCGATTGACCCTTTGTCATTTTGACTTGATAACGTCTTATAAATTCGCTCTATGCCGGCTGCACTTATGGGCTGCACGCACTCCAGCCCCGCTTGACGCATTGTCACGTTCCGCCTGAGCCGAGTGTGCAAGCGAGAGCGCGGAACAAGCAATAGAGAGGCGCGATCGGCCTAAGCGTTCGGCTTGTATAGCATCTATCTCTCTTCCATATCTTCCAAAGAATAGTAGTAGGAATAGTAGGAATGCTTATTACAAGTTTTATTTACCTTCATATATTCGTTACTTTAATTAGGCCAAATTTTGTAAGCTGAATTAAAATCAATTCCTTTAGTTCTGATGACAATAAAATAAAAACAAAATGGTGGATTTCAAAATAATCGCCATACACATTGTAAAAAAGATCCGATTGATAATGTATAACCTTTTCGAGGCATTTATATAAAACCTGGTTTTAAAAATATTAATTTACTTCTTTATTGATAACTAGAGGGCCCGGCAGACGTTGTCCCGCCCTGACTATAAAAAAATCCTTGACAAATTATATACTAAAATCTTCCTCATGAATTACTCTTTCGACTGGTGAAAACCGCAAGAAAATCCGTTCAGTAGTTTTTGAGTTTATCGCGACCAGACAGACAGACAGACGCGGTTGGGGACTTTGTTTTATACTATGTAATGATTCTGGAGGTTTTTGGCGGTATCTTAGCGCGTCATGTAGTGGTTTTTATATTTTATTCATTATCTTGTGACATTTCACTCCATATTTTGTAATATTGGTGGCATTTTATGTAATATAGTTCGATTATTGTGCATATGTGAAATGGATGGAAAATAATAACCACAGAATATGAATTCTGAAATGACGCAAAAACTCCCTGAAAAGTTCTGACACAGGGTTGATCAACTTATCAGAACATTGAGACGATCTTTGATCACAAGAGACTTGTAATATTTTTACCTACTCGACAATGACAGTAATAGTCTGGAAGATTGATTGCGAAAAACAAATTGAATAAAAAGCAACCTGGATAATTCTGCTTGTTACAATAGCTTAATTCAAATATATCAACGGAAATGTTCCAGAAGTAATAAAATTTTTCCGATACAAATCAGAATTTATAAAGTCGTGTTGGAACGCTTTCCAATGTGACGCATCATGTCTATAAGATGTCCGATTTCTATAGCTTGGTTCGCGATCTGCTCGTATGCGTTTATGTGTTCAATCGGCTTCCATTCGTGATACAGTCTCTTCAACGTTGTAGATATATCGGTTATTACATTAAACTTGTCAGTAATATCACCCATTATAAACCTGAAATGGTATTTTATATAATTTAACTTTGTTACCAGCATAATGTAGTTACTATTTGAGTCCTTACAACCTATTAATATTGCAGTGGAACTTCTTATTAGGTACCTATGTATTTGTGTGTATGTGTAAGTCATATAAGTAAGTGTCTGCATCGAGTAGTATACCAAAATGAGTAAATGCATAGTTAGGTAATCTCATATTTATGAGCATATGAGCATTCTCATATACATATATATAATTTAGTTCATACCGGCTGAAAGTTTAGGCAGTAGCAATATTTATGGAAGAGAGTCTGCACTCGATTCTCGTTCTAAGTCAATTTAAAAAATAGTTGCTTAATATTTTATCTAATTATTTAGAAAAATACAAAAATTATACGCAATCCTCTACGTTTCTATGTTAAAGCACAGTGTCAATGACCGTCGGGTGATTTCACTTTCACTTGAAACTGAACGTGGGAACGGTATGAACAAAACAAAAGAGTTTATTGTCTGTTTTGTTTTCGAAGGTTACTAGCTCCGGGTTTCGCCTTACAGCTTTGATCACCGGTCATTGCACCTAAGTTTATTACGATTGTGTTTATACTTTTGGAAGTCTTAGAACAAACTTTAACTAATGTCTCTTTGTTATTTATTAGTATTTGTTTTGATATTATTATTATATATGTTAAATGTAACCATGAAGTATTATATCCTAGAATACCTTTCACCTGGTATAAGCCAAATAATTTTCGCTTCGTCCACGTATACACTCTAATACAATTTTTTTTTATTTTTTATTTATTAGTCAAGTGGTTTGACCGGTGGAAGATGAACGAATTTTTCGGAATTCGCGTACCAGTACCAATGTATATTGGTAACACTATCGGCTGACGGTGAAAGTAAACATTGTGAGGAAATTTGAACCTGATACATGACACATACAGTAGTGTGGGAAAACATAGAACTGTGGATTTCTCGGAGTTTGAAATCGCCAATACGTCGTTGGTTGGCGTGGTGATTATGCTCATTTCTTCCTTTCTCTAGCAAGAAGGAAGATGATATATAACAGTGCATTAATTTATAAAGTAATACTAGATCACTTTTTTACACATACTCACCCAATGTCAAATACACTTGAATTTTTATAATGCGATTTAATCAGCTCAGCCCTTTTGACTTTTAAATCGCTGTCCCTTACAGTCTCGTACATTAGCCGGAATAGCTTCATTCTCATGCTGTTCTCGTCTCCATCAGGTGGGGTTTTCGTCGGAGTTTGACCTCCAGCTTGTCTTCTCCCACCACGAGGACTTTCTCCACTAGAGACAGTTAAGTAGCTAAATAAAAGGAAATAAAAATGAAACGAATGATATTTTTGTATGTAAGAGTAGTAAGAGGTTATTGGTAGAAATCGTCACGTAAGGAAAAAGCGTTACGCCCCCAATGCTACATTCTCTCTTTCTGTCTCTTCCTGCCTGTCACAAGTGTGTGGGCATGCGAGTATCGAAGTTGAAGCAGACCAAGTAAGGATGGCGATTCTTCGTTCACAAAAACAAAAAAAAAATCGAACCAAATCGTGAAATGTGGTATCGATTCATGAAGAAATTGAGGTATAAATTTTGATTGAGTTTTTTTTTGTTATAAATTATTGTATGGTTTTATTATAGAAAAAAATCGAATCACGGTTCACTGGATCGAATCGATGTTTAATATCGAATAAAGTAGTCGATATATCGATGTCTCAAAATCGATTATCCGTTTAATCGTTCTCAGATCGCCATCCCAATCTCAATCGCCAACATCGTGTATCTTGATAGTATAACCTTAATAATGCGTGAGAATTTATTAAAACTTATTTTTATCTACAACTAGCGGGCCCGGCCGACGTTGTCCCGCCCAGATTATAAAAACATTCTTAACAAATTATATACCAAAACGTTCCTCATGAATCACTTTATCCGCTGGTGAAAACCGCTTGAAAATCCGTTCAGTAGTTTTTAAGTTTATCGCGAACAGACAGACAGACAGACGCGGTAGGGGACTTTGTTTTATACTATGTAATGATGATGATATTGAAGTGAATACTTTTTTAATAATATCATTTTACAAATTATTATAGTTACATAATTCAAACTATAACTCACTAGCCTCTGTCCGCGACTTCGTCCGCGTGCAATAGCTTTGAGATAACGCTAACACGCAGCGGAAGCTCTCAAGAGGAAAAAATACCCCGATTTTGAAACATTCTTCATTGGTTCTCCGATCCTGTTGGTCTTAGCGTGATGGTATATGGCCTATCACCTTCTTTGATAAATGAGCTATATAACACTGAAATAATTTTTCAAATCGGACCAGTAGTTCCAGAGATTACCCCCTACAACGTCACAAACTCACTAACTTTTTTTTTTTCGAACTGACTACGCTATTGGCCTTGCAAGGTCTTAACATCTCCACCGGACTACTAACTTTACCTCTTTATAATATTAGTATAGATTACAAAAATTAAAAAAAAATACGGTTATTTCCATTGTTTTTAGTTTTTACTTCTCTCGGTAGTCCTTATGACTGCATGCTTGTATAATTAATACGAGTACTCGAACGGAATTTCAGAATTTATTTATTGAAATTATTAACATTAGAATGGTTTTCATATCTATTGGCCCTCGGAGCGATAATTATATACATTTTTATTAAGTCTATTTGTTACGGACAGATGAGCTAGAAATAGATATTGTAAATAAATGTTTAATAAATGTTTCTCTAGTTTCTCTATTTACTACGAACAGATGAGTTCTCATGTCTATATATGTATTTCTCTATACTAAATGCTCATTATGCGTAGTGGGATGTCATATTATAATAAGAAACACGATATATGTGCAGGTTTAATGTGTCCGGTATAGACAGACAAACTATGTCTATGTGTATAAATTTGTTTACATAATACGTACAGATAGACTGTCGTATTTCTTATTTACTGTGTTCTATATGTAATGTTTAGAAATATCGTTTATGTAACAAATTCAAATGTAACCGCCAATACGATTATTATTATTATTTGTCTGATGTTATACGGAACCCTCAATAAAAATATAATGTAAATTTATGTGAATTATGTAAATGTATGGATGAACGTGCGGCAGTAAGGCACGTATAATGTACTAATTGTAAGACTATAATTGTAGTGTTACACCGCGAAAAATATGTATTGTCACCGGCTCGTTACATACGATTATATACATTGTGAAAGTTAAAATATACAGTCCACTTTGAAGTCAACCAATGTTTTATTGCTTCTGAAGCCTGAAACCTCATCAGCTGACCCCAACACTATTAATCAATCAAACGTATGATGAACAATATCAATATTACATGTATACAGGGCCCCTGTACTACGCGTCTGATGCAAGCCGCGCAAACGCAATACGGCCGGTAATGCTGACATAGCGTGTCATGAAGTTAAATTACAAATTTATCTCCTGCTAAAAATACCGCTCAAAGCGCCTATAGAAACTTAGACTTCAAAAATTACCTTCCAACGTCCTTTGACCAGTTTTGACCAATCTTCATAGATTTGAATTGATTTTTACTTAAATACGCATTGTTCCGTATAAATTCATTATCACCGTTAGAGCCAATGACAAACGCTTGTAGTCCAACCGATCGAGAATGTTCTGTTGTTTTCGACTCTGCGTAGTCTTTCAGAAGCTTCAGTTTGAGAGCCCAAGACACTTCTTCCATGATTTTTTCGTGTAACGGTGGTATGTCTAACGTTTTCACCAGACCATCTGTATATGAAATGTGTATTTTTTATTAAAAAATAAACAATATTCAATCTGGCAATACTTGAAATTAGCTGTCAACGTTTCTTAAACAAAAATGTAGGAGTTTTTGCCGGGATCTTCGTCCGCAATGTAGTGGCTTTTATATTATATTCATAATCTTGCGTTATTTGACTCTATATTTTATAATATTGGTGGTGTTTTACTTAATATAGTAGGGTTATTATGCATTTAGGAGTCTAGACTGACTTGGACAGCGTATTAATAAGATTCGCAGTGCGCAAAATAGACTGATTTAGACTATTTTAACTTCATATGGTATTTATAGCTATAAATCTTTCAATTGTTTGAATGACATATTCTATTTAAAATTTAGCCAGTCTGCCAAATAGGATGACATACCCAAGAGCTATATGCACAAGTGAAGTGGATGGGAAATAATACCACGGAGAATGAGTTCTCATTTGCCACAAAACTCCCTGGGAAATTCTAACAAGATGGCCACCATCTTGTTAGTTAATTGAAACGATCGCAAGAGACTTGTAATATCATTATCTGCTCGACAATGGATGAATGTACAAAAAAGATAAATAACAATTTATTCATTAGCAATTATCTATACAGTACAGTATTATTTATTAGTATTGTATGTACTATATCATTCATTCGAATAAGGTTGAACTTTGTTTAGTTGTTGATAGCGCAATCGTGAGAATCGAATTAATGATGCTATTGAAGTCCAAGAGGAGGCGTGTGTGCTGTTACAACGAATGAATAGATCTATATAATTTCAGGTTCAACATACTAATTTATAAGATTTATTTCTAGTTGAAAAACGTGTGAATCGGAAACTGGAAACGAGATATAAGGTTGATTCGTTATTTTCTTTAATAATTACTTGTCGTAACGTAGGTGTTTAGACGTATTTCTATTAAATATTACATTTAGACGTATTTCTGGTTAAAACTGCGGACCGGTATAACATGTATTATAAACGGCTGTTGATTTTGAGACATATATGAATACGCAAGCGAATAAAAAGTGATCTGATTGTTTTAAGACAGTATTTTACTCGTCCTGACCTATTCCAAAAAAAAATACAAACTAACTGCTTAATATATGTAAATGATAAATTAAAAAAACCGGGTTAAAAAATCTTCATATAAAAAAAACCGAGAGAGGGGATGACGCAGATTTTTTTTTTATATCATAGGAGTCAAACGAAACAGGTGTGTCACCTATGTTAAGTGATCACCACTGTCCATAGACACTTGCAACACCAAGGGAGTCGCAAGTGCGTTGTCAGCCTGTTTGGGGGAGGGGGAGTTGGGCAGGGGAGGGGGGAGAGAGGAGGGGAGGGTAGGTGGGTAACCGACGCTCTCACTGACCGAACGAAACGCAACAATGCAAACACTGTTACTTCTCGTCGGTTTTCTGTGGGTCGGGTGCTACTACCAGGACGAGCCGACCCATTCATGCTGAAACCAATAACAGCTTCAGCGTGGCTCTACCACCTACATCAAAATATCGACAGGATTAAAAGACTGACGTTTTAGTCTTCAGTTGGCATTTTACTTCATTACTAGCTGTGCCCGCGACTTCGTCCGCGTGGAACCTGATGTACAAAACAGTGACTAATAAAGTCATTTAAATTTATTAAGTGTAATTACTAGACATATATTTTTCTCTCGTACTTAAGTCGCGTCGTCATTAAAATTACAATAACTTTTGATAGACTGAACCGATTTTAATGAAACAAAGACTAAATGTTACTCGAAGCTATGCTTTACGATTTTCTTGCAAAGGTAATTATCATGAACGAAGTATTTCAGC
This sequence comes from Antheraea yamamai, assembly GCA_036509395.1. NCBI lineage: Eukaryota > Metazoa > Arthropoda > Insecta > Lepidoptera > Saturniidae > Antheraea > Antheraea yamamai. The sequence goes on from AP028452.1 coordinate 2,084,600, forward strand.
AGTCAAAACAAACGGACATTTCTAAGAATGATTGAAATGTATTTTATTATTTATTCCTAGACAAATATGGTCGGTTTTTAAAGAGTATTTGGTTTCATTTTCTTCGTTTAAAATCGTGCGAAGCCTGGTCGGGTCAATTCATTTCATAAAGCTTAGCAACAGTTTGTACGTTACGTAACTGAACCAAGGAAATGAGTTCAAAGGACAAAAAACAAATATAAAATTAAAAAGAAAATTTAATTTGGATTCAAAAAGTGTATTAGAACTACATACATGCAAATAAAACTGTGGCCATAACGCGTCAGTTACCACATGTAATCGATCTCCCACCCGTAATCCAAATCCCAAAATTTATGAGTAACCTTCTTCGTCGAAGGAGTCTGTCTGGTCTTCCAGAACTTCTCCATGTTGAATTTGTGCTTCTTCTTCGTCTTCCTCGTAACGGGTACTGGATCTATAAAAAGTCCAGGAGACTTTTCGCTATCATCGTATCTCTCATACAAACTCGAAGCGATTTTATATTTTCTTTCCACTTCGTGTAGCATATTGGATATGTGCTCGATCTGCCAATAGTGTTTCTCTATTTCTTCCAGGTATATTACATGCTCCATTAAATAAAGACTGCGTTTCATGTATACACTAGTGTTGTATTTGTCGACCATCTTTCGGTATTTCTCTTGCAGGACGCAAGTCAAGTAGCCGACTTCGAACGGCGCTGTTTTGAAGTTGTCCTGAAATTGATGAAATTGTGATGAAATTGTGAAAGGTGAACAGTGAGCGGTGTTATTTCCAAATATCACCATCGTTCACATATTGAACTACCCTATTTTGAAGATAGAAGGGGTCTTTCTAATAAGATTTTAGACGATAAACATAGTTGTATAACACAATTTCTTGCGAAACAGACAAGCGATTACTTTTTGTACAGCCACAGATATCTATTTACGTTGACATTATGGATATATTATATCTTTATAACTAGCGGGTCCGGCGAACGTTACCCCGCCCTGATAATAAAAAAAACCTTGACAAATTATATACCCGAACCTTCCTCACGAATCAGTCTATTTACTAAAAACCGCATGAAAATCAGATTCAGTAGTTTTTGAGTTTATCGCGAACAGACAGACAGACGTGGCAGAGGACTTTGTTTTATAATTATGTAGTGACTAGCGGGCCCGACAGGCGTTGCTCCGCCGTGATTATGAAAAAATCCTTGATAAATTATATACTAAGACGTTCCTCATTAATCACTCTATCCACCGGTGAAAACCGCATGACAATCCGTTCGGTAGTTTTTGAGTTTATCGCGAACAGACAGACAGACAGACGCGGTAGGGAACTTTGTTTTATACTATGTAATGATAACATTTTTGACATTGTTTCATTAGTTCCTTATACAGTGTAAGTGAACACTGAGGTGGAATGGCGGATATAATAAGCCTTTTAACATCCAAAAACCCGCTTGACGTGGTGCTTAAGCAAATCGGTAATGCAGTTTGGGATTCTATTGTAAAACGTAAGGCTATAATAAAATATATAAATACTGTTACTGGTCTTAATAAGCCTCTAGCATGGAACTGGTTTACCTGTCGAATGTTGTACATTTTGGACAACCGTTGATCTGTGTCGTAAATGACGTCTGCAGTCGTATTGATTATAAGCAGTGCTGACAACAGATCGTTGTCTTTGAGCTTCTTTGTCGTACTCAGACCAACACCTGGTGAAGAACGTATGAGTTAAAATTATAATGGTATTAAGAGTAGATGTTGGACTGCCCATCAAAGCGGATTTAGTATTTAAAGGTAGCCAGCGAGTATTGGATACTTATCTATAATAAATTTATCGATATGTTGTTGTCTATACTAATATTATAAAGCCGAAGAGTTTGCTTCAACGCGCTAATCTCAGGAATTACTGGTCCGATTTGAAAGATTCTCTCAGTGTCAGATAGCTCATTTATCGAGGAAGGCTATATGCTATATCGTCACGCTAATACCAATAGGAGCGGAGCTGCAATGGAGAATGTTTCTAAATCGGGGATTTTTCCCCTTTTGTGAGCTTCCGCCGCGTGCTCTGCGTAAGCGGTTGAAGTTTCGCAAAAATCATATATGACAGAAAGTATACCACGCGGACGAAATCGCGGGTAGAAGTTATTATATTAATAAAGTTAATTTATATCAGACACTTTACTGTTTTGAGATTAAACTTTGTAAAATAATAGAGCTTAATTTTGACAAGGGAGTTCGATGACCGTTTGATTCTTTAAGTAAACTGATTTAGTTGTCTGTTTTCATTAAATCAGTTTCTAACAATATGCACATGTTTTTGTTTGAAGAAAGATGATTATACTAATAAATGGAATCAAATTCCCGTCCTTTCGTGTTTAAAGTTAGCTTAGAAATGGAAGCAATGTGTAGAAACTACATAAACATCTTTATAACAGAAAATAAAAAGGAAAAAATACCTTACCGGAATATTGACATGATAATTCTTGATCACAGTTAAGCAAAGATATGAATAGTAACTTATGTTTGTTCTGCGAATAACTTGGAAAAATTGAATCGCAAATTTTCAGCCTCCCGGTACCCCATTGAGAGGTATAATTATATTATTTTACTGGCGGGGCCGACAGACGTTGTCCCGCCCTGATTATAAAAAAAACATCCTTGACAAATTATATACCAAAACGTTCCTCATGAACCACTTTATCCACTGGTGAAAACCGCTTGAAAATCCGTTCAGTAGTTTTTGAGTTTATCGCGAACAGGCAGACAGACAGACGCAGTAGGGGACTTTGTTTTATACTATGTAATGATAATGATAAAACGAAATCCTCTGCCACGTCTGTCTGTCTCTTTGCGATAAACTGTCAAAAACTACTCAACGGATTTTCATACGGTTTTCAGTAGACAAAGTGATTCATGAGGAAGGTTTAGGTATATAATATGTCAAGGATTTTTTGAAGTGAAAACTTTTTTAGGCGCGGTGCGCGATATTTTTGGCAAGAGATAAACCTGTAATTTCGCGTCATGATATCCTACGTCAGCATTACCGGCCGTATTGAGCTTGCGCGGCTTGCATCATACTATCGACGCTTAGTGTAGGGGCCCTGTGTACATGTAATATTGATATTTCGCAGCTCAACATACGTTTGATCGATTAATAGACTTTATATAAATGTATATATTATCGCTCCGAGTGCCAATAGATATGAAAACCACACTAATGTTAATAATGTCAATAAACAAATTCTGAAATTTAAGTATTATCATTCACACTATAATTAATATGAAAATTCAAAAGAGAACATAGTTATTTAATTGTTTTGAGTTTTCAATCCTATTGGCAGTCTTTGTGACTGCCTCTGATTTTTTTTAATTATCAGAGCGGGGCAACGTCCGCCGAGCCCGCTAGTAACTACATATTTTTTTATATATTTATGACTTATTTATCCTTTATCGGTCTTATCGTTTGAGCACAATATCAACTGATGTTGAATGCCGATTAGGTCTAAGATGGGTAAACACGCTGAACCTAGAGGGGGGCTGGCTATCAACTGCGTGTGCTGGAACACACCAACAAGTGCTTGTCGACAGACTTTCAACTCGAAGGTGGTAGCTAGCCAGATGGACTTAGAAAAAACCCTACCACCAAGCTACGGTTTCGTCACGATGTTTCCCTTCATCAAAATCTATGGGATTCGCAAGTATTCGGGACGTTTTCTTTACGTGGAGAGAAATCCCACACGGGAGATCCAGTGGCTCGGGGGAGCGTGGATAAACGAAGACTCCTATCGACTAAGAAATACGATGAATCGTTCACCGTACTAATGGGAGTATCAAGGAGTGGTGTGACCGTACTCCGCGACACGCCCGGCGGTGCACCGATTCTCCGACTGTCATCTAGTTTGCCAAACTAGTACAATGGAAGGACAGGTCCCCCGCCTCTTCCCCCTTTAAGTATTCGGGACCTACGTCGATCGATAAAGCCTCTAACTAACTAATCTAACTAACCAACCAATCATTGCTTCAACGGTTTTTAGCTGGACAACGTGTGACTATCAGGTGTATTAATCTTTACATAGTATAAAATAAAGTCGCTTCCGCTGTCTGTTCCCTTAGATCTTTTAAACTATTCAACGGATTTTAATACAGTTCTCAGCAATAGATAGAGTGATTCAAAAGGAACGTTTATATGTATAATACATACATAGTATAGTACAGAAAGGTGGAAAGATTCAAAGATTTGTAATGTGATGTCGTAACAAACATATTTTTGTGCGCTTAGATCGCAAACGCTGACTAAACCTTACGAGATAGACCAAATTAATGTACTACGGAAATGTATACCTTAAAAAGAGCGATAAAAACATCTGCGTTGGTATATATTTATCTCTAAAGGATAACCCACAGTAACCATTTTTATTTTTGTACAAAAATGCTTGTGTTATTTACTAAGCTATTTCATACAATACATTATTAGTCCTTATCCCATTAAATACATTACATACGTTGTACAATGTCATGTAGATCAAAACTTAACAGTATTTCATTCAAATCAAATCAAATTAAAAACACTTTATTCAGTTTAGGCCCTAAGAAGGCACTTATGAACGTCAGAACTACCACCTGTTCGGAAAACAACCCAGCCATCGAGAAGAACCGGCAAGAAACTCGATCTGGTTTATCTTTTTAATAAACATATATAATATTTAGAATATATTAGGTACATGTCACAAACGTTTTTAATGGATGCACAGCGATGAGTTAATTCCAGACATCACCATCGTTCACATATTGATCCACTCTATAATAGCCTTTTGACACCAAAACCCGCTTGACATGGCGTTTAAACGCTAAACGCTAAACATATATCATATTTAGAATATATTAGGTACATGTCACAAACGTTTTCAATGGATGCACAGCGATGAGTTAATTCCAGACATCACCATCGTTCACATATTGATCCATTTTATAATAGCCTTTTGACACCAAAACCCGCTTGACATGGCGTTTAAATTCAAAATCCGGCAAATCGGTAATATCCTTTGGGACTTTGTTGTAAAATCTAACACTATTTCCCAAAAAACTGTTACTGGTTTTACTAAGTCTAAAACATGGGACAACCAATTTGTCACAGTTTCTAGTATTTAGATTGTGCCGGTTTTCACGAAATCTAGCTTTTCAAGGTTCCTGCGGACACACATTAAATTGTCAAGAATGTATTGGGAGGGCAGAGTTAAGATACCGTTTTCCTTGAACTTGGTCTTTAAGGATTCGCGGATCCATTAAAACGGATATCTAGCTACAATGCACCCGTGCGAAGCTGGGGCGGATCGCTAATATATTGAGAAATTGTAAACGCTTACAGAGAATTATAAACCATGTCAGCCTGCGCATTTTCCGATACCAACAAACACTATTCGAATGATATAATAAAATACGTTACTAAGAAGCCATTAAATCTGTTTTATTACGCGCTTAATTATTAGAGAAATTTTAATGAGAATATTTCTTGTAAATTCACCTATAGTTTTCGCTTACTGTTAACATAATAAATGTTAGTTTATTTTATCAACTAAACTTGTGTTAAATGGTATGAGATTATTCAATAGTAAAAGTTTTGCTTAGATGTGCATAATCACAACAATGGTGTGACGATAAGACGGCAATAAGCTACTATAACGAACTTTATGTATTAAGTAAAGAAATTCTAGTCATTTTTGCAGCCCAGCATCTAGTTAGGAGGGAGAAAATGTAGCTAAGCTTCATGGGGCGCCAAAAAAACAAAAACTCGAAAGTCAGTTTAGGTCAGTCGTTTAGCACGAACTCAGTGACAAACAAACGTACAGTAAAATGATATACGTACAGATTAAAAAAATGTTTTTTTTTATTTATTGTGTAAAATAGGCGTCTTTATTTCAGCTTTATTTATTTTATTATAGAAATCGGTGTCCAAAAGGAATTTCTTGCCAGCAAATTCGTTTTGACTTCAATGTTTTCTGATGTTATTTTATACTTTTTATGTAAGTATTAACTCTGACAGTCGGTTACACCGTTGTTAAATATTTTATGTTAAAAGCAGACAAACGAACAGGTGGGTCATCTGATGTTAAGTGATCACCACCGTCCATAAACACTAGCAACACCAAGAGAGTCGCAAGTGCGTTGCCAGCCTGTGTATGGGGGAGGGGGGAGTGGTAGGGAAAGGGGGAAGGGAGGTGGTCCTCCGGCGCTCTCACTGACCGAACGAAACGCAACAATGCAAGCACTGTTACTTCACGTCGGTGTTCTGCGAGAGGGTGGTACTATCCCGGGCGAGCCGGGCCATTCATGCTGAAACCAATAATAGTTTCAACATGGCTCTATCACCTACAAATATTTTAAACGTAAAGTTAAGGTTAATAAAACTAAGAGAGCTAAAACAAATTGCATAAATAACATTACTGTTTGCTAGACAGCCGACAATGCTAATGAGACGCGCAGCGTGCTACCTCACTGACTTAAGTATTCACAGTTCGGTTTTCTCCAATAATGTTGATTTCTCAGACTGTCAATCCATCTTCGTCCGTATTTCCGCAATTGGGATAGTGGGAAAAACTTAATAATAAATAGTTGTGAAGATCAAATTTAAAAAAAGTGGTTATTACTGAAAAATATAATAAGTTGTAGTGGTAGACTGTAGTTTGACCGGTGGAATATCAATCAGGTGTTCGCAGGTTCGAAACCCGCATGTACCAACGAATTTATTGGAATTCGCATACATTTACTAATTTAAATTGGTAACAGTATCGGCTGACGGTGAAGGAAACATCGTGAGGAAACCTGAACCTGAGAAATGTTCTAGGATTACCACCGTGTATAGGAAAATAAACTGTGGATTTCTCAGAGTTCAAAATAGCCAATACGTCGTGGGCTGGCATGGCGATTATGCCCTTTCTTTCCTTCAGTAAGAGGCCTATAGCCCTGCAGTGGCTCTGTTACGTGCTGATGTGCTGGTTATATAATACGAAAAATCAATAATTCCACACGTTTCATTTAATAAACTATAAAAAAAAAATTTATAACTTAAAGCTTAATATCTCAATAAATATTAATCTAAGCAATTATACATATAGGACCTTATTCATAGGAAATTAAATTTCCAACGATAAATGTATGTACTTTTATTCGGTACTAGCTGTGCCCGCGACTCCTTCCTCGTGGAACCTAATGCATAAAAATAATGAGTAATAAAATCAATGTATTAAGTCCATTTACTTATCTACTTTTCTCTCGTACTTAAGTCGCGTCATCATTAGAATTACAATAACTTTTGATAGAGTGAACCGATTTTAATTAAACAAAAACTAAATGGAAAAAATGAATAGGTAAGCTTTATTATTTTCTTGATGAGGTGTTATCGTGAACGCAGTACTTTAGTAGTGATGCGTGTTCACGCAAACAGACAGACAGACATTTATAAAAATGATTGAAGTGTATTTTATTACTTATTTCATACCACCAGCAACAATTTTATTTACAAAAATCAAAAACCACAGACACGTTAGATTTACATTCTTATTATATGTATAGATAGATATAAATAGTTGAGCATTTGGAAAATTACTACAATGGGCATTATTGTAGATCGTTTTGTTTTGAGCAAATCGCGACCAAAAACAATCTGATAGTATAGAATGGAGGTGGGCTATAGATGTTTTATAAAAACACGTTAGATTTACATTCTTATTATATGTATAGATATATATAAATAGTTGAGCATTTGGAAAATTACCACAATGGGCAATATTGTAGATCGTTTTGTTTTGAGCAAATCGCGACCAAGAACAATCTGATAGTATAGAATGGAGGTGGGCTATAGATGTTTTATAAAAACACGTTAGATTTACATTCTTATTATGTGTATAGATAGATATAAATAGTTGAGCATTTGGAAAATTACCACAATGGGCAATATTGTAGATCGTTTTGTTTTGAGCAAATCGCGACCAAGAACAATCTGATAGTATAGAATGGAGGTGGGCTATAGATGTTTTATAAAAACACGTTAGATTTACATTCTTATTATATGTATAGATAGATATAAATAGTTGAGCATTTGGAAAATTACCACAATGTGCAATAATGTAAATCGTTTTGTTTTGAGCAAATCGCGACCAAGAACAATCTGATAGTATAGAATGGAGGTGGGCTATAGATGTTTTATAAAAACACGTTAGATTTACATTCTTATTACATGTATAGATAGATATAAATAGTTGAGCATTTGGAAAATTACCACAATGGGCAATATTGTAGATCGTTTTGTTTTGAGCAAATCGCGACCAAGAACAATCTGATAGTATAGAATGGAGGTGGGCTATAGATGTTTTATAAAAACACGTAGATTTACATTCTTATTATATGTATAGATAGATATAAATAGTTGAGCATTTGGAAAATTACCACAATGGGCAATATTGTAGATCGTTTTGTTTTGAGCAAATCGCGACCAAGAACAATCTGATAGTATAGAATGGAGGTGGGCTATAGATGTTTTATAAAAACACGTTAGATTTACATTCTTATTATATGTATAGATAGATATAAATAGTTGAGCATTTGGAAAATTACCACAATGGGCAATATTGTAGATCGTTTTGTTTTGAGCAAATCGCGACCAAGAACAATCTGATAGTATAGAATGGAGGTGGGCTATAGATGTTTTATAAAAACACGTTAGATTTACATTCTTATTATATGTATAGATAGATATAAATAGTTGAGCATTTGGAAAATTACCACAATGGGCAATATTGTAGATCGTTTTGTTTTGAGCAAATCGCGACCAAGAACAATCTGATAGTATAGAATGGAGGTGGGCTATAGATGTTTTATAAAAAGATAGTCTTAAAAGAAAATTTATGTGGAACAGTGCAGCGAATAAAACATTTGTTACTCTTTAGCAGCACCCGGGTAGCACGTGCAGGGGAACGAGAGGTATAATTCCTGCGAACGCGAGTTACACCAGCACTCCAAAATTAATATTAAGAGCTAATATCAGATACTTATTCAACAAAATTTCAGGTAGGGACTACCTGGGACTGAAACTAATATAGGTAACTATTTCAGCATTAATATCGCCGTTATGTGGCTTTGAGCAACCGAGTCCCATACAAGAGTTCCCATGGGACGTATGGAATAATCAACTTATATCCGAACACCTGACGAATATGACAGCGGAACTGCTTAAAGGTAAGCAGTATAAACTATAGAGTCTTGATTAAGTATCAGCGCGGCCAGCCAAACAGAACTTGATTGTAATATCGTCCAGAGTTTAATAGAAATTTATGGAGTGTAGAGGAAAAGAGAGGCATTTCGAATAAAAAAAATTACAACATACATCAACATTACTATCATTACCGCTTATCTCTAAACGTGACATTTAGAGTACATTAAGAATATAGTATATAAGCCTAGGCTCGTTCCCTCGGCGTGGAGTCCTAAAGTGCGCTGCTCGCGCGGTACAGTGACACAAAATCTTACATCACTGCGACAACATTACACATATCACTTCCACACACGTGCATGCATACACGCTTACACATGCAGGTGGAAGAGTTTTATTTTATTTCCCTTATCAAACTGAAACTTTTTTTTTATATCATAGGAGGCAAACGAACAGGGTCACCTGATGTAAGTGATCACCACCGTCCATAGACACTTGCAACACCAGAGGAGTCGCAAGTGCGTTGCCAGCCTGTGAGGGTGGGGGGGGAGAAAGGGAAGGGGAAGGTGAAAGTGGAAGGGGAGGGGAGGTGGGTCTCCGGCGCTCTCACTGACTGAACGAAACGCGACAATGCAAGTACTGGTACTTCACGTCGGTTTTCTGTGAGAGGGTGGTACTACCCCGGGCGAGCCGACCCATTCATGCTGAAACCAGTAGTAGCTTCAGCGTGGCTCTACCACCTACAAAATAGTAGGTGATAGTAATGAAGTCGCCATAAAGGCTATAATTTCAATAAAAAATCCGGCCCTAAATAAAATAACAATTGTTCAGTCGAGTAGTTAAGTAACATAACCATAATAGTTACTGACTCTATAATACATTGAAAACGATTTTTGATTTGATTAATAAAATAAACGAAAGCGGACAAAAGGTGCGGCCGAAGAGTTTTAAGAAATAAAGAAAAACCTGAACCTGAGAGATTTTCTTATAGTACCACCTTATGTGGGAACCATATAGAACTATGGATTCTCGACATTTTGGCGTTTTGTAGCCTCGAGGGTTCGTATCGGTTGTTACCGGTGAAGTGAAATAAAATGCTGGAGGTGCGATATGACTGCCTTTTTAATGCAAATGTAATACATTACAAGATTCAATTCAATTCACTGAGATACAAATATTATTATATATACAAATAATATTATTATGAGATACAAATATACAAATATTAATGAAATATAGCGTCTTACACCAGCGTCCCTACGCGTCCCGGGTGAAAGTGACAGTTTTCAGGGTACCGCGCGGGTTTACATTTCAGGCCTATGGATGTGAGTCATTTAGGTGCCTTATTGATAGCAATGTTGCCAGTCTTATATTCTATGACTTGTTATAAACAAGTGGTATTAAAATTGTTATAAGAAAGGCGAAACGTCACAGCATCGTTCGATACATCGTGGGTTGGTGTGGTGATTATGCCAATATCTTACTCCGGAAAAGGTGTATGGCCCTACACTGAGTCATTTACAGGCTTATGTGATAATAAATTTTTATGGCGATGCGAATTAGCATTACAAATAAAGATCACTACATTTTTCTACAATGATAGCTTACGACCCAAATACGCTACAACTAAGCTATGTTCCACTTTGATTTCATTCTACAGATGTCACATACAAATTGAATCAAGCTGAGAAAATACAGGAGCAATATAAATTTAGCGTGACATACGAACTGGGGACGATAGCTGCTGGTATTCAGGAGCTTTATAAACATATGATTGAAGTGTATCGAACGTATTCAAACTTAACAACTTTTATAGAAAAAAAATATGACGTGTACAAAACTTTGAACGCTTACCATATTTTACGTAAGTATATAGGGGTCAGAAAACTTCTGGTTTCTTGGTAGGGTAAAGATTCATCGCGTCACGGATGACCTCTCTATGCTCGTGACGTATTCTGCTTGCATGCATGAATTGTCTACATGTAATATTGATATTTTGTATGGAGTTTTTACAGTCTATCACATGTTTGATTAATCTATACTAATATATAAAGCTGAAGAGTTTGTTTGTTTGGTTGGACGCTAGGATCTCAGGAACTACCAGTCCGATTTGAGAAAACCCATCGGTTTTAGATAGCTCATTTATTGAGGAAGGCTTTAGGCTATATATCATCACGCAAAGATCAATAGGAGCGGAGCACTAATGAAGAATGTTTCAAAATCAGGCACTTTTTTCCTTTTGAGAGATATCGTTAGCGTTAATATTATATACGTTGCCATGGTAACGTGGTAAGTTTCTATCGCAAACATTTTCAAAGTTTGTTTTCCTATTCACAATTTGTTATCTATTACGTATTATAAAAATAAAGTTTGTGTATGTACAATTAAAATAACAACTTTTTGGTGAATGTATATGGCTACAAATGACCAAAAAATTTTTTTTTATATTTTGTCTGTTTGTTTGTTTGTTTGTTCCGGGTTATCTCCAAAACGGCTGGACCTATTTTAACGGGAATTTTACTGGCAGATAGCCGAAATTATAGCGGTTGATATATTGTACTTTATTTGTCTGCGGCTTCGTCCGCATTGCTATTTCCAAAATGGTTGGACCGATTTTCACGGGGTGTTGTTCACTGGTGGATAGCAGACCTCATAAAAAGTAATTTAGGTTTTTTTATTCGCCTTCGGCCGCAGTGCAATATCCGTAATGCTTGAACTGATTTTCACGAGGCTTTCACTGGCAGATAACTCACCTTATAAGAAGTAACTTAGACTATTTTATTTTGTTACTCAAGACTTCGTCTGCAATATTCTACTATCTCCTAATCGGTTGGACCGACTTTCACGTCCACATATTGATCCACTCTATAATAGCCTTTCGACACTAAAACCCGCTTAACATGGTGCTTAAATTTACAGACCGGCAAATCGGTAATATGTTTTGGGACTTTATTGTAAAACCTAACACTATTATTGGTTTTGCTAAGTCTGAAACATGGGACGACCAGTTTATTACAGTTTTTAGTATTCAGATCATGCCGGTCCTTTACAAAATGCAGGTTTTCAAAGTTTTTACGGGCATACACTAAATTATCAATAATGTATTGGGTGCGTAGAGTTAGGATACCGAATTCCTGGAACTTCGTTTTTAATGATTCAAAAATAACACACGATTATGATTAAATAAGATCCCGCCAAGAACTCTATCAAAACACAAAAGTCATTGGCTTCTTATTTTTTAATAAACCTACTTGATGTAAGTCATTTCAGCCATCCTTCACTATGTCGATCAAATGTAAAAACATATATATTTTACTTTTCATTACATAGTATAAAACAAAGTCCCCCACCGCGTCTGTCCGTCTGTCTGTTCGCGATAAACTCAAAAACTACTGAACGGATTTTCATGCGGTTTTCCCCAGTGGATACAGTGATTCATGGGGAAGGTTTTAGTGTATAATTTGTCAAGGTTTTTTTATAGTCAGGGCGTGACAGCTAGTAATAACATATTTTTATGATAAATTTATCCATTCCCACATGTATAATTTTTATGTCTAGAATATATTAATTTATTATTAAACATATTCCTCCTCTTAGAAAGTGACTACAATCAAATAAAAGTAGAGTCGAATTTATTCTACGACATACTCGATCGACATGAGAAGCAACGTGGAGAGTATGAGAAGAAGAAGAAGAAGTACAGAGAACATTTAAAGGCTGAACACGATATGCAGATGCGTGGTAGACGCAACTGGGTCGGGACTGAAACGAAAGGACACAACGGAGCAAGCAGAAGTGTCAAATGGTCTCCGAATAATAAAGCTGTCGACAAGTTCTACGATGTGGTTTTCTGAAATAAATTAATAAAACATAAATCTATTTTTAACCGACTTCACAAAGCAGGAGATTACCAATTTAGTTGTTTTAATGTTTATTACTTCAGAATTATGTTTTGTTGATGTGATAACGTGCTATTCAGCAATGAACGCCGGCTGCACGCACTCAAAGCATGACTCATTGTCACGTTCCGCTTGACGACGTTCCGAGCGTGCGAGCGAGAGCGCGGAACAAGCTGTTATCCGTGAATTTGCAAAATGATAAAAAAAAAAACACTTTCTGAAATACACTTTATTTTTAATTAAATCACTTAAAAGAAATTGAATTGTCAACCAGCGTGTATGGGATCTAGAACCGGACTGACTGTCAGGGGATGGGTGTGTCATCGCGACAAACAACAGAAAAGCTGACAGGGTGAAATAGTGGAAAGGTAAGGAAAGTGGTAAGTAATAGGGGGGTATAACAAAGCGATACAGAGGCGCGATCGGTCTAAGCTTTATATAAGGTACTCTGTCGTCTAAACATCTATCTATATATAGAATAATTCAACTCGATTCATAAAAGTATGCAATTTTTCATCAATGTTTTTTTTGTGACGTTATCACGTAAAATTATCGTTCGTAAACCGACTTTACAGACAACCAATTTTTTTCTTTTTATTTTATTCTTGGCAACCAATCTTCTAGTAGATTATTACAGCTATTGTCGTGTAGGCAACGTTATTACAAGTTTCTTGCGATCATTTCAATGACCTAACAAGATGGTGGCCCTCTTGTTAGAACTTTTCAAGGAATTTATACTCCGTGACATTATTTCCTATCCATTTCACTTGTGCACGATACTTGAACTATATTACGTAAAATACCACAAATATTACAAAATATACAGTGAAATAACACAACATTATGAATAAAATATAAAATTGCGCTAATGCCCGGTTTCTGGGATACTCGGTTAAATTACCAATACTTATTGACTCGACAAAGTTATTCATAAGATAAACTGTCAAATGGCCCGTTGAGTTTTACCGACATTTATCGTATGGTTGTGTGTTTAGAAACGCAATTTGACAAATTATCGAACCGATAACGCTATTAAACAGATAAACTACAATTAAAGTACCTCAGAAACCGGGCAACGTGACAGACTTAAGATCCCTCCAAACACTTTCTCATTTGTAAACCGATTTGGAAAATTCTTTTTTTTATTGCATAGACGATATTCTCAAGTGGATCCAATTTTAATTTCATTACCATTGGACGTTGGATTGCGAAGATACATGAGGGAATTCCTCGAAATCATATAAAAATGCATAGTATTTAGATATATATGTCATAGTGGGAGCATCCAGCAGTCTGAGCATTCAGCAGTCTGAATTACACATAAATAGTAACGCATTTTTTTATTACAGAATCTTACGAAGATTCGAATTATCATAGGTGTTTGCTAACAGCGCCATCTATTATTTTCTATGTTAATCAATACTGGCAATGTATTGTTAATGCACTTCTATTTAATTATTCTTAATGTGGTTTATTCTAAATTATTGAGTAATTTAGGTTAGATTAAACTGTTCATAACTTCTAAGAATTCCACATGTTTATTCACATAAGCACTGATAGAAGTCACTAAATAAACCGGTGTCACGCCACACTCGACGCGTGACCCCATCTTAAGAAAACGTGCGTCGTACGATAACATTTCTAACTTGATTTGATTCTTGATTTAAAGCAGACCTAAATTAGTCTTACGATAATTAAAAACGGACTTGTGAAATTGTAATAGAATTATTCTAGATTTAAGTAACATTTGGAACCTTTTGTTTATTAAAAACCGGAAATACATTCTATGTGAATGCCGTCGAGAGAGAATAGTAAAGTTGCTATTTAAAATGAATTATTTTAAGATAATTAATGACAACGTAATTATTCAATGTGCTAAAAGTAAAAGTTTTGTATCGTTTTAGACAGTATCTGAGTGTTACATTAAGGAAGAGTCTTGTTGAAAGTTTAGTTCTTTCTAGATTAAATTATTGTGATGTTGTGTATGGCCCATGTTTATTGTCAAGGACTGATCGATTAATTCAGATGGTACAGAACGCTTGCGCTCGGTTTTGTTTCCACATTCCCCCTCGTCATCACGTCACGCCGTTCTTAAATGAAGCGAATGTTCTTAAAATGGCAGCCCGTAGGGAGCTACACATGGCCACTCTACTTTTTGACTTGACCAAAACAAAAAAACCTAAGTACCTATATGAAAAGTTAACATGGAGGCAAACACGTCTTACATCTACCTACACGCGTTCTGCGTCATATCCCCTAACGATACCTATACACAGAACCACAGCGTTTAGGGGTTCTTTTAAATATGCAGCTACTCGTTGCTGGAATAATATCCCACCTCCATGTAGATATAGGAAAAATAAGAAAAGTTTTAAACATATATTGCAGCAGTGTTTGTTACAAGTTCAAAACCAATAAAAATAATAGCGTTAAATTTTAATTTTATGAGTGGTTCCAATTTATTAGATGTACAATTTAAACTTACCTATGTTCGTATTTGCTTGTATTGTTATTTATTATGTTTGTATTAGTATTTATTATTTTTTTTATTCTCAGGCTTATGGTGGCCATTGTGCAACCAAGGCAGTGAATAGCTTTGCGACAGGCACATTTGTAATATTTGTAATATCTGTATCTTTGTTCGATGTTAACTTTTTGTTGTTGTTAGCTGTTTACATGTTATAAGAGCTCTGTTATATTTATTGTCAAAACACCGACTACACGTCCGTACATTACTTAGGGCCCCCATTGAAAATCAGCGCTGCAGTAATACCCAGTTGTGCTGCAGCACTTAGGTGAATGGGGGTGCCTTTGTTGGATATAATATAAGCTATGTATACGTTCATCTTGTTGTTATCCAGCAATAAATACATTTCTTTCTTTCTTCTTCTTCTTCTTCAATGTATAATGTTAAAATCGTTATTTATTTATAATTAGGATTATTAGCGAACATAAAGTGTAACTATGTACAAAATCGTAGATTAAGTACTTCGTTAAACTAAGACTTCCTTCACTTGGGTTGTCGGTAGGTGAAGGAAGGCGATTCCGTTATAAGTGCTTGTACGAGGTTGTGCAAGATTCATTGTTCATTAGTGTTTTTGAGATCGTGCAGTCATTATTGTTAGATCGTGAGATCTATCGTTATTGTCGCTAAGTGATAATTATTGTCTCTGAGATTATTGTAAAAGCATTTTTAAAAAGAACAAGAATCAAAGAAGTCGTCGTATCATTTCATAATGTCAGTCGTGTTGTAAAAATACATACAAATGTAGGACAATGCCATCCGTGTACTCTCTGCTCTACAGGCTTTACCTATCTACTCTGACCTACGTTTATGAAAAATTTAGGTACGTACCCTAACTGTGGTCATAATCGTTCCGATATATTTCGTTAGTGATTTTTTATTTGTAATCTTGTCCTTGTTTTTATAAATGAAATTCCAGTATCTAGTATACTTTTTCAAGTATTTTATAGGTTCTTTACCATTTGGTCTCATCTGTTGTTAAATGACAATGGGGTCCAAGATGGTAAACACGTTAAACTTAGAGGGGATTGGCTCTCAAGTACAGCTACCGGAATAAACCTTTGATGATTTCGAACTAGAGGGTTTTTTTTTATATCATACTAGCCCCTGCCCGCGACTTCGCATGCGTGGAATAGATATTTTGGGCTAAGACGCAGCGGAAGCTCTCAAAAGGAAAAAATACCCCGATTGTAAAACATTTTTCGTTGTTGCTCCGTTCCTATTGATCTTAGCGTGATGATATATAGCCTATAACCATTCTCGATGAATGAGCTATATAACACTGAAATTATTGAAATCGGACCAGTAGTTCCTGAGATTACCCCCTACAACGCCACAACGTCACAAACTCGCAAGCTTTAACTCTTTATAATATTAGTATAGATTAGGCAAACGGACAGGTGGGTCACCTGATGTTCAGTGATTACCACCGTCCACAGACACTTGCAACGCCAGGGGAGTCGCATCTGCGTTGCCAACCTGTCTTGGGGGAGAGGGGTTGAGTAAGGGAAGGGGAAGGGAGGTGTGCTTCCGGGGCTCTCACTGACCGAACGAAACTCAACAATGCAAGCACTGTTACTTCACGTCGGTTTTCTGTGAGAGGGTGGTATTACCCCGCGCGAGCCGACCCATTCATGCTGGAACCAGTAATAGCTTCAGCGTAGCTTTACCACCGTCAAGTGCACGGGTGGTAGCAAGTCGGAAGGACTTGGAAAAAATCGTTTGCATCCCTATCAATAACTAAGGGTTTCTACCACCTAGTCGATAACGTAAGATCGCCATAAAAGTAGAGTCCAAAAATTAAGCCCCCTTATTGCTCTAACACTACTTTTAAATAAATACAGCATACTTGTGGTATTAAAATACTTTTGTTTCCATTAAATGAGGTATAGTTAAATATTTGTATAATTGAAAATAGGCTCTGAATGTTGATCATTCGGTGGCCGCTGCTGTTTTCAGATTGTATAGTGATGACCATCAAGTAAAACGGTATTAAAAATTGTAAACATTCAGCTACCATCTTTTTTATAGCTGTGGAGAAATCCTACATTGGATACCCCCCACCGTCAGGGGACAGTGAGAGGGTTATGCGAGACTCCTACTGGCTAAAAGTCCATTGGCCACTCGGCACGTATATGAGCCAGGATCGTGGGATTACGATTAGCTTTTCCGCGTCCCTGGTCACGCGCTCGGGTCCCTGCAGATGTTAGGCTGGGATCCTCCTCTCGGGAAAAGGAATTCTCTTCCTATACCTCTCTTCGGGCCTTTCTTCGTGCTACGGGGGCCTTAGATGTTGCCAGGCACCTCTGCTTCTTCCTTGTCCTCGCTTCCTACGGCGAACGATTGGAGCTTCGGGCTCTCGCTCTGTTTGCCGCTCGGCTTCCTCCTTTTGTTGAAGGACTTCCTCACAGAAAGAAAGCACGGCGCACCATGATCTCTCGCTGGCCACCATGGATCTGAACAGAGCCTACAGAGACAGATCACGGCTCACAACGGTAAACATTCAGCTACCAAACTTGGCACTGGTTATAATAGGTCTTTACCTATGAAATTGCCATTCTGCAGTACTGGCCATTTCAGATCAAAATAATTTTGTTTGGCTAAGAATTCTAATTTCAAATTAATTTTATTTTAAAAACATGGAATTCTTTTTCCAAAAGTAGTAATTTGTTTATTGATTAGTGTTACATTTTCATCGCATTTCAATCTTTTTTGTCATCATGGATACGTTAAAAATTCGAGTAATTATGGAATATGAGTACCGTCGTGGCAGCAACGCGGCACAAGCGGCACGCAACATCGACGTTTACGGAGCTAACACTACAAACCAACGCACCACCAGTTATTGGTTTGCTCGCTTCCGTTCTGGGAATTTTGACCTGAAAAATGAACCTCACGGTCGTCTGAAGACTTTGGTCGACAATGACGAATTAAAGGCGATTGTGGAAGCTGATGATACACAAGCTACGGCTGAATTAGCAGCAGCTTTCGACGTTAGCGTCAAAACAATATTGGTCCATTTGCGTCAAAATTGGCAAGGTAAAAAAGCTTGACAAATGGGTGCCCCACGAACTGAATGATCGCCAGCGCGAAGTACGCGTTGCCACGTGCCTTGCACTGCTCAACAGACACACAAATGAAGGAATTTTGAACCGAATTGTTACCTGCGATGAAAAATGGATTCCGTTTGATAACCTCAAGCGCTCAGCAAGTTGGTTGGATCCTGGTTCAGCACCTAAACAATGCCCTAAACGAAAACTTACCCCTAGAAAAGTGATGGTCACTGTTTGGTGGTCTAGCGCCGGTGTGATTCATCACAGCTTCTTACCAAACGGGGTGAGCATTACTACAGATGTGTACTGTGAAGAACTGAACACAATGATGGAGAAGCTGGCACATCTCCAACCAGCATTGGTCAATCGCTCGTCTCCGCTGCTCCTGCACGACAAACCTCATACTGCACAGCAGACGGTCTCCAAGTTGCAAGAACTGGGGTTGGAAGTTTTCCGTCATCCGCCCTACTCACCAGACCTTGCGCCTACAGACTACTACTTTTTCCATAATTTGGATAACTCCTTGGCGGGAAAAAAATTCAATACCCGAGAGGCAGTACAAAATACCTTTGAAGAATCTGTTGCCTCCCGTCCAGCTGATTTCTTTAAGAAGGGCATCAATAAACTGCCACTGCGTTGGCAAAGATGCATGGGTGATTACTTCGATTAATACAAATAAAAAATACATGAAAAAAATTCGTTTAAATTTTTTCATACAAAACGGCAATTTCATTGGTAAAGACCTAATATTTATTAATTGCCCTAAACATTGGATAAGCAGTTTTTAATTACGCTTTAAATTAATAAAGATTTCTAATTATTTTTTTGTACACAAACACATTTAGTAAATTTCACTTAATACATCTTACAATACAAAGACGTAAAAAATATATATCAATATTAGCAAATATTTTCAAAGAAAATAACTTAGTGATTCTATTTTGTCTCCGTCAGGAAAAGTGGCGCATCTAACTAAACACAAATCGGAGAAAACTCGAAAATTGTGTAGTCTATTATTTAGACTGACACATAATATTAGTAAAAGATCTAAACATGGCTTGTTGTTTGCATCAGATGCTATAGTCGCAATCCTTTTGAAGATTAATTCCTTGCAATCAAGGCTGTAGCTAGAGTCGAATTTGAGGTAGGCAGCATTGGTTACAGGTAGGGCCGAAGTAAAAAAAAATATCATAATTCATCTGCCCTCGAATGTCACAAACTGTGGTATCTTCGGAGAAGTTTGGATACCTATGGCTTCAAATACTTTTTATCTCAAACTATGAACAAACCATTTAATTATAATAATTTAACTTAGTTTTTGGTATTTTTAAGGTAGGGCATTGCCTCACAATGCCCCCTCTAGCTACGACCGTCCTTGCACTTCGTCGTATTCGCTCCGATGTCTACAGTAAAACTGATTGAACGCCCCGCGACGCGCTTTATATACCTTCCAATAAAGGGTGGAAAAATCTAGAGGCCTGAGGTCGTTACTCGAGCTATTCAACCACAGTTCAATAATCTATTTTTAAAACTCTATTATATTGCGTTGTCACGGTCGATGAGTCATTTTTTGTTTACTTCCTTTAAATTTACATAGAGTGTTAAACTCAATATTGTAAGAAAATGGTAGATGCGCTTCTTTTTCTTTAGACGGTCGTACTGCATAGTGGAGGACTCATCACACTTAGAATTATATAATTAACCGTACCTGATAGACAAACCTTGTTCTTTTATATTGAAATTCTTCATATCAACAACAGCACCACCTACTGGATCGGACTATAGCTAAAAATAATTCAGGTGACCGAATTACAAAGAAAAAATGAAGAAATTTTGTCAAGCCTTAAGGCTTAATATTTTTATAATCTGTGAGTACCGTTGAGAAATGATACGTTATCTGTAAGAAAAAAAAAGTGTGTGTGTACTTATGTACACGCGTTAGAAGTTATACTTCTTTGGCGTAATGAAATAAAAATCTTTCTCAAAAAATTTTATCTTTCGCCTTATTCTACGTTTGTAGAAAAAACGACACTAACAATAGAAAAAAATACATTGAAAGTTTTAATACAAAGAAACACAAAGAAACAAAGTCTTGACTATAGCTAACTTCATGGTGTCGGTTTTTCGTGACGGAGTGCGCGCACATCGTAAAAATTTACTCTCATTATTTTTCCCTAACGCGCCAAAAGAAGTATAACTTCAAAAAGTATATTATTATTATTGGGAGTGCTAATAGATGTGACAGAGAGGCTAATGATAATAATTTCAAATTACAAATTATAAAATTTCAATAATTCACATGCTATAATCAATTTAAAAATTCAAATCAGAATGCAGTTTAAAGTCCATTGTTTTGAGTTTACACTTCTGTCGGCAGTGCTTATGACTGCCTCGAGTTTTTATTTTTGAAGTTATACTTCTTTTGGGGCGTTAGGGAAAAATGATGAGAGTAAATTTTTACGATGCGCGCGCACACCGTCACGAAAAACCGACACCCTGAAGTTATTACGATGCGCGCGCACACCGTCACGAAAAACCGACACCCTGAAGTTATTATGATGCGCGCGCACACCGTCACGAAAAACCGACACCCTGAAGTTATTACGATGCGCGCGCACACCGTCACGAAAAACCTACACCCTGAAGTTATTACGATGCGCGCGCACACCGTCACGAAAAACCGACACCCTGAAGTTATTACGATGCGCGCGCACACCGACACGAAAAACCGACACCCTGAAGTTATTACGATGCGCGCGCACACCGTCACGAAAAACCTACACCCTGAAGTTATTATGATGCGCGCGCACACCGTCACGAAAAACCTACACCCTGAAGTTATTACGATGCGCGCGCACACCGTCACGAAAAACCGACACCCTGAAGTTATTACGATGCGCGCGCATACCGTCACGAAAAACCGACGCCCTGAAGTTATTATGATGCGCGCGCACACCGTCACGAAAAACCTACACCCTGAAGTTATTACGATGCGCGCGCACACCGTCACGAAAAACCGACACCCTGAAGTTATTACGATGCGCGCGCACACCGTCACGAAAAACCTACACCCTGAAGTTATTATGATGCGCGCGCACACCGTCACGAAAAACCTACACCCTGAAGTTATTACGATGCGCGCGCACACCGTCACGAAAAACCGACACCCTGAAGTTATTACGATGCGCGCGCATACCGTCACGAAAAACCGACGCCCTGAAGTTATTAGGATGCGCGCGCACACCGACACGAAAAACCGACACCCTGAAGTTATTACTATGCGCGCGCACACCGTCACGAAAAACCAACACCATGCAGTTATTACGATGCGCGCGCACACCGTCATGAAAAACCGACACCCTGAAGTTAGTTATAGTCAACATTTTGTTTCTTTGTATTTGTTGTTTGTATTTCTTTGTATTAAAACTTTCAATGTATTAAATACCTTTTTTCTATTGTTAGTGTCGTTTTTTCTACAAACGTAGAATAAGGCGAAAGATAAAAAATTTGAAAAGATTTTTATCTTGTTACGCCGAAGAAGTATAACTTCTAACGCGTGTACATAAGTACACACTCACACTTTTTTTTTATACGAGCTGTAAATATTTAATGATGGACTTCCGCATCGCTTTATTCAAATAAAATTAATTTTTGTGTGTAATTGTTGTGCTAAAATAACTGTAAAATCAATATTAAACTAAAAACATTGTAACAACGTTAGAGGAATCAATTACAAGATAAAACATAACTCTAACCACCAAAATGTTGAGTACTTCATTACATAGTATAAAATAAAGTCCCCTACCGCGTCTGTCTGTCTGTCTGTTCGCGATAAACTCAAAAACTACTAAACGGATCTTCATCCGGTTTTCACCAATGGATAAAGTAATTCATGAGGAACGTTTTAGTATATAATTTGTCTTTTTTTTAATATCAGAGCGGAACATCGTCCGCCTGGCCCGCTAGTTCTTTTATAAAAAGGTACCCGGAATATATTTTGCCCAGGAGACCGAAGAAATGACCTTTTTAAGAAGTCAAAAGTAGTAATAAAAGTTGGCTATTAAATATTATATATATGTAATAAAAATGTACATGTAACGTATCTGTAGTTTTTAGATTTTTGTGCAAAAATTGTCCTGGAATAAGTAATAAAATACATTTTAATGATTTTTAGAAATGTCTATCTGTCTGTTTATTTCAACACGCATCACTGCTAAAGTATTACGTTCACAATAAAACCTAACCAAGACAATCATAAAGCATATCCTCGAGTAACATTTAGTTATGGTTTCATCAAAGTCGATTCACTCTATCAAAAGGTATTGTAATTTTAATGACGACGCGACTTAAGTACGAGAGAAAAGTAGATAAGTAAATGGACTTAATATATTCAGATGCCTTTATTAATCACTGTTCTGTATATGAGGCTCCACGCGGACGGAGTCGCGGGCACAGATAGCTTTAAATAACTTTGTAACTGTCACCATGATTCTTAGACTAAGGACAAAGATTCATTTTTTCTTTATAAACGTAGGTGCAATCAATAGTAATGTAGAGGGAAAGCCTGAAATAACAACAACAGAAATGCCGACGACACTGGAGATGACCGAAAAGACGCTACCAGAACATGTAGAGGGAAAGCCTGAAATAACAACAACAGAAATGCCGACGACACTGGAGATGACCGAAAAGACGCTACCAGAACATTCCACTCATAGCATTGGTAGCGAACATACTACTTCCGATGGAGATTATCACGACAACTTTGAGGAGTCACTCACTGCCGACTCTTATATGCATCTGACGAATTCTACTGGTGGTAAGTTTTTTATTGAACTTCTTTAGGCGCGTTGAACGGTATTCTTGGCAGATTAATTTATATTTTCGCGTCATGTCAATGTAATGGCGGGGGGCAATGTCACAGGCGCGCATTAATTATAATATCTATACATCAGAATACGAAGGTATCATAATAGAATCATTATTTTTCAGAGAACATAACAGAAGCTGAGATAGAGAAGCAGAACAACATAGTAAGCAATTACATCTCTTGGGAACCGAATAAGAATATACGACATTTTGCGGATTTTACATCCTACATGAGAACTTGTTACTATCTGGCTACAACTTATAAAAACGCGTAAGAAGATGCCAATTATCATTATTGTGATAACTAGGGAAATACAAAGTGTTAATTCATGATTTATTTTGTGTATGTATGTATGTATAAAATTATATATATAACATACATAATTGGTAGTTTCTTCCTACGGCTTCGTCCGCGTAGAATAGGCGCTACAGACTAACTCTAATACGCAGCGGAATCTTTGAAAAAGAAAAAATAGTCCTGATTTTAAAACATTCTTCATTGGCGCTCCGCTCCTATTAGTATTAGTGTGATGTTATATAACCTGTGGCCTTCCTCGATAAATAAGCTATCCAACGCTGAAAGATTTTTTCAAATCGGATCAGTAGTTCCTGAGATTAGCGCGTTCAAGCAAACAGATTGTACGAAATGGTCACAATCGCTAAACCGAATTGGTGCTGGGCCCTTCAATATTTCAATTCGCGGTCGTGATCAACCCGGGTGAAACTGTGTTACACAGCAGCTCTAACAAATCAAATGTAATATTATAAAACCACTTACCTTACAGGCTTAGCGTTCCAGTTACGCTTCCACTGCGCTGCTCCGTGTTTAGTTATATGTGTGTATAGTATATGTGTATGCAAAATGTGCTGTAGAAGCTCTTGTCATAAACAATCGTCACACCAAATACAAGGACAATAGTCTTTACTATAGTTAATATAAAATTAATTCAACAAAACAAATATTAATACGCGGTGAACGTCACGACGCTTTAAAATCCGCACTAGAATGTGTTGCATATGAGACGAAAGTAATGCAGGCAAGCGACCCTTTTTTTCAAATATTTTTTTACAACTGATTTGGGTCGCCGAAGCGCATTTTTTCATACAAACTCTTCAACTTTATCATATTAAAAGTATATATGAGAATGCTTACAAGCTATATACTATACGAAGTACCGTAATATTTTTTTTATGTCATAGCAGGCAAACGAACGGGTGGGTCACCTGATGTTAAGTAATCACCACCGTCCATAGACGCTAGCAACACCAGGGGAGTCGAAAGTGCGTTGCCAGCCTGTGTTTGGAGGGGAAGTGGGGAGAGGTGGGGAGAAGAGAGGGAAGGGGAGGTGGGCTTCCGGCGCTCTCACTGACCTAACGAAACGCAACAATGCAAGCACTGTTACGTTCACGTGGGTGTTTCTGTGTGTCGGGTGGTAGTACCCCGGGCGAGCCGACCCATTCATGCTGAAACCAGTAATAGCTTCAGCGTGGCTCTACCACCTACAAGTATAAATACTTAACTATACATTTACTCATTTTGGTATACTACTAGACCCAGGCAGACCATTTATACTTGCTTACACTTACTTACGCATACTTACTTTACGTTTAACGCGTAACGCGTACCGCAACATTTTCCCTACCAAGCCATAAGAAGTTGCGCTTCAAAATCAAAATACTTATTTTAAAACATTATATTTCGGGAAAGATTTCTTAGTCAGTATTAGTTTTAGCTAATGTTAAACTATTATATTACTTACTAACAGCGCCCGCGACGCCGTCCGCGTGGATCATAATGTAATAATGCGTTTCGTTCGGACAGTGAGAGCGCCGTAGGCCCATCTCCCCTCCCCTTCCCCTCTCCCTTCCCCTTCCCCCCTAACACAGGCTGGCAACGCACTTGCGACTCCCCTGGTGTTGTAAGTGTCTATGGATGGTGGTGATCACTTAACATCAGATGACCCACATGTTCGTATGACTACTACGATATAAAAAAAAATTAATCAAAGAAATAGTGAATAATAAAATCATCTGTATGTATTAAGACAGACAGATTAAGACAGACAGACAGACATTTCTAAAAATGATTGAAATGTATTTTATTACTCATTCCAAGACAACTGCAACAATTTTTCAACAAGTTTTCGTACATCATTTGTCAAGTTTTTTTTTTATCAGGGCGGGATAACGTCCGCCGGGCTTCTTAGTATTAATTAAAATTCATTCCAGCATGCGAGATATAAGGAAATACTATCAGATACGTTACCTCTACGTCAAAACAAAAGAATACGAGATAGCCTACGTGACACAAGAGATTGTTTACAAATATCAGATCGTTCTGGAACTTTTCCATCTCATACAAAGGAAATTTTATCAAAACCAGCATCGGCAGTACGCTCCTACGACCTACATGCTCTATATATACACAAATATATTGCACCAGTGTAAGGATATTATGCACTTGTGTAACATGCTTCATGAGATAGAGAAGAAGTATCGACGGGAACCTGCTGGGGGAGCCTGGCATGACGCTGACGAAGGTTAGTAGTATTTTCTGGACTATAGTTCATTTACCCGTTGTGCGGTAGAAGTCGAATGGGAGAAATCGTCACGTAAGAAAAAAGCGTTATGCTCTGATATTTTTATTTACGATTATCTCTCTCTCTCACTGTCTATTGTACACTGTATTGTATAATTTTCCGCGAATTCGCATGCGTTTTCCATGCAGATATTATTTCGGCTCTTTATTTGATATCCACGTATATATAAAATAATATAAACTTTTATCCCCTTATTTATCACCCCTGAATAGGGTTTGAATTCTTGAAGCTTTGGGGTGGAAACTCCAAAAATACTTAATGCTGGTGTAAAAGGCATACGCATGCAAATTTTCACGGCTCCTGGCCCCAGTAATTTGGGCTGTACGTTGATATGTCTGTCATTTAGTATTTATTTTATATATATAGATGAGCACGTGAGTTTCTTCGAAATTGTAGCAACAACTGCCTTGCCAGATGTGTTCATTGTAGCTGTAAATAAAGTTAGGCATGTGGAGTATATACGCGAATAACTATATAATATACCCGCCCAAGTCAACAAAGTCTGGTAACACTTTTTTTTTGGGTAACCAATCTTTTTGGGGTCATATCAATGAACTAACAACGCGGTGGCCGTCTTGTTAGAACTTTCCAGGGAGTTTTTGTGGCAAGTCAGCATCCGTGCTAACTAAACTATATTACGTAAAACACCACCAATATTACAAAATATCGAGCCAAATAACACAAGATTATGAATAAAATATAAAATCCATAGCATGACATTCCAAGATCCCATTAAAAACGTTCTGTTAAAACTTAAAGTTCATAAATTGAACAGCGCCATCTTTTGTCATACTATGGAAACAGTAAAATAAATCGACATAGACCAAGTTACAGTAAATAAGACAACGCCATCTATCCGTTTATAGCGTAAGCAGTTGTATAGCCGCAATAATGAACGCACGGAGATTTCATTAAAACTATTTCGTTATTTAGTTCCGATCACATATAAGCTTACTCCTGATAGAAAAGAAACAACCCTAAAATATAGCTCTCTCTCGTATGTTTTTTTTATTTTATTTTTTTCACGTGATTAAAGTGAAGGTAAATAATATATAACTATTATTACTTGTATATTTGTACATATACGGGAGGGGGTCTATTACTTGTGACGCAATATTGTTAGGGGGGCCGCAGAAAATGTGCCAGCGTGACAAAGTTGTAAGAGGGGTTTTGAAAAGGTATTAATGTGGGATGACATATTTTAAGAAAGAAAATATATTTATTTGCAGCAACTACACGGAAATACAATATTGAAAATAATAGAGTTACGAAAATGTGTATAACATGAAATAATTAAAGAAATTAAACATTACAAGATATTAAAGTTATGCCACGGTATTGCTACAATGGCGCACAATTCCGCGTGTGCTGACCTCTGTGGTGCTGACTTCCACCATTGCAAGTGACGCCAGCGCTGATTTTTAATTGTGGCCAAGTCAGTTTAAACACTATAATAATAAAAATGTAATCTTTATATATACAATTCTGCTGTCCGTGTGTATGTGACTGAACTTCTTTTTTTGAAATTTTTTATGTGTGTTCAGGTGGATTCGAAATGGTTTGGATTCACAATTAGAGCCGTTAGGTGGCGTTGCGGTTGACTTTTTGAATTACTTTTATTACCTAGGCAGGACAATATCTACCCGGGCCCGCTTGTAGCACTATAAATGTGTATATCGTCATCTTCCTACCCTTATTCCACCTAAGTAGTGTCGGCACAACATGTTTTCCTTTTCCACTCTCTATGCACGTCTTGAGTATATCTATATAAATAGATATATAATAAACACAGTAATAAATAGGTCAATCATATAAATAAAAAAACCAAAAAATGATTTTATTAATAGCCTCTAAGAATTAGACATACGTACACACATATACTAGACATTACCCTCCTTCAGTACATGGTGGGTTTGTTTTTGAAAAAGCAGGACTTGTTCTTAGTTTAAATACTAAATGAGAAACCTATTTAAAAGCCACTTGATAATTGGATAAAAAAACAAATGTATCAGTACACGTGCCCTAATCACATATCACACAAACAAAATATTCGACCTTGGCGTCTTCTGTTCGCATCCGCGTCTTTTATTCGCTCGCATCACAGTATTAACTTATGTTCACATGACAAGCGCTTAACGCGCGTTTTGATAACGCGCTTTTACAACTACATACATTTTATTCAGGCCGTACACATGCTAACTGTACGTATGTTACTCTAACGCTCGACAGTTGTCAACGCGCGTTTTGAGATCATTGGTTTTCTATGTCGCCGTTCAGTTAAGCGTGCGCTTTTGACGCGGATAACGGACAAATGTAGAAGAAACTGCCCTAGTGCCCGGTTTCTGAAGTACTTTAATTGTAGTTTATCTATTTCCATAGCGTTATCGGTTCGATAACTTGTCAAATGGCCGTTCCTGAACACACAATCATACGATAAATGTCAATAAAACTTATCGGGCCAGTTGAAAGTTTATCTTATGGATAACTTTATTGAATCAATAAATATTGGTAGTTTAACCGGGCATAGGTTGGTCACGGCAACGCACGTTCAACGCCTGACAAGCGAGCACCATGTGAATACTATACAAAAGTTTGGGGCGCGTTCAACGCGCGTTAAGCGCTTGTCATGTGAACATAGCCTTAAAATGCCTGTAATTATACGTTATTCATCTGTTACCAAAAAAGTCTAGGTTCTTGTTTGATATTTGCTAAATTAAGGAGTTGTTACTGAGCGGAAAATTGTTCACTATATAACAGGATAACCGGCTTTTAGTTGGGGTGTTGTAACTATGTATATAGGACTATTGTTGACTGATCTACCTCTCTGTTGATTCTTTTTTTATCATAGGAGGCAAAAGAACAGGTAGGTCACCTGATGTTAAGTGATCACCATCCATAGACACTAGCAACACTGGGGGAGTCGCAAGTGCGTTGCCAGGTTGCCAGCCTGTGTTGGGGGGAGGTGGGCCTCCGGCGTTTTCACTGGCCGAAGGAAACACAACACTGCAAGCACTATTACTTTACGTTGGTGTTTCTGTAAGTCGGGTGGTAGTACCCCGGGCGAGCCGACACATTCATGCCGAAACGAGTAATAGCTTCAGCGTGGCTCTACCATCTACCTTATTTGATTATATCGAATTGAAGCGATGATGGCTTAAGGCGCGTTTAAACCAAACGAACATAGTGCTATAACTGGAACAAGAGCATTCTTTCTCGATCTTTTAGTGTAAGTGAAAGATTGTTCATAGCGTTTACACCTAAATATCAACGAGCAAGAATGAGAACCAAGAACTAGAATTCTTGCATGATAGAAGTTTACTTTTTTTTGCTCGTTTGTGTCAATTCTATGGTTGGAAGCACGGCCGTAGCTAGAGGGGACATTGTGGGAGCAATACCCTACTTTGAAATCACAATGCCCTACCTTAACAATACCAAGAGCTAAGATAAATTATTATAATTCAATTGTTTATCCATAGCTTGAGATTTAAAAAAATTGTAGCGATAGGTATCTAAACTTTTCCGAACATACCACAGTTTGTGACATTCGAGGGAAGATCAATTATGATAAATTTTATAATTCCGCCCCACCTGTAACCAATGCTTCCTCAAATTCGACTCTAGCTACAGCCCTGGTTGGGAGTGCTTCGTTATGGCCGAATCTGACAGCAATGGTAGTTGATAATGTATTCGGTTCGGTTCGGTATTCGGGTAACTTGGTAGGTGGTAGAGCCACGCTGAAGCCATTACTGGTTTCAGCATGAATGGGTCGGTTCGTCCGGGGTAGTATCACCCTCTCATAGAAAACCGACGTGAAGTAACAGTGTTTGCATTGTTGCGTTTCGTTCGGTCTGTGAGAGCGCCGGAGGCCCACCTAAACTTACCCACCTAAAATTCATTATAAAAAGTTTTTATTATTATCGCAATGCTTGTAAACTAAAGGTTTTGCATCCAATTTGAGTTGCATATATATATTTTTGTCACGCCAGCAATTGCTTCTCTTGTATGTTGTTTTATGTATCCTACTTTTTTATTTTATTAATTTCCCCTATATATATTATGAACCGTATTATTTTTGTACATTACTTACTATCCCTATATATATTATATCTTATAATTTTAATGCATATTTTTTATTTTTTTACGCACCGTGACTTGCATTGGGTTCCAGCTGAAAATCAGCGCTAATTGTTTCTCATAACGCTAGCATATGCTGAGCTGGACACCATTTCATAATGCACAGATATGCATATTTTTGTCCATTCTTATGTACTTGTATTTTATGTTATGCTTTATGAATAAAAATATTTCTTTCTTTCTTCTTTCTTAATCTATACTAATATATAAAGCTGAAGAGTTTGTTTGTTTGGTTGAACGCGCTAATCTCAGGAACCACTGGTCGGATTTGAAAAAATCTTTCCGTTTTAGATAACTCATTTACCGAGGAAGGCTTTAGGCTATATATCATCACGCTAAGGCCAATAGGAGTGGAGCGCCAATGAAGAATGTTTCAAAATCGGGCATTTTTTTCGTTTCGATTGCTTTCGCTTCGTGTTAGCGTTGGTATTATATACGTTGCCATGGTAACGTGGTAAGTTTCTATCGCAAACATTTTCAAAGATTATTTTGTGTTCCTATTGAAAAAGTTTATTCTACGTTAGTTTTGTTTCCAATTTTTTATTTGCAATCTATTACGTATTATAAAAATAAAGCGTGTGTATGTACAATTAAATAATAACTTTTTGGTGAATGGATATAGCTACAAATAACAAAAAAAATGTTTCTTATATTCGGTCTATATTATTATATTTTGTCTGTTTGTTTGTTTGTTCCGGGTAATCTTCAAAATGGCTGGATCTATTTTAACGGGAATTTTACTGCCAGATAGCCGAAATTATAGCGGTTGACATATTCTATTTTATTTGTCCGCGGCTTCGTCCACATTGCTATTTTCAAAATGGTTGGACCGATTTTCACAGGATATTCACTGGTAGTTAGCAAACCTCATACAAAGTAATTTAGGTTTTTTATTCGCCTTCGGTCGCAGTGGAATATCCGAAATGCTTGAACTGATTTTCACGGGACTTTCACTGGCAGATAACTAACTAATGAGCTATTTTATTTTAAGCTAGCGGGCTCGGCAGGCATTGTCCCGCCCTGATAATAAAAAGAAAACCTTGACAAATTATACCTAAACCTTCCCCATGAACCGTTCTACCTATTCGTGAAAACGGCATGAAAATCCGTTCTGTAATTTTTGACTTTATCGCGAACAGATAAACAGACAAACTAGAATACTTTGTATTACACCATGTAGTGATGAACTGTGCATTCGTTCGTGTGAAATTGATCAAAAATAATTTGTTTACTGTAAACAAGCGCCTGAGACGTGCGCTGTACTGAACTGCAAGAATAAATGTATGTAATTTGAATTATATTATCGTTCTGGTCAATTTGGCGGCCATTTTGTTTTATTTACCGAGTACATGACTCAGTGATTATAGCAACGTATAAGAATAACACAATTATATCGACAATATGGACATGTTATATCTATATAATAAAAAAATTAACACATATTGTTCGATAATGTATAGTTTAAAATTTTCATTACTTTCTTATATAGTTTTAGTGAGCACTGAGGGTGGTATATAGAGGTTAAAGTTCCAGGTATGTTGCTGATGATAAATCCCATCCCATTCGATATACTATTCGTATTCACATATCTAATGTACACGTTACATAATACAGTAGATGGCGTACGTGTCGTAGTTACAAATGTTTTTGAAAAAGCACTTCTGTAATGTACACACCTATTTACAATTTTACATTTCTTTAATACATTTAAAAAAAACGCGTGCGGAGCCGCGGGGGACAGCTAGTAATATTATAAAGCTGAAAAGTTTGTTTGTTTGTTTGGTTGAACGTGCTAATCTCAGGAACTACTGGTTGGATTTGAAAAATTCTTTCTGTGTTAGATTGTTCATTTATCGAAGAAGGCTATAGTCTATATACCACTAAGATCAATAGGAACGGAGCATCAATAAAAAATGTTTTAAGATCGGGGTTAACACTTAACATAGGTATTATTTAAATATATTTTCACCTTCTACGTAATGAAGTCGCGAGTTATAGTTACCGTTAGCCCAAAATAACTATTCCACGCGGATGATGTCGCGGGCAGAAGCTAGTTAAAAATAAATTGTGTTTTATTTCAGTTAAAAACTCTGGTAATAAAACGTATCAAGAGAAGTTAGACGCGATACGCGCTTATCAGAAGAAGCGGGAGAGAATGGAACGGAAGAGAGCGAGGGAGAGGAAGAAGAGAATGAAGGAGTTGCAAAAGGGGGTTCTGTTCAAAACCACACGCTTTACAACACGACGAACGAAATTGCATTGGGATTTACATTATGGATGGTCTATTGAATATTGGTGATTTCTGTCTGTTTTGTTTGTAATTAATTATCTTATTAGTGTAGTTCTTAACTTGTAAGAATTATTTGTTACGAGTGCGTTTAAAATGAAATTTGTAATAACTCGAAATTAAATGGTCATTTCTTTCAACAAATCGTCTGTATCCTTACTGCCATTATCCTGTAGATAACAATAGTACAATTGTCTTGTGTTTATTTCAATGTTCGAACAAGATGGCGGCCATCTTATTAGAACTTTCCAGGGAGTTTTTGTGGCATCTCAGAATTCATGCTCCGTGGTGTTATTCGCTTGTGCACAATAAATGGATTATATAAAATGCGAACAATATTATAAAATATAGAGTCGAATAACACAAGATCATTACATAGTATAAAACAAAGTCCCCTGCCGCGTCTGTTTGTCTGTCTGTTCGCGATAAACTCAAAAACTACCCAACGGATTTTCATGCGGTTTTCACCGGTGGATAGAGTGATTGATGAGGAACGTTTTATATAATTTTTTAAGGATTTTTTTTTTATCAGGGGGGGGCAACATCTCCCGGGCCCCCTAGTTATGGAAAAAATATAAAAACTACACAAAAAAATAAATTTTCGGCAAAACACTAAAGCGTAATTAAAACTAGATTATTTCTCCGACAAACGGACTGTTCTAACTCAGTTTTCAGGAGTAGCAGCCTAAGACTGAAGTTCTTTATGAGCAGCGTTAGATTTACCCTAGCGGCATTATGGGTGAGTGCCCAGGGCGGCAAAATTTAGAGGGTGAGAAAAAAATATTATACATGTTGACGAAACTGCTTTTTTATTTTGTATGGTTTTATGAAACCACGGTAAAAGTGAAACTTTTTTTCACACTATAGACATTTAACTAATAATAGTCTATACACTAAACGGTCAGGGCTGCTGCGAACTATAGGCGCCGCCATATTGGCCCTGGCTGCTCTGACGAGCGCCTTCCGCTTTCTCCCCCGCCCACCCTCCCCCCCCATCCAACAACCAAACAAATAAATTTTAAACCATTTAATTAAAATTTCACTTTTAAAAAAATATTTTTGACTTTTTCATTGTAGATAATCATTATTACTTTAATTTGTATTTTTGGCCACCTTTTTTTTTGTTCATATAGTTTATATTAAAAAATCTAGTAGCGCGTGTTGGAATTAAGAGCCTGTTTCACATAAGCTATTTACACGCGAGTCACTCACGTGCTTCAAAATATATTGCGTCCAGATACCGCGTTTTACGCGCGTTTCTTACCCTAGGAAACGTCGCATACGTCGTACGGATAGACGACTGACGACTATGTCGACTTGCGACTGACTCGAGCGTCGTACTGGACGCAGCAATGGGGCCCGAGTATTTCGAGGCGCGCGGCTCGAGCGAGAGTCTCGCTCGTTGCACGCGTTTTACGCGAGAGTTAGGAACACGCGCCGCACCATCTGGCACGGGATATATCTCGGGTACGCGCGAGTGTCATCTGGACAGGCTCTAAAATGGACCCGTTGGCCGTCACGGTAAACGGCGTGATGCTCTCTTATGCCGTCATGGTCCATCTACGTCATTGCTCTCGACTCCCTTGGGTGTATATCATGTAGGAACTTCGGGCTCACTACTATAAGATTCCAGACTGACACGGACAGCGTTGTAATAATACCCGGAGTGCGTGAAATAGATTGTTTATTTATATGACCATATAAGGCATTTATAGAGACGCGATCATTCATTTGTTTGAACGACATTCTATTTATAATATATACAAGAGTTTTAAGTCAGTCTGCCAAAGAGGATGACATACTCGGTAGCTACATGCGTATACTATAATACACTTCGTTGCTTCTTTGCGTAAATTGTATGCTATTACTATGAAACTATAGTATACTTGGTACATTTCATAACATAGTATAAAACAAAGTCCCCTACCGCGTCTGTCTGTCTGTCTGTTCGCGATAAACTCGAAAACTACTGAACGGATTTTCATGCGGTTTTCGACAGTGGATAAAGAGATTCATGCGGAAGGTTTTGGTATATAATTTGTCAAGGATTTTTTTATAATTAGGGCGCGACAACGTCTGCCGGGCCCGCTAGTCATTATTATTATTATTATTATATAGTATAAAACAAAGTCCCCTACCGCGTCTGTCTGTCTGTCTGTTCGCGATAAACTCAAAAACTACTGAACGGATTTTTATGCGGTTTTCACCAGTGGATACAGTGATTCATGAGGAACGTTTTGGTATATAATTTGTCAAGGATTTTTTTATAATCAGGGCGGGACAACGTCTGCCGGGCCCGCTAGTTTAATTATAAATTCTAGTATGAATTTAAATGTTTCACATCTATACACTATCACGTGTGTACTGCACATACCATGAGGCACAGTGTCTTCACTTGCCGTTTTGCTATAAAAACGGCAATTTCAAATAGCTTATTATATTTACTAAGAGTTTTTATCTATGTAACTAATAAAATCAGAGGTCATAATGACATGTTCAACTATTTGTGATTGAAGTTACTTTGCGGAAATCCATCATTAAATATACTGTTGAAATTTATGAATTATACCGACATAAATAAGAAATTGTCAACGACAAAATAACATAGATACCAATAAAAAACAAAATTAAAACTAAGCCCCGTGGAACAAGATAACATAATCGCTAGAATTTATTTTAATAAATATTTTTGTTCCAAGTCATAACTAAACAAAACAGTATAAATCATTAGACTTATCATATTCTAGTTTCCTGAATAATCGACTAACAAAAAATAAAAGCGACTTTAAAAAAATCAATTCTAAAAAATCTACCAAAATGTCCTTCACCACAGTTAGGTAGGTAGACATAGGCTAGAATTTGTCATAAACTTATCAAAATGTCTATCACGATACATTTCCTATTCGATTTTGAAGAACTCGCTGGTATATCTTCGAAATTCGAAATGGTAACAATTAAGTTTTTGGTGGGATATTGGAATGTCATGTAGTGGTTTTTATATTTTATTCATAATCTTATGTTATTTGGCTCTATATTTTGTAATATTGGTTGTGTTTTACGTAATATAGTTTAGTTAGCATGGATTCTGACTTTTTTTTATACATGGGGAGATCCCTAACAGATACCCATCCCGTCGGGCAGCTGAGGATGGGTTATGTCCGATTTGCACGGACTAAAACCCCATGGTCCCTTCATATACCTTTTAGGTGGGGGAGCAGGAACTGCCGGCTGGCACTGCGTCTGCTCCCCCGACAGGTGTAAGCCCTTCAAGAGACCCTGACTGCGGTCTGAGGGGTCAAAGATGATAGACCCCTCAAAGGGGGAAGTGGGTGTTAGAACCTCTGATGAACTGTGGAAGTCGCATCGGCATAATGCGCCTCCACCACATGGGCCCGTGCAGTTTAAACTGCCAGGGTGACGGACATGCCCGTGTCCATCGCCCCCAGGCCCCATCTACGGCGGCCGGAGGTCATCACCTACCCATCGCCGCCGTGTGGTTCGTCGACCGCGGGAGGGGAGTCTAGTGGTCTACTCCCTCTCCCTCTCCGCCGCCTCCTTTGCAAGCATGACTGTCTCACAATAGCAGGCGACGGAGAGCCATCCGGCCACGCTCTCGACCATCCTACTAACGACGATCGGGAGCGAGAGATCCGGGTCGATGGCCGCGACCAGCTCGTAGCGTGGTACGTCCCAAGCGATACATTCTCTCAAACGTGTGCTGCGCGGAATCATCCACCGTCGTTAGTTTAGGCGCCCACGCCGGTGCCCCGTAAAGGGCCATCGATCGCACGACTCCTAGGTACAGCTTCCGGCAGGCAGAGTTCGACCCCCGAGGTTGGGTAACAAACGGGCGAGGTTGGGTTGAACGGGCGATGGTTGAACGTCCATCGACTGTCGAGGAGGAGGCCGAGAAACTTCATACTCGACCCGACATTGATGGACTCACCTCCCACAAGAATCTAGGTTCTTTGAGGTGGCGCTTTCCGCGGGCCGTGAAACCACACGGCCTCGGATTTACGCAACGCCACCTCCAATCCCAGACGCCGGATCCAGTCGACGACCTGAACGATCCCCGCCGTAGCGATAGTCGCGGCCTTGCTGTGCGTCCTCCCACGGGCTATCACCAGCGTGTCATCCGCGTAACAGATCACTGCATCAATGGTAAGGAGCGCCCCTGGCGGAAACCAAACTGGTTATCCACCAGATCCGGCCCGACTCGTGTTAGATGTTGGACGAGGCGGCCTACTATTATACGTTCGCACAGTTTCACCACCTCGTCCAGCAACACAAGGAGCCGGTACCCGGATGAACTGTCCGCTAGGCGCTCCCGTTTCTTTAGCAGGACTACGCGTCGGCTTTTCCGCAAGTGCGGAAACTGCCATAGATTCTGACTTGCCACAAAAACTCTCTAGAAAGTTCTAACAAGACGGCCACCATTTTATTAATTCATTGGAATGATAGAAAGAGACTTGTAATATTATTACTTACTCGACAGTGGCAGTAATAATCTACTAGAAGATTCGTTGCCAAAAATAAATGACAAATTTCTGAGGTAACGAACATTAAAAAAGCATACAACATAATTGAGTACGTCCTCATTTATGAAGACCGACTTCAATAAAATAAAATATTTAATTCGTTAAAAAAAAATTAAAATACTCATCGTCTCTGATCACTTAGTCCTTTCTAACCGTCATCGTTGTGACATGGTTGTTTAAGCATTTACTTATTAATTTTTATTTTTGCCAACCAATATTCTAGCTTACTACTGCTATTGTCGAGTAAATAATACAAGCGACAATGCAAGCGTCTTGTCAAAATGTCAATATTCGAAATTGATGGTTGCTCTCTTATTAGAACTTTGCAGGGAGTTTTTGTGGCTTCTCAGAATTCATACTCTGTGGTATTATGACGCATCCACTTTACTTGTTCGATAATCGAACTATATTGCGTAAAATGCCACCAATATTACAAAATATAGAGTCAAATATAGAACAATACACGATTATGGATAAAATATGAAATCCATTACATGACAGACCAAAGATCCCCCCAAAACCCCAAGCATGTCATGACCTCTTTAAATGTTGATTGTTGTACCAAGTATGAGAAGTAGAAATTTGAACTCTTTAATGTCATGGGAATAACATAGTTGGTTAACATGAATGACATGGTTTTTTTCCTTTCATTAAATTTACCAAGTATGTTACAGAGATTTCATCCTTGTGATTGACCCTAACGATCGATGCAATAAAATTACAGGCTGTAATTTATACAGATTTTAGTCCGTTCGATTCCCGGGTGAAGCAAGAGAATTTACAAAAATCTTTGAATGCAGGTTTATTGCTTTTTAAAACTAAAGATGTGTTTGTTTGGAGTAAAAATTGCTATCTCTATTATTTAGAGTACTTTCCCTCCAGGTGGCATTAAAAAATTCCACCTGTATAGTAGTCCAATTATTATATATTGATTATTAATTGCGCGTGACTGACAAAACATGAATAAATAAATACATATAAATGATGTCTGTCAAATTTGTTTACTTGATTCATTTTTTTTTAAACTTTATTTTTGGCAACCAATCTTTTAGGTTATTACTGCCATTGTCGAGTAGTTAATAGTATTACCAAGTTCTTCTTCTATTCTATTTTCGGCAACCAGTCTTCTAGTAGACCATTACTGCCATTGTCAAGTGAGTATCTATATTACAAGTTTCTTGATATAAATTCAATGGATGCCATTGTCGAGTAGTTAATAGTATTTCAAGTTCTTCTTCTATTCCATTTTGGCAACCAGTCTTCTAGTAGACTATTACTGCCATTGTCAAGTGAGTATCAATATTACAAGTTTCTTGGTATAATTTCAATGAACTAACAAGATGGTGGCCATCTTGTTAGAACCTTCCATGGAATTTTTGTGGCATCTCAGAATTCATGGTCCGTGGCATTATTTTCCATTCATTTCACTTATGCACAATAAACAAACTATATCACATAAAACACCACCAATTTTACACAATATAGAGTCAAGTAACACAAGATTATGAATAAAAAATAAAATCCACTACATGACAGACCAAGATCCCGCCAAAAACTCCGATTCATAATTTACAATGGCCGCTTATTTTAGTTTCGCGCCAAAAAACCAAATAAAACGAGTTTGGCGTCAAAGGTAGGTAACGCCATCTATGAAATCATTTCTGAAAGTGTATTTTTTCGTTCGCTGAGTATATTATCAAAGAAATGATAAAAAGACTTATTTTCATTTACCTCTTATGAGACGATAACTTATCACTAATTATCACTAGCGAGCGAGCTAGTTTAT
Source organism: Antheraea yamamai (assembly GCA_036509395.1). NCBI lineage: Eukaryota > Metazoa > Arthropoda > Insecta > Lepidoptera > Saturniidae > Antheraea > Antheraea yamamai. The sequence goes on from AP028452.1 coordinate 2,123,506, forward strand.
TATATTTATGTTTAGCATATCAGAGCGCTTCGTACAAAATAGTATGAACATAACTTTTATCTATTACTCAGTCAGTTCACAGCTGTCTTGGCGTACGTTTGCTGGCGACTATAACGCTACTGATTTAAGTTTGCACCGTCACTTACCTTTTTCGTTCCGTTCTCGCGCCTTTTCAATTCGGCAAGGTTGTACATTGAATTTGTTTACTTTTTTCATAATCGAAAAAAGGTCGATTGATAAACTCTTTGGTTTAACTTTTGTAGTGAAGTGTGAATCTTTTTTGGATTTAACCCGCTTCCAGTAAGTACAGTGTTTATTAAATCATTATTCGAAATAAAATATTGGAATTTTCCTGAATGTTTCGTCTCTTTCTGACGCTTGAGGATAAAAAGTGAAAGTGATCGATTTGTTCGCATGAAAACCGTCGCTTATCGTTAGATATATATTTTATTTGGCACTTGAGAAACAGCGTGAAACTAATAGTTATTTAATTGTTTACGTTCTGATATAACATTCCAATTAACATACTATATCAAAGTAACTGACCTGTTGAACTTTGATAATCAAAAAGCTGTCTGTCTCGCTCGTTCCTCGAACATTTTTATCTATACTTTTCTAAACTGACAAGTGAGGGCCGATATTATTTGACAATTTGCACATGTGAGTCTGACGTAATCGCTTTATAACGAATGCTGATTTTTTACGCCACATTTAACAAAACAAACACAATCACGGCCGATTCTACGGTTATTATTTGTGTGAACATACTTCTGTGTTAAATGCGTGTCCTTCGGTTTATAAATAACATGTTTATTCCAATGGATTCACTTGTGTATGATTACTGTTAAATTTATAGTTACAATTAATCATATAATGGTTTGAATTGGCAAGAATGTTTCAAGAAACGTTGCATAACTTCAGAGTTTTGTATAAGAAAAATCTTTTTGCTCATGTTCCTATGTCACATATGCCCCGTTTCTGAGATACTCGATTAAACTACCAACAGTTTTTTATAACAGCTCATTTTAAAATGTAACGACTCAACTCCTACATGTATAGTAACTAGGCATCTATGTACAACTTTATGTAGTTTTTATGTATAATCTGGTTCAGCGCGTATCGTGCAAAAAATTCTGGATAGATTTATCCAGTTTTACACTTTAGACGCTGGTTCTTATCTAAAAAAATATATCTTAATAATTTCATTTGGAATGAAGTTGTTAACATTTTAAAAAAATACGATTTTTGTCAGCATTACGGGTTCTGCGATGTGTGAAGTGGCGCAAGCGGTGTGTTTCGCATGCGCAGGAGAGGAAGTAAACTAATAACATTATTTAAAAATATATACCTTGTGAAAGGGTAGTCAGTCGCAATATTACACAAGATATGAAGTACTCGCTTCTCGTTCTAAATTAACAAAAAAAAAATAGGTACTTAATATTTAACCTAATTATTTATTATGCAGAAAAACAAAACTGACTCTACACTCCTAACGCTTACTTTACGTCACACGGCAGTGTGTGTGCTACAGCGCCCCTCCTGCTACCGGCATCGCGCTTTCAATTAATTGTTCGTTAGTTTACTCGTTACGTAATGTTAAGGTTATTAACCCCGGATGCGCCCCCACGATTCACCTTCACTTTCGTTCATTCACTTTTGTTTCCATACTTATAAAATTCTTAGAACAAACTTTAACTAAGGTTCTCTTTGTTGTTTATTATATTTGCTTTTATATTATTATTTTATATGTTAAATGTGACCATGAAATTTCATGTCTTTGAATGTTCGAACGAGCGACTAACCAATCGCCTGGTATAGTTTAAATGTAAATATTTAAATAATTAACTGTAATGTTTAAAAGTTTAAAAATTGTTTATAACAGAAATTTAGTTTAAATTTTTTTAATGCTTACATTCTTTTTTTTAAGAAAGGACAGCGCAGACGGAAGCTTGGTATCCGTTAGCTTAAAATATAAAAAGGTGGACACGAAAATTATGTCCTATTGAATCGCTACTAGCAATTTATTTAGTGTACCTAATACTTGAAATTATAGCCCAATTAGACTTATCACCATTCGGCATCAGACAACTTGGAAATGCTTCAAACCAGTGTGACAACCTTCGATTGCCATTGTTTTCGATTGCACTGTGCTTATCATCAGGCACAGTGCAGTCACTATGTCATCTATACTAATATTATAAAGAGGTAAAGTTTGTGAATTTGTGACGTTGTAGGGGATAATCTTAGAAACTCCTGGTCCGATTCGAAAAATTCTTTCAGTGTTATATAACTCATTTATCGAGGAAGGTTATAGGCTATACATCATCACGCTAAGACCAATAGGAGCGGAGCACCCATGAAGAATGTTTCCAAATCGGATTTCTTTCCCTCTTGAGAGCTTCCACGGCGTGTTACTGTTCGCCCAAAGTAACTGTTCCACGCGGACGAAGTGTGTTAACTATCAGTCTAACCAATAACAGAATTTTTACAATCAGCTCGGAATTTCCATTGTTTAACCCCTTAAACTACTATAAAGAAACAAACTCATAATTTTTATCTTTTATATTATTATATTTTTGCACTACCTGATTACGCATTAAAAAATAGTGAAGCACGTTTACGAAAAATCAAAAACAAGTACTTAGTCAACGTTTCGTCACGCAGGTATGGATAGGTAACCTAAAAAATTAAAAGGCTCATGTTAACCCCTCGGCTGTTCTTTTAAGACCCAGATCTCAAAAATGGCGAACCACATTTTTTAATTTCGAGCCAATTTGTCTATTGACCAGTACATCTTAAAGTCTAGATTCGTTTATATGGGATTTAACCCATGCGTTTAACCCGCTCCTGCGTCACTCCAATAACTGGTAATTCGAGTCAGTAAAGCCTTTCGGCTCGTGTAAAAATCACCGATGTAACTCTTGTGTTGCATGTATCGTCATGCTGCTGGTTTGTTAGTCATGTATAGCGATAATGTATCCCACACATGCGTTTACTGTGACCACAATTAAAACGTCGTGGCGATACACGCAGTTGTGGGAGTAGCATTATGGGATTACTGTAGTTATTTATATATAGAAATCTTGAAGCGATTTAACGCAGAAACAAAACGTATCGGAGGGACGCTCTTAACTGGTGTTAGAAGATTCTATTCGGCAGCGGGTCCAGCATAGGTCCGATTCTCAGGCGTGGGGCCTTTGAGTACGCTGCTCGCGCGAATACAGTGACACAAAATCTTACATCACTGCGACAACATTACACACATCACCTCCACACACGTGCACGCACACACGGTTACATATGAAAGTGGAAGGGTTTTATTTTTTTCCCTTATCGAACTGAATTAGTTCTGAAATTATTAACCGACACGAAATACTTTTTTTTTTATATCAATGGATGCAAACGAACAGGTGGGTCACCTGATGTTAAGTGATCACCACCGTCCATAGACACTTGCAACACCAAGAGAGTCGCAAGTGCGTTGCCATCCTGTGTTTGGGGGAGGCGGGAGTGGGGGGAGCGGGGAGTGGGAGGGGAGGTGGATATCCGGTGCTCTCACTGATCGCACGAAACGCAATAATACAAGCACTGTTACTTCATGTCGGTTTTCTGTGAGAGGTCGGTAGTACCGGTGGCGGCTCAAGCCTAGGTCCGTTCCCTCGGCGTGGAGCCCTTGAGTACGCTGCTCGCGCGATACACTCACACAAAATCTTACATCACTGCGACAACATTACACATGTCACCTCCACACACGTGCACGCATACACGATTACACATGCAGGTGGAAGGGTTTTGTTTTTTTCCCTTATCAAACTGAAACAGTTTAGAAAATTATCCGTTACGACATATCGGTTTACTGTGAGAGTTCGGTTGAGATGTAAAATTGTATGCTTGGTGTGTACATGACAGAAATACTTTTTCAACAATTCATATTTGTTAATAGTTAGCTTAGCTTAGCTCAGATAGGTCGCTAATTGCATGTATCAGGCAACAGCCCAAACCGAGGTGTGCCACGCACCCTTGAGCCAGCTGTCAAAATAAAATCGGCTAAGTGCCTTAAGCGCTCGCCTTAATAGTCCGGTGAAGCTGTTAAGACCTTGCTAGGTCAATAGCTTAGTCAGTTCGAAAAAAAAAGACAGAATATTTCATTTTAAGTATAAATTTAAATAATACAATACAAGGAGGTTTTTAACAGATAAAACGAGTAAAAGACAAACATTATGTAAGTCTATATATTATACTAGCTGTCCCCCGCGGCTCCGCACGCGTTTTTTTTAAATATATTAAAGAAATGTAAAATTGTAAGTTGGTGTGTACATGACAGAAATACTTTTTCAAAAACATTTGTTACTACGACACGCACGCCAACTGTAACATGTAACGTATACATTAGATATGTGAATACGAATATTATATCGAATGGGATGGGATTTATCATCAGCAACATACCTGGAACTTTAACCTACTATATACCACCCTCAGTGCTCACTAACACTATATAAGAAAGTTATGAAAATTTTAAAATATACATTATCGAACAATATGTGTTAATTTTTTTATTATATAGATATAACATGCCCATATTGTCCATATAATTGTGTTATTCTTATACGTTGCTATAATCAATGAGTTATGTAGATGCAAACGCGGTAAATAAAACAAAATGGCCGCCAAATTGACCAAAATGATAATATAATTCAAATTACATATTCTTGGAGTCCAGTACAGCGCACGTCTCACGCGCTTGTTTACAGTAAAGAAATTATTTTTGATCAATTTCACACGACCGAATACACGGTTACAGTTCATCACTACATAGTGTAAAACGAAGTCCTCTGATCTGTCTGTTTATCTGTTCGCGATAAAGACAAAAACTACAGAACGGATTTTCATGCCGTTCATTCACCAGTAGGTAGAACGGTTCATGGGGAAGGTTTATGAATAATTTGTCAAGGTTTTTATTTTTATTATAGGGGCGGGACAACGTCTGCCGAGCCCGTTAGCTTAAAATAAAATAGCTCATTATTTAGTTATCTGCCAGTGAAAGTCCTGTGAAAATCAGTTTAAGCATTTCGGATATTCCACTGCGGCCGAAGGCGAATAAAAAACCTAAATTACTTTTTATGAGGTCTGCAATCTTGGTAGATAGAAACAGACCAGTAAATATGCTGTGAAAATCGATCCAACCATTTTGGAAATACCCATACGGACGAAGCCGCGGACAAATAAAATAGAATATGTCCATCGCTATAATTACGGCTATCTGCCAGTAAAATTCCCGTTAATATAGGTCCAGCCGTTTTGGAGATTACCCGGAACAAACGAACAAACAGACAAAATATAATAATATGAAAATATCGACCGAATATAAAAACATTTTGTTTTTGTTATTTGTAGCTTCATTTTTGTAGTATTCCAGTATTTGTAGCTAAATATCCATTCACCAAAAAGTTATTATTTATTTTTATAAACACACTTTATTTCTATAATACGTAATAGATTGCAAATAAAGAATTGGAAACAAAACTAACGTAGAAGAAACTTTTTGAATAGGAACACAAAATAATCTTTGAAAATGTTTGAGATAGAAACTTTCCACGTTACCATGGCAACGTATATAATACTAACTCTAACACGCAGCGAAAGCAATCAAAACGAAAAAACTGCCCGATTTTGAAACATTCTTTATTGGCGCTCCACTCCTATTGGTCTTAGCGTGATGATATATAGCCTAAAGCCTTCCTCGGTAAATGAGCTATCTAAAACCGAAAGATTTCTTTAAATCGGACCAGTAGTTCCTGAGATTAGCGCGTTCAACCAAACAAACAAACAAACTCTTCAGCTTTATATATTAGTATAGATTACAAGGTCTGATAGGTTTGGCTTTACTATGTTTCTGTAGTATTTAGCTTTGGTAGGATATTTATAGTTTTTGTTTCAGAGGCATTACGATTCGGCTTAAAAACAAAGTTGTTCAAAATATACGGTTTGCTTGCTATATTGTTATTTTTAGGCAACAGAAAACTAGCCAACTTTAGAATATTACCGACTTCTGCATGTTTAAGTTTTTCCAATATTCCCGGTTTCATGGTATTCACAGCACTTCCAACTACCCATTCTATTTTGCCACTGTTTTCGTACAAACTTATCAGGTTATTATAACTCACGGGTTCTTGTTCAACGTTGGCGATTGTTATAAAAGAATTCGCTTGCGTGGCTTCGGGATTTTGTATCACATAAATATTGGGTGTATATTGACTTGAATTAATAAAGAATTCTAAAGAAAATAAAGAATAAATAAAGGTATCTTTCGGTGTACTGTATTCATTGTGGAATAAATTAAAATTTGATACAATAATGCAATATATTAACAATAATAGAAAAGTAAATACGGGAGTTTTTGGGGGGATTTTGGTCTGTCATGTAGTGGATTTTATATTTTATTCATGATCTTGCGTTACTTGACTCATGGTGTTTATGTAATATAGTTTGTTTATAGTGTATAAGTGAATGGAAAATAATACCACGGACCATGAATTTGAGGTGCCACAAAAACTCCATGGAAAGTTCTAACAAGATGGCCACCATCTTGTTAGTTCATTGATATTATATCAAGAAACTTGTAATATCGATACTCACTTGACAATGGCAGTAATAGTCTAATAGAAGACTGGTTGCCAAAAATAAATACGAATAAAATGACAAGTCATTTTGATGATATCATCAATAATTATTAGGAAACGAAATATCACATAACAATGATAACGTATAGAGAATCAGAAACACAAAATCAAAACAAAAGTATAAACTTATAATTTATAAATTGTTAGGAGTTAAAAACCTGTCTGTCAGCAACATGACTACATATTATAACACAAAGTCCTCCGCTGCGTCTGTCTGTCTGTTCGCGACAAACTCAAAAACTACTGAGTGGATTCTCATGAGGTTTTATAATAGAGTGATTCACGAGGAAGGCATATAATTTTTCAATTGTTTTTGTAAATTGCTTGAAATATAACGATAAATGTTGGAATTGTCGGAAAAAGTCAAGCCGGCTGGGAGCTTTCGTCGATAACGCCGCCTAATCCCTTTGAGATATAACAAAACAATTGAGATAATAAACGACCCAGGCGAAGTAGCGGGAATCAGCTAGTACCCTATATTATTTACATCACAATACCTCGCGTAATAGTGTATGTAAGTACGTAAGTAACGTAAGTAAGCAGTAATGCTTTGGGCATAAAAATAAGTATAGCGTTGGTGCCTCTACTAAAGCCTGTACAAGTTTTGACACTTTTAAAAGCATAACTTATATCTAATTGTGATAAACTTTGCAAACACTCGGAACAATTATTCAGAGGAAATAAAATCGAACGGAACGTCTGTTTACTATGTAATATGTGAAAAGATATGACGCAATAACCCGAGGAGTACATGAAATATGCCAAGTATTTGCGCAACACCTTTTGACAAAGCATATATGCGTAGCTCATTAAATATATATATTTAAAGCACAGAGACGTAGTAACACCGTATGGGGGTCAAAGAATAAAGACATACTAGACCCCCAAATACTATTAACATAAGTATATAGTAGGGAGTTTTTGGCGGGATCTCGTAATAGTGGAGTTTATATCTTATTCATAGTTTTGTGGTATTTGATTCCATATTTTGTAATGTTAGTGGTGTTTTACGTAATATAGTTCGGTTATTATGCACAAGTGAAGTGGATCGGGAATAATACCACGGAGTATGGATTCTGACTTGTCACAAAAACTCCCTGGAGAGTTCTAACAAGAGGGCCACCATCTTTTTATCACGCTTTTATTAGCTTCACCTGTATGTATGTATGTAACCGAGCCCTTTGAGCTCGATTTTGTCCTACTTTGAACGATCAGATTTAATTCAAACTTTGCACACATGTCAAAGGTCGATGACAATGCAATAATCCGAAAAAAAAAGTTAAAAAAATTTTAACTAAAAAATGAAAAATAAATAATAGTTAAAAAAAAACAGTGACGCATCGCATGTTAATATCAGCACCTCCAGATATCAGTATTTTTATAATTTTTTTGTCATTTTTTACAAACATATACATTTATTTCTAGTTTACACTATTCTTAATCCAAATTTATTACATTTTATTTTCTGTTTTTTGTTGGATTTTTTATGAAAGCGTGTTTCTTTAGTTTTTTTAACTATTATTTATTATAATATTCAAATTATCGCAAGAACCTTCAATATCATTACCTACTCGACAATGGCATTTTGAAAGATTGGTTATAAAGAAATCCTATCAAAAACATAAACGTGAAATGAGAATCAAGTTCAATATCATGATATATGCCTTCAACGGACAAAAGAAGTGAGATCTAAGTGGGTGCTAAGTTCAATGGTCAGTCCTGAAATTTATTTATAACAACATAAAATATTTTATAGTGACTCAAAATGTCATTTCTTCTTATAACCTAGGATAATATATTGAAGCTTAAGGTCTGACTTGGCTAGTTCTAACATACTTATTATTGAAGTTATACTTCTTTTAGCGCGGTAGGGAAAAATGATGAGAGTAAATTTTTTCGATGCGCACGCACAGCGTTACGAAAAACCAACACCCTGAAGTTAGCTATAGTCAACATTTTGTTTCTTTGTATTTGTTGTTTGTATTTCTTTGTATTAAAACTTTCAATGTATTAAATACCTTTTTTCTATCGTTAGTGTCGTTTCTTCTACAAACGTAGAATAAGGCGAAAGATAAAATTTTTGAAAAGACTTTTATCTTGTTACGCCAAAGAAGTATAACTTCTAACGCGTGTACATAAGTACACACACACACACTTTTTATTATTGTTAAGTACCTACTAAAACAGTCATGGAAGAGCCCTAGTTTCTACCAGCAAGCCAAATTTTCGTAAGAATAAAAGAACTTACAGCTTTAGAACTTGGAGTTATGAGGGTGTCAAAAGTGGTTCCAAATGGTTCGTGTAATATTACATGCGGTTATGCGCGCTCGCGAAGCTTGAACTGGACTTGACACACCGCGTGTATAGATTAGAAGATTGATTGCCAAAAATAGAACTAAAAAAAAATTATAATGTTTTATCAGTGTCTGTTTTAGCAATTGTAACGCACCTAAGCTAAGATTTGTAGCAAGTAGCAAGGGTGTTCGAGCCTACACTGGTGTCGATCCATCTCAATATTATTAGACCACGCTCAATCGACTCTGAAAGGCTGCAAGTATTTGTGATGCAGGATTGTCGTCTAGTTATGTGTAGGTAACTACCACTAAAAACGATAAAAAAAAGTGATGACGAGGTTACTCTGACTTGATCGTGCATGAAATAAATTTTAGTTATTTATTCATTACATTTTATTTTAGTTACCTTAATTACGAAAAGAAAATCTGTGAATAGTTGTATATTGGCAATTTTTTCTCGAGCTCGACTCGAAAAGCACTCGTGATCGACAGTTTGAATAGTAATAGACGTTAAGTTATCACTATCTATATATATATAAGAGATTCCCACCTATATATTGACTCATCACGATATCTCTGGAACCATAAGGCGTAGCGACTTGAAATATGGTAGGAATATTACTTTCGCCGAGTAGAGGTCAGCTAAGAACAGATTTTACGAAATTCCACCCACAAGGGGGGTTAATCAGGGCGGGACAACGTCAGCCGGGCCCGCTAGTATATTATAAAACAAAGTCCAAAGCCACGCCTGTCTGTTCGCGATAAACTCAAAAACTACTTAATGGATTTTCATCATTTGGAAGGTTTAGGAATATAATTTGTCAAGGTTTTTTCTATTATCAGGGCGGGATATGATAAAATTAAATACAAAAAAAATACACTCCATTATTATTCGAGTACACGTAATCAGTAATTTGTAAGTGGTAGAGCCACGCTGAAGCTTTTACTGGTTTCAGTATGAATGGGTCGGCTCGTCCGGGGTAGTACCACCCGACACACAGAAAACCGACGTGAAGTAACAGTGCTTGCATTGTTACGTTTCGTTTGGTCAGTGAGAGCGCCGGAGCGCCCACCTCCCCTCCCTTCCTCTCTCCTCTCCCCCCTCTTTCCTCACCCTTCCCCCCAAATACAGGCTGGCAACGCACTTGCGACTCCTCTGGTGTTGTTAGTGTCTATGGACGGTGGTGATCACTTAACATTAAAAAAAATTAAAAAAGTCCCTTCAAGTGAACAAAGTCGCGTGAATCAGCTAGTTCACATACATATAACATAACTTAGAACTTGTTAAAGTACGCATGAACGTCGCTAAAAACATTTACAAATACGTACGTTGCTAACAGAATAGTCCTTCTTACACCATACTAGCTGTAAACGAGGTTCCGCAGGTATTAATTTATTATTATTTACTTGCTGATACCTGCAACTTCGCCTACGTGGATTATTATTTTAACAATGTACCTTATGTACAGAGGTAAAATAAAAAAAAGTCGAGCCAATCATAAGGACAGAAGTGAAAACTCTAAAAAATGGAATAACTGTGTTCTTTTTGATATGAAACATCTATAGACGAGGGTAAAGCTGATTATTGACGTGGCGAGACGTGGCCACGCGATGCCATGCCCAAGCAATTGTGCGCAATCTCTCTTGCCGCACTGAACTCGCATACCTATAGTGTATACCGTGTTGTTTATTACGTTACTAATGTGTTTCACATCTGCCAGGCGTCCCGTGACGGCTCAATTTTACAGTTTCAATTTTTAAATCAATTATAACTTGAATTATTTAAATTTCATAATTTGTAAATTGAAATTATTTACATTAGTCTCTCTTTCACATCTATTGGCACTCCGAACAATAATGTATACTAGTGGGCGCCCAGTGGTCGACATTCGACCATAGTTAACAGGCGTTTACGTAAGGTGGTAAGGCTCTTAAACTCTAAGTAAATATAACTTTATGAAAGTAAAGAATTTTATCGCAACTTACGACACAGTTTTCAATTCATTTTACACGAAACCATGGGTGGGTGCGTGGTATTTCTGGATGATATTGAATTAAATGTAGTCTGTAGATTATGAGAAATAGTGATATGCCCAGTATCATCGTTTGGAAAAGTAATGGATACACAATAGAATCAAATAATGAATCCAAAACAAATATGTTTTAATACTACCATTAACTTTTGAAAATGAATTCATTTTTGTTCAAAATTCATCATCAACTGTACTAAATAAAATTGCTACATCAGGTTGAACTGCATCATTGTAACTGCGGAGATTTAAGTCATAGATTACTTTCATGAGCAAACAAATTCTTATTTTGATTTTACACAGTATTTTTGGCTCATTTTTATTGAATCATCATTTGAAGTGAGTTCACCATATAAAAATACTAAACATTAAAATATTGACATTGACTTTGATTATATTGCTTTACTCTTATGACAACATGAAGCAAAGTGACATGAAGTGAAAGCAGTCCTGTCACATAAAAATTTTGACATTCAATAAGACCAAAAAGAATTATAATTATTTCAGTGGTTCCATAAATTTACTAAAGATAAATTATTTATCAATTAATTATTAATGTATATTATGAATTTACATATTATATTACAGTTTGACCACTTGATTTCAAAGGGCATGTAAGGCATGCAACGTCAGACATGTTAAAAATATTGAAAAGGTAATTGGAATATAAAACTAAAATGACGGATGTCAATAAGCCTTTCATTTACATGTGTGTATATGTTGTGTAAAATTCAAGCAGTAGTGTGAGTAATGCATATTTTAATTAATTTAATGTATTTCTAATTCATTTTACATAAAAAAATAGCTTTCTGCACTTCTCCTCCATATCTCTTTAACTATGCCAAATTTCACGTTCACCCGTTCGCGCAATTCGCTTAAAAAGGGGTACAAAGTTTTGGCTTCACGTATTAATATATAAGATACATTTTTGTAAAGTTTATTGTCTACAAACACCCATTTTTAAATATATCCATAGGTAATATTTGCAACGTTAAAGATGCTAAGTCAATTATAGTCCAATACCGTCAAGCTGGTTCTATCTATATCTACACTCGTTAATTTTACAAATGCGTCACCATTCCGGCATATAACTTTAAGAGACTCACAGTGCTGATGCAATTTTAAGCCCGTATTAAAACCTATTACTTAATGTGCAAGCAATAAAACATATTTTCTATAATCTTACTATCTAAATATATGAAAATCCTGTCATGATGTTTGTCCACGATGAACTCCGAAATTACTCAACCGATGTTCATTAAACGTTGGCATTTATTTATAATGTAGTTCAACTTGAGAGATAGGATAATTTATATTTCGATTAATGGCCCCAATATTTTTTAATTATAGATTAAAGGATTGTCAATGTTGATTATTGTTATGATGATGATATTGTAAATATCATCGGTCTCGGATAGATGGCGCTTTAAATTAGTTTGTCAAATAAAACTGTATACTCGACTGTTATAACTATCTTATAGATGGCGCCACGTTTTGATTTTTAACTTCTTTTTCAACTCCAATATTATTATGGTGAACGTACTCAAATTTTAATTTAACACGTAATAACTGAGCCACAGTATTGCGTGGCCGGCTCTGCTAGTTATATACATAAAAAACGACGGGCAGCGATGCCTTAAAACATCTATCCTCTCTGTACGTCCTTTAAATATGACTGTAGAATCATTGACTTGTATAGTTGTAGTAAAAACCCGATGGAGTTGTCTACCGGTTCTTCTCGATAACTGCGTTGTTTGTCGTGACCGGTTTTAGAGTTTTAACGTTCATAAGCGTCACCTCAAGACCAATATAGTCTTTTGAATACATTACTTTAAATTCATTATCAATTACAAGCCGATTCTCGATCGCTTCATTGCGCATTATCAAAAGTAACAATGGGTAAATTGAAACCAAAGAATAAGTAGCCTAGAAGCAACTTCGAAAAAATCCGCATCGAATGGTCATAGTCCTATTCTGATACGTTAAGTAGCTTTGACGTGATTGTACCTCGATGGAATTGTAATTTCATTATACTATATGTATACCAGCTTCTGCTCGCGACTTTGTCCACGTGGAATAGTTACTTTGGGTTAACGCTAACACGCAGCGGAAGCTCTTAAAAGGAAAAAATCCCGATTTTGAAACATTATTCATTGGTGCTCCGCTCCTATTAGTCTTAGCGTGATAATATAGCCTATTGTCTTCGATAAATTAGCTATCTAACACTGTAATAATTTTTCAAATCGGACCATTAGTTCTTGAGATTAGCGCGTTCAAACAAACAAACAAACCCTCCAGCTTTGTAATATTAGCATAGATGTATATACACTAAGTAATTACATTATATATAAGTAACAGATTTTTTGTAATTCCGGACCGCCCCTCCCCCTGGTCAGCAAAAGTAAGCAATGCTTCACTCCCTCTCCTATGCTTATGGAAACATTTATACAAGGGTTTTTAAATCTGTTCTAATTAAATAAATAAATATTGATGATGTAATCACCATCTAGACCCCCAACCCCTATGTCATCAAAAATAAGCGAATCCAGGACCCCACCCCCTGTATTATCAAAAATAAGCAAATCACGGACACCCCACCCCCCATAAGTGCCTACGTAATACTTCAAGGGCCTTAAAGACTAACTGCTCTGCTAAGCAAAAGAGTACAATCTTTCCGTTTACAGTACTACAAAATGGCAACTGACTGAACGTCAACCTGATAATCACATATTATAAAACAAAGTCCTCTGCCATGTCTGTTTGTCTGTTTGCGATAAACTCAAAAACTATTAAACGGATTTTCATGCGGTTTTCACCAGTAGATAAAGTGATTCACGAGGAAGGTTTGGGTATAAAACTTATCAAGTTTTTTTTTATTATCAGAGAGGGACAGCGTCCGCCGGCCCAGCTAGTTTCGTAAATATTTCTGAAGATCAGGACGACATAGGTCTTGAATTTGTAGTGACACTACCCTATATATATATACTAGAAGAACATTTCTCAGGTTCAGGTTTCCTCACGATGTTTTCCTTCACCGTCAGCCGATACTGTTACCAATTTAACATTAGTAAATGTACGCGAATTCCGAAAAATTCTTTGGTACATGCCGGGGCTAGAACCTGCGGACATCGAAACGATATTCCACCGGTCGAACCACTAGGCCATCAGGATTTTTTGCACGAATGCATATGAGTTTGAATTATATTTTCTAAAATTTGCAGTAAATAAATTACAAATGCTACTATATGACAACAATAAAACTCAGAAAAGGTAAAAATGTTATAAACATGACAATGGATCTTTATAGGTACTGTAAAATCCATACTGAATAATAAAGTACCAAGTTTCCTGTTTAGTCGTTTGATATGACGCTTGTTTCGCATCCAATTGACTCATCGTCCATAAATATACCTCAATTTGAATTTTCTTGTATAATTACATTAATTATCAACCTCTTTGTGTCAGAGTCATGTTTTTTTGAGGGTATATTACATTAAAAGACAATCAATTGACTTTCACAGAGTATGACGTCACTTGCATTCCTTCCTGTTTTTGCTTGGGAATAAGCCTTATAAATACGTCGGAATCTCGATGATATGACGCAGCGCCATCGCCTCAGTGTATAGGATCGGTTAAGTCGTAGAACTATCACAGGAACCTCCCGCTATGTCAGAAATGCTATCATCGCGTAAGACCTGCAGTGGGAAGGACTAGACGCCTGTATTAAACGACTGGACATCATCTTATTCAAGCGGTCGGATGCGTCTAGCACCCCTTTAATTAGAGAGATCGCTCCGATCCATGCCAAACCGCCTGATAGACGAACCGAGCCATCACTGCGCAACCTGGGCATGGAAGATAGAAGGATGACTAGCGGTGAAACAAAGAAAATCTGAAATAAGACAGCCAACACCTAGTCGAAGATTATCCATTATTACGGCTTAAACCCAAGGACTGGGTTGTATCAGCAACCCGCGAAGACACTCCTTGTCAAAATCAAAATATCCTTTATTCAATTTAGGCCTTGAGAAGGCGCTTATGAACGTCAAAGTTACCACCGCGCCGGTTCAGAAAACAACCCAGTCATCGAGAAGAACCGGCAAGAAACTCGATCTGGTTTATCTTTTCATGTTATATATTTTTACAAAATCTAAATAGTTACATTTGTTATTAGTGGATGCACAGAGAGGGGCGTCATTTCCAGACGTCACAATCGTTCACATTGTAAAGGGCAACATGCCCTGGAACAGTATCCTTACCACCCCAGGCTTGGCGGTTGAGAGGACTATACGTACCCCTTTGATTCTCCAAACAGAGCGTATTCGCACCCACGACTGCGTAACCGCAGATCAGGCCGCCATGATCTTACGATCAATTTCGCTACCGCACACTCATCGCTGCCTCCTTCGGTAGCCTCGATCGAATGAAGCTTCTGAGCCCGTTGCTAACTTGATACAGTAACCGTGCATTCATTAGTTCATCACACACGTCACGGACACCCCACACACGTACACACACACGGTAGTACACATATTGTAGAATGGTTTTAATTTTTTTCCCTTATGTTTTCTAGTGAAACTCCTTATGACACGGTATAGAAAAATGTTCGCCACGCATTAAACGTAAGGTAGATATGTATTTATGTGTATGTGTAAGTATGTATAAGAGTCTGCTGGGTCTAATAGTATACTAAAATGGGTAAATGTATAGTCAAGTATTTATACTACTAGATTTCATATAGTATATAGTTTATGAGCATTCTCATGTACGCACTCCTGACACACATACGAAGGTATGCATATAAGTCTCATCAACGCATTCAAGTATGGTTGGCTCGGTATTTTTGAAAATCCATTTTTTTATATATTACTAGCTGAACCGCGCAACTTCGCCTGCGCCAAATCGGTTATTACCGGTGCCAATTTTATTTCCAAAAACGCGAAACAACTTATAAAACCTAAAACCGGATTGTAGCGTCACTTACCGGGTCCAATTGTGAATCGAAACTATCTTATATATATTGGCGAGAAATGTGTTCCCGGTATCCCGTGGATTGCTCCTGTGGCCCTCACCTCCACACCCCATTTACTATCCTCGCAACAACGCAATAATTTTACCGTCTTATAGTTTTTTTATGTTATGATCTTCTAACCAACTCTATCAATTAACATGTTGTAAAAACTAAACTTTATCTTCATGAAATTTTCAATTTGGTAGCTATTTGTTTTAATAAGAATTTGTAAAGTGTACATGAAGCCCACATCTAATGACTTTGTTAGTCATTTGTACTTAGTAATTGTAGCATTTATTTCGTCGCGGGTACAGCTATTTGAAATATAAAACACCTAGTAATGTGTACACGCCGAAAGACGACTAAAAAATAGGTGATCAGCATTCACTGATAAACAATAAACATAAATAAGTAAAAATGGCTATGTGGTTAAGTTATATGCGGTAGAAGTAGGAGCGAGAGGTATACCAGCAAAATCTCTCTACAACCTTCTGAAGGACCTTGGCCTGTCGAGAACTGCAGTAAATTCTATTTTAGAACGAGTATCAAAGGCTGCACTAACAGGTTCCTACCAAATTTGGCTAGGCAGGGCGGGAAACTCGAGCAGTGAAGGTGAGCGTTGATGCGCATCTCAAAGGGGGCCTCCTTAAACCTACACCTGGGTCGCAAGTCCTGGGAACTGCTCTGAGTTTCTCCCTCTGCCACACGATGGACCCGGCACCCGCACGGTGAATCCATGGAAGGCTAAGAAGTTCGTCTCTCATTCTTCGGGAGATTAAAAATTAGAAATGTCACCACCGATATTGTACCTTGTTACCTAATAATAAAATGTATATACGTGTTTGCATTACGTTTCGTCTTTTGATGAAGTTAATCTATATTAATTATTGCATTAAATTGATCTATGCTGCTGCTGTATTTATGTACCTACTAGCTACATAGTGTATTTACGATAGGAGTCGATACATAGTAAATGTTTGTATAGTTTAATATAAAGGTAGTGTAATAATGTGTATTATTACTAGCTTTTGCTCGTGGCTTCGTTTTTACTATTTTTTTATGTATTTTATGATTATTTTATGATGATTGATGAAGTAGTTACGGCGTGAAAGTGTAACAAACGAATAAACCCGTAATCACAATTATAATATTAGTTAGGGTTTTCACAGTGGATTATTATAATATTTACCGATTCTTACGATTACAATATTCCTTGTGAGGACAACGTAATTTGTATTCGTAAACGTCATGAGCACCTGGAAATTTATTTTATTCTTTCGAACGTCGGCGAAGTTTTAGCGGCGACGAACAAACGATATAGGCAATGCTGTGACATACTTGTCGAACAATCTATCTATACTAATATTATAAAAAGGTAAAGTTTGTGAGTTTGTGACGTTGTAGGGGGTAATCTCAGGAACGACTAAACTGATTTTGAAAATTCTTTTACCAATAGAAAGCCACGTTATTTGTGAGTATCATAGGCTATATATCATCACGCTAAGGCCAATAGAAGCGGAGCAACAATGAAAAATGTTTTAAAATCGGGGCTTTTTCTCCTTTTGAGAGATTCCGCTGCGTCTTAGCCCAAAATAACTGTTCCACGCGTTGTAGGGGGTAATATCTGAGGAGTCGGAGAAAAAATGGTCGAACTAAAACGTTTCTTACGAACGCTGCCTTAACTATGAGAGATATATGATTGAGTTCTAAAAAAAAGTTGTAGCTTGATAATGCCTATTACCGGCCAACGAAGTGGGCACGGGTCGGCTAGTCTATGAATAATGCGGCGTCTTTGTCCATGAATTATTAAATAAACAAGATTCCGATACGAGAGAACATGTATCAATATTGTCAATAAGGTTCAAATTCGAGTTAATTTCAAGACCGCAGGTGTCTTGACCCAGTCTCGTCTTGCGCTAGTCTTGCAGGGATTAGTCTTGGTATTGGTCTTGCTAAAATTCGGCGGTCTTGGTCTTGGGTATTGGTCTTCCATAAACCCAAGAACAAGACCAAGACTGCAAGAGATTTTGGGCAATATTAGTCTTATCCACTGGGCTACTATCGCCCTAGTAGCGAACCACTATAAGTAAATTTCTCTATACACTATTAACCCCTTATATCCAGATTTGTTAGCTACGGTCTATTAATCAATAAAGATATTAGAACAAATTAAGTATATACTTATAAATGTTTACGTAAGTATGCAGGAGGGAGGGGGGTAGGATCGTTGCTTACTTTTGCTGAACAGGGGGAGGGGGCGTACAAAAATTACAAAAAAAATGCTTTTGTAAATTTTTTTTCCTAACTCCACGTTGACAAAGTTGTGGGTAACCGTGTAAATATGACTAACTAAGCTCTGTCCACAACTTCGTCCGCGTGGAATTGTTACTTTGGGCTAACACTAACACGAAACGGAATCTGTCCAAAGGAAAAACACCCCGATTTTGAAACATTCTTCATTGGTGCTCCGCTCCTATTGGTCTTAGGGTGATGATATATAACCTATAGCCTTCCTCGATAAATGAGCTATATAATACTGAAATAATTTTTCAAATCGGACCAGTAGTTCCTGAGATTACCCCCTACAACGTCACAAACTAACGAACTTTACCTCTTTATAATATTAGTATAGAAGATGACTATTCAATTTTCCACCAAAACTCCGATACCCAGTTCGATAATTTTTCGAAAAATTCTTTAATATACTCGTATAGCATGATTCATTTAGCATTATCGCACGTACAAAAGTTAATAATCATAGGCTTACATTTTGGCAACGAACCGTCTTATCGATTTGTATGTTATCTTAACTACACACAAATATACACAACATTTTATCTATAGATATAACCCGATGATTATATTTGTATACACATATATATATATATATATATATATATATATATATATATATCTTAATATATATATTTCTTGTGTGCGTGTGTATGTGACTGAACTCCTCCTAAACGACTGGACCGATTTTGATGAAATTTTTTGTGCGTGTTCGAGTGGATCCGAGAATGGTTTAGATTCACAATTGGACCCGGTAGGTGGCGCTGCGGTTGACTTTTGGGATTTCTATTTTTTATTATCAAGGCAGGACAACGTCCGCCCGGCCCGATAGTATATATATATATGGACAACGTCCGCCAGGTCCGCTAGTATATATATATATATATATACTAGCGGGCCGGGCGGACGTTGTCCTGCCTTTAAGTCAACCGCAGCGCCACCTACCGGGTCCAATTGTGAATCTAAACCATTCTCGGATCCACTCGAACACGCACACAAAATTTCATCAAAATCGGTCCAGTCGTTTAGGAGGAGTTCAGTCACATACACACGCACACAAGAAATATATATATTAAGAAGATATATATATATATATTAACGAATACTGGTATGCAGGCATTGTCTTGCTACAGCTCTAATTATTAAATTTAAAAATATTGAAAGCTGATGGTATGGTTTTTTTTTTATGTGGGCAACCCAATGTATACTTCTACATCATTATCATTACATAGTATAAAACAAAGTCCCCTACCGCGTCTGTCTGTCTGTCTGTTCGCGATAAACTCAAAAACTACTGAACGGATCTTTATGCGGTGGATAAAGTGATTCACGAGGAACGTTTTGGTATATAATTTGTCCAGATTTTTTTTATAATCAGGGCGGGACAACGTCTGCCGGGCCCGCTAGTTAAAATTATAAAGCTGAAAAGTTTGTTTGCTTGAACGCGATAATCTCAGTAACTACTGGACCTATTTGAAATAATTTCAATGTTAGATAGCTCATTTATCGAGGAAATATATATACCATCACGCTAAGACCAACAGGAGTGGAGCACCAATGAGGAATGTTTCAAAATCACGGTTAACGTACGTACTATTTAAAAAAAATTCACCTTCTATGTAAACGAAATCGCGAGTTAAAGTTAGCGTTAGTTCAAAGAAACTATTCCACGCGGACGAAGTCGCGGGGAGAAGCTAGTAAATACTTAGTCTGGCCATAAATACTGTTACAATTAAAAATAAACAAAATATTACATTTGAATTTGGAATCTGTTATTTTTATATGATTATTCATTGTGTTTTCTCATTTTGGCGCCAATACATTGTACAATATTTTGCGATATTAAAATGGAGTGGGGTGATAAAGAGAACCGAATCGCTGTGATTGCATTACACAAAGTAGGTATGGAACCAAATGCAATATTTAAAACTCTCCATACGCTTGGTAATAGTAAAATGTTTGTGTACCGGGCTATTAATAGCTACAATGAGACCTCCTCTGCTTGTGACAGAAAAAGATGTGTTCGTTCGTACGAAAAAGGTGGTCCAAGCAGTAAGGGAAAGAATTCCAAGAATCCTGTCCGAAAGCAAAAGATTTTATCTCGGGAGATGAAGATAGCACCTAGAACCATGTCGCGTATTTTAAAAGATGACTTAGGACTTGCAGCGTATAAGAGACGTACTGGTCATTTCTTAACTGATAATTTAAAAAAGAATAGGGTGGTAAAATCGAAACAACTACTCAAGCGGTACGCAAAAGGAGG
The DNA here is from genome assembly GCA_036509395.1 of Antheraea yamamai. Classification (NCBI taxonomy): domain Eukaryota; kingdom Metazoa; phylum Arthropoda; class Insecta; order Lepidoptera; family Saturniidae; genus Antheraea; species Antheraea yamamai. Next base: position 2,144,079 of record AP028452.1, read on the forward strand.
TCACAGAAAATTTTTTTTTACGGATGAGAAAATTTTTACAATTGAGCAACATTTTAACAAACACAATGACCATATTTATACTCAAAGCTCTAAGGAAGCTTCCCAATTAGTTGACAGAGTGCAACGTGGGCACTATCCGACTTCAGTGATGGTTTGGTGAGGTATTAGCTATGAAGGAGTGACTGAGCCATACTTTTGTGAGAAAGGTATCAAAACATCGGCACAAGTGTATCAGGATACCATTCTTGAGAAGGTAGTGAAGCCCCTTAACAACACTATGTTCAATAACCAAGAATGGTCCTTCCAGCAATACTCGACGCCGGGTCATAAAGCTCGGTCTACGCAGTATTGGTTGGAAACGAACGTTTCGGACTTCATCAGAGCTGAAGACTGGCCGTCGTCTAGTCCCGATCTTAATCCGCTGGATTATGATCTATGGTCAGTTTTAGAGAGTACGGCTTGCTCTAAACGTCATGATAAATTGAAACAGTCCGTACGATTGGCAGTGAAGAATTTTCCCATGGAAAGAGTGCGTGCTTCTATTGATAACTGGCCTCAACGTTTAAAGGACTGTATTGCAGCCAATGGAGCCCACTTCGAATATGCTTTTTATATTTTAAATTGTTTTATATTTATGTATTAAACTAACACACCGTAAAAGTAATTCATGTTATTTGCAATAGAAAATATTTTTTCTTTGTTTCAGTATTTATGGCAAGACTAGGTATATATAAAAAAATAATTTCATTTGTTTTCATTTGTCCAACTGCTGGAGTTTGTGATCTCGTACTTATAACCCAAGGTCAAGACGTGTTATCTGGATGGTCCTTATTTTGGCATATTTGAATTTTTTTGGAATATCTAAAAAACCACTAAATGCGCGTAAGTTCAACAATATATTTTGTTCCAAAATTTATGGGGCAATATTTTTGATTGACTGTTATTTATAGAACTATTCGGCAATTGTTAATGCAGATTCTATAAATTACTAATTGGCATTTTTATAAGATTTTGAGCATAAAGAATTTTACAACGTACTCTAACGAGCTGACTTGAAAAATCGACACATATTTTCGAAGTTGTTCCCTAAAGATAAATACGGTAGGTTAAGTTTAATACCATAAAACAGTGGAATTGACGACACCTTGAACTTTGACCTCAAATATCTTTCGAACCAATAAGTGAAAAATCATAAGACTACTTTTTTATACAGCGATAAAGTTCCTATAGAGAGACGAACTTCTTAGCCTTCCATGGATTCACCGTGCAGGTGCCGGGTCCATCGTGTGGCAGAGGGAGAAACTCAGAGCAGTTCCCAGGTGTAGGTTTAAGGAGGCCCCCTTTGAGATGCGCACTGCTCGAGTTTCCCGCCCTGCCTAGCCAAATTTGGTAGGAACCTGTTAGTGCAGCCTTTGATACTCGCTTTGATATATGTTTTGTCGCTGTACGTATTTACGTAGGCAATTTATAAAATTACCAGGAACAAGATGAACTATTCACATGTTATTCCCATCTTAAACTTTGATTGCTATGAGGGTTAATAATATTCAAATTACTAGCTATAATTTGGCAGGATTTTTTATTTATTTGGTGTTAATTTAGAACTCTTCATCTGCTTCTCTTTCTCACCCTTATTTCTTAAGTAAAGTCGGTACAACATATTTTCCTCTTCCACTCTCTCCTGTCAGATGTCATCTCAGTATTCACACCTTTTATACACATATCAATTTTTACACAATCCATCCGTACTTTTTTCGTTCTTCCTCTACTCCTATATCCATCGACCATCATACTCAAAGCTTTTCTAGTTACATGGTCTTCATCTCTCCTCGTGACATGCCCGTACCATGCTAACCTATTACTCCTCAACTTCTCTGTCACTGGTTCTATTTTCAAACTTCCTCTGATATATTAATTCCTAATCTTATCCATTCTAGTTACACCACACATCCACCTTAACATTCGCGTCTCAGCCAAATGTATTTCTCATCCTTCCTTTCGTAACCCAGCGCTTAATAACTATCATTAAAAAGCCAAAAACCCAAAACAGACAGACAGTAAAAGAAAATATCGTGATGATACCATAACATGCTGGTAGGGTTTTTTCTTTTTTTTATGTGATAGGAGGTAAACGAGCAGGTGGGTCACCTGGTGTTAAGTGATCACCACCGTCCACAGACACTTGGAATACCAGGGGAGTTGCAAGTGCGTTGCCAGCCTGTGTTGGGGGAGAGGGCAAGGAAAGGAGAGGGGAAGTGAGCCCCCGGCGTTCTCACAGACCGTGCGAAACGCAACAATGCAAGCACTGTTACTTCACGTGGGTATGTCGGGTGGTACTACCCCGGACGAGCCGACCCATTCATGCTGAAATCAGTTATAGCTTCGGCGTGGCTCTACCACCTACTAAATTCTTTTCTAATTCCATCTGACTAACTACCACCTTCTAGTTGTAAATCTGTAAGCACCTGTTGATGTGTTCCGGCACATGCACTTGAGAGTCTACCTCCCTCTAGGTTTGGCGAGTTTACCATCGTATATCACATCGCCATTTAAAATCTGATAATATTGAGGTCAAACTCTTAAACTTAAAAAAAAGTAAGTAAAAAAGAAGTAACTAAAAAAAGTAACTTTAAAATAAAGTAAGTACTTCTTTTTAGGTATAAAAAACCTGTTTATATACATATAAATGTGTTTATTGATAGTCATAGGAATTATAGAATCGATTCCGTCGTCAACACAACGGTCATATTACTGGTCAAGGTGAAACTAATCGACGCTTACTTGTAGCTCTATTGATTTTATTCCGTTCAAACGACTCACTCGTGGCGAAGAGTTGTTGAGAAACACGATCTGGTTTTTTATTTTTTATATATGTACTAACAGTTTTCGGTGACGATGCACTGGTTTTCTATGTCTCAATTCTTTATTGAAGTCAGACTTCTTTTGAGACTGTGTGAATTGGATTTTATTAAACGAAAACGTGTATTGAAAAAGATATGCCTATAAATTTATATATTGGTTTTAGGCTGTGAGAGAAAGAGATATAATACGTTTCTATATAGATACATTATCCATTTTCTTCTCTTTAGGCGATCGTTCGTAACGGTCTGCGTCCCCACTACTCTACCGTATACGGGCCCATACACGGACTCTGCATACCATGGAGACTACACTCCATGATCTATACTATATCTATACTTATCACTTATACTATAAAGCTGGAGGGTTTGTTTGTTTGTTTGCTTGAACCTAACTAAGACCGATAGGTAAAAAGGTCAAAGATCAGACAGTGTCAAAGTGTCAAAGATCTGTTCGCAGGCCCTTTTCTATAGTTAGATATCATTACATAGTATAAAACAAAGTCCCCTACCGCGTCTGTCTGTCTGTCTGTTCGCGATAAACTCAAAAACTACTAAACGGATTTTCATGCGGTTTTCACCAATGGATAAAGTGCTTCATGAGGAAGATTTTGGTATATAATTTGTTAAGGATTTTTTAATAATCAGGGCGGGACAGCGTCTGCCGGTCCCGCTAGTATAATATAATTATACATATATATAATTTATAAGTCATATGAATTTGCATATGATGTTTGTTTATCTGAAGAAGGCATATGATCGAGTACCCCGATATGTTCTGTGGTGGGCTCTGAAAAAGAAAAGAGTGCCTGGCAAGTACCTACAACTTATTCGTTGTATGTAGTCAAGTCAAAACACACGGTAGGTCCGAAGCTGGAGTTACCGATAATTCAATGTGGCTGTAGGTTTGCACCAGGGTTCAGCTTTAAGCCCTTATTTATACCTTCTTGTTATGGATGTTTTAACATCAGACATACAAGACGAGACACCTTGGTGTATGCTGTTTGCTGATGATATTGTTCTTGTCGGTAAAGATGCTGCCGATCTCCAAAGTAGCCTGGTAAAATGGCGAGAAAAACTGGAGAATATTGGTTTGAAAATCAGTAGACTAAAAACTGAACATTTCTTGTGCGACTTCGGTGGTCCATCCAGTTTTTCTCCTACAGCTTTAAATGGCATATCCTTACCAACCTGCTCTGATGTCCGGTATCTCAGTTTTCTGATCCAAAACGACGGTAACATAGACAAGGACGCGAGGAATAGGATGAATGAAGGGTGGATGAAATGGCGAAAGGTGTCTGGTGTAGCTTGTGACCCACGAATGCTCTTGAAACTCGAGGGGAAGGTGTATAAAGCTATTATAAGACCAGTCAGTGTTGTACCCATCTGAGTGCTGGACGACGAAAGAGACGGATGGGAGAAAACTACATGTGGTAGAGATGCGAATGTTTAGGTGGATGTGTGGTGTAACTAGAATGGATAAGATTAGAAATGAATATATCAGAGGAATTTTGAAACTAGCACCAGTGATAGAGAAGTTGAGGAGTAATAGGTTAGCATGGTACGGGCATGTCATGAGGAGAGATGAAGACCATGTAACTAGAAAAGCTTTGAGTATGATGGTCGATGGATATAAGAAGAGGAAGACCGAAAAAGGTGTGGATGGATTGTGTCTAAAATGATATGTGTGTAAAAGGTGTGGATACTGAGATGACATCTGATAGGCGAGAGTGGAAAAGGAAAACGTGTTGTGCCTACCCTACTTAGGTGGGATAAGGGTAAGAAGATAGCGATGCTTGTTTAGAAGACAGTCTACTAAGTTAATTTTGTGTTCTAAAATTTCACTTTCGATAAATTTTAGGACTAACTCCATTTCACTAACAGATGGATAATATGTTTTAATATATACTGATCAAGAACAACAATTCACTCCTTCAAACGTGGTTATTCATTTATACCAGGGCTTCTGAAACTTTTGTTTCCACGAACCCTTGTAAAAGTTTCCAGATGTCAGCGAACCCCTTAACTAATTAATTAAATCCCCCCCCCCCCCAACGAAAGAAAATTATATAATTGACTTTTGAAGAAAATAACAAATTAAGTACGTCACTTTGAGAAACCGTGATTTATACGAAACTTTATGAGCGGTCAAACTCAAAATGGCCATCGTATCGCGCCGCTATTATATCCAGGAAAAAATATCTACTGTTCTCGACGGGTAAGTGAGTTCTCGGTATATTAACGCAAGTAAAACTGCGGGTGAAAATTAGTATCCTAAAGAATCCTTACATCCTTACTAGTTGTTATATGTTAAACAAAAAAAAAGCGAGCGCCGTCTAGCCACCCGAATTATTTGGCAAGTTATCAAATTACCTAAGTGATAAGATTTGGCCTAGCGTTATCAAAATCCTTATCAATCCGACGCGATATAGTCCGTTGTTGCGAGTTATAAGATTTCGTTATCTGTGTAACCTTGTTATTTGCGCGATTTCCGCCTTACCGGCTTTAGGGTTGCCATTGTATTGAAAAAAAAAGAAACAAACAGTAATAAATAATCTGTACTCGCTGGACAAACATTAAATTATTTTAATTTTACAGCAAATACGAAGTTAATTACTCGTGTAAACAAACCTGAAGGCCAATTATAAATTTCCTCATGTAGATAATCAAAAGATACACGTTAGTGAGGTGAGGTTGTAGGTGGTAGAGCCACGCTGAAGCTATTACTGGTTTCAGTATGAATGGGTCGGCTCGCTCGGGGTACTATCACCCTCTCACAGAAACACTGACGTCAAGTAACAGTGCTTGCGTTGTTGCGTTTCGTTCGGTCAGTGAGAGCGCCGGAGGCGCACCTTCCCTTCCCTCTACCCTCCCCACCCCCCTACTCCAGAAACATAGACTGGCAACGTACTCGCGACTCCCCTGGTGTTGCAAGTGTTTATGGACGGTGGTGATCACTCGACATCCGGTGACCAGCCTGTTCATTTGCCTCCTATGATATAAAAAAACCGTATTTGCCGAATCGATTCGGATTTCCTTTGACTCATTTAAACATTTTGGCTACCTAATATTTGTTTGTTTATGCTTTTCAATATTTGATTCGATCCTTAATCAGTGGACTCGGTCTCCGAACACAGTATTAACTAAGCCACCGTCGTTTAATCTTATAAAGAGAATGTTAAAGTAGACAAGTAATTATGAAAAAAACCTGCTAAATAATAGCTACGCGCTGCATTTTTTTTTCTCGAGCTGACTACGCTATTGACCTGGCAAAGTCTTTACAGCTTCACCGGACATTACGCGCTGCACAAACAGAGTAATTCATAATGTATGATGTCATAATTATTTGATTCAAACACAGATGAAGTAGCGGGCGGCCGCTTGTGTTTTATCAATTTTTTGGCTAACAAATTGTGAAGCTCGCCAGCATGTGCATTAGTGGATGTAACAAACATTTCTTAAAGAAACTTTTGTTACGTTTAAATATATGGGTTGTGTTTCAAGTAATCTTTACTTTCCAACATTACCAAGAAATTCATCTTCACAATTAGCACCAAAATGATGACGGATAGTCTAGATTCAAAAAGTTTCCTTCCGCAATAGCTGATTGTGGGACAAATCCTTACTAAGAATTCCAAATCGACATTCGGTCATTTTCTACTACCATTTTGCTTTACCAAATACGTTATTATAGAGCAGATTAAAGAAACGCACTCAAATGAGGTGAAATATGAATTAAAAGTTTTCGATTTAATTGTATTAATTCTATAATCTATAGTCCTTGCAAACTTATTGACCACACTGAATATAGATGAACAGAACATAAATTTAGTTATAAATACATTTTATAATATACTTATAACATGGAGATAACTTAAGGATAAATAGATGTCCATATTATATTCATATAATAATAATGGCAGTGCCCGCGACTCCATCCGCGTTTTTTTTTTATATCATAGGAGGCAAACGAACATGTGGGTCGTCGGATGTTCAGTGATCACCACTGTCCATAGACACTTGTAACACCAGAAGAGTCCAAAGTGCGTTGCCACAGTGTGTTTGGGGGAGGGGGAGATGAGGAGGGTCTATCTGGCGCTCTCACAGACCGAACGATACGCAACAATGCAAGCACTGTTACTTCACGTCGGTGTTTCTGTGCGTCGGGTGGTACTACCCCGGACGACCCGACCCATTCATGCTGAAGCCAGTAATCGCTTCAGCGTGGCTCTACCATCTATATTACCGCGTGGAACCTAATGTAAAAAAAACAGTGACTAATAAAATTATCTGAATGTATTAAGTCCATTTGCTTATCTACTTTTCTCTCATACTTAAGTCGCGTCCTCATTAAAATTACAATAACTTTTGATAGAGTGAGTTATCGTGGACGCAGTACTTTAGCAGCGATGCGTATGCAAACAAACAGACAGACAGACATTTCTAAAAATTATTGTAATGTATTTTATTACTTATTTCTAGATACCTGCAACAATTTTTTTCACAAAAATCTATTAAGTACAGTTACGTTATATATACATTTTTACTATATGTATAGATTTTAACTTTGATTTGTATTATACATTTCACTATATCATGTGCAAGTACTATAACAACATAAAACCGTAACTTAATAATATTTCTTTGTGGCAACACACAAATGAGCTGTCAGAGTTACCGATGACACTTGTGATGTCTTTGTTTGTCACTTTGGTTATGTAAAAATTCTTAGAATAGCTCGAATCGTATATATATAAAACTGCAATTGTAAAAGTGTGGAGTAGAATTTAAACGTATTAAATGAAAAGACGGTTTCATTAACTCACAGTATTAACCCTAATATTTTAAAAGCTTCTTTGACAACACTATGTGTATTCTTATCGAAGATCAGGTTATATTGTTGAGTCACGTTCCAAACTCAGTTGTTATTACAAAAAAGTTAAATTCGTATTGAACCCTGGCTTTAAAAAGGTCTCATATTAAATACACCGCGGTCGCCATCTTGTTCTTTTGTCTCGCTTTGGTTACGTTAGTTTAGACTTGTGAAAAAGGATAACACGAACTTGCCTCGGGCGAGCGCGGTGCATTTATTAGGAAACTTTTTTAAACCAAGTATTTAATACGTATTTAACTTTTTTTGTAATAACACGGATAATATTTTAAGTTAAAGTAGTGTGAAATTTAGTGATATTTTGGATAAATTCTGAGAATTCTATAAGTATTTAATTTTTAATGGTAAATGACATTGTGGCACCTAATATCACCACAACATAACGTGGGCGTGACTAATATCGAGTTATGCGATGTTGTAAAAATAAATTATCTAGGCGTCTATTCAGCGAGGTAGCGTGGCTTAATCTGCTCGGAGTGCTGCGTGCGCGACGTATGGCGCTTGCATAAGACGGTCTCTCGGAGGGTAGTATTGTAGCACTGATGATTAATATCACCACCACATCACGTTGGGGTCACCAATGTAGAGTTATGCGATGTTGTAAAAATAAATTATCTATGCGTCTATTCAGCGAGGCAGCGTGGCTTAATCTCCTCGGAGGGCTGCGTGCGCGACGTGTGGAGTTTGCATAAGACGGTCTCTCGGAGGGGAGTATTGTAGCACTGATGACTAATATCGACACCACATCACGTTGTGGTCACCAATGTAGAGTTATGCGATATTGTAAAAATAAATTATCTATGCGTCTATTCAGTGAGGCAGCGTGGCGTTATCTCCTCGGAGAGCTGCGTGCGCGACGTGTGAGGTTTGCATAAGACGGTCTCTCGGAGGGGAGTATTGTAGCACTGATGACTAATATCGCCTCCACATCACGTCGGGGTCACCAATGTAGAGTTATGCGATGTTGTAAAAATAAATTATCTATGCGTCTATTCAGCGAGGCAGCGTGGCTTAATCTCCTCGGAGGGCTGCGTGCGCGACGTGTGGGGTTTGCATAAGACGGTCTCTCGGAGGGGAGTATTGTAGCACTGATGACTAATATCGCCTCCACATCACGTCGGGGTCACCAATGTAGAGTTATGCGATGTTGTAAAAATAAATTATCTATGCGTCTATAGAGCGAGGTAGCGTGGCTTTATCTCCTCGGAGAGCTCCGTGCGCGACGTGTGAGGTTTGCATAAGATGGTCTCTCGGAGGGGAGTATTGTAGCACTGATGACTAATATCGCCTCCACATCACGTCGGGGTCACCAATGTATTATTTATGCGTCTATTCAACGAGGCAGCGTGGCTTCATCTCCTCAGAGAGCTGCGTGCGCGACGTTTGGGGTTTGCATAAGACGGTCTCTTGGAGGGGAGTATTGTAGCACTGATGACAAATATCGCCACCACATCACGTTGTGATGTAGAGTTTTGCGATGTTACAAAAATAAATTACTATGCAATATCTAATTCATTTTGAGAGTTTCCGCTGCCTGTTAGCGTTAGCCCAAACTAACTATTCCACGCGGACGAAGTCGCGGGCAGAAGCTAGTAAACAATAAACTATTGAGGGCGAATTATATTATAAGTGAATATAGCGCTCTATCCTATGCCCTCATTCTGGTTACAAACGCAATTGAATTGATCAGATATAAGTAAACAAAGTTTATTTAAATTTCCTGTGTGTTGTCTTTATTTGTGAACTAAATTACAGTCCTCGGTGAACATTGCATCGCTTTGAATATGATTGCACATAACACAAATTTAGGTATAAATTCCTACTATATTATATATAAAACTTCGAACTCATAAGTTCAAACTCCATGTCAGGGTTTTAATGTCTAAAAGCGATCATAGGGTGGATCAATACGTGAACGATGGCGATCAGGACGTCTGGAAATGACGCCCCTGTCTGTGCATCCGCCAAAAATCAATGTAACGGTGTATGTCCATAACTATGTGTATTTGTAAAAATAAGTTATGTATGTCACCAAAATTTTGAAAAGCTGTATTTCATAAAAGACCAGCATGATTTGAATGTGCAGCATGTGACTGTGACAAACTGGTCGTCCCATGTTTTTTAGATAATGGTGTTAGGTTTTGCAACAATGTCCCAAAGCATATTACCCATTTGCCAGGCTGTAAGTTTCGATTTGCCAAATTGTAAGTTTCGATTTGCCAGACTGTAAGTTTCGATTTGCCAGACTGAAAGTTTCGTTTTGCCAGACTGTAAGTTTAAGCGCCATGTCAAGCGGGTTTTGGTTACTAAAGGCTATTATAGAGTGGATCAATATGTGAACGACGGTGATGTCTGGAATTTACTCCTCTCTGTACATCCACTAAAAACGATTGTAACGTGTAATGAATATATAATTAATAAATAATAAATATATATATAAATAATAAATATATGATTTCATTCGATCGATCTAGTTTCTTGCCGGTTTTTCTCGATGACTGGATTGTTTGTCCGAACCGGTGGTAGTTTTGACGTTCATAAGCACCTTCTTAGGGCCTAAACTGAAGCAAGTATTTCTAATTTTGATTCGTACCTATATTTCCCTATCGGCTAACGTTTTTATTCAATCGGTCTTGGTGAATTGGTCGAACAAATCATAACCATGACGTCACAATGGATGTCGTCATTCGTTTATGTGGATACCACTTTCTCTTCGCCCCAATATATAGAACACTAGCTTCTGCCCGCGACTTCGTCCGCGTGGAATAGTAACTTTGGGCTAACTAATACGCAGCAGAAGCTCTGAAAAGTAAAAAAAAAACCGATTTGAAGCATTCTATCTTACTCTTCTCCGCTCCTATTAGTCTTAGCGTGATGATATATGATATAAAGCCTATAGCCTTTGTAGGTGGTAGAGCCACGCTGTAGCTATTAGTAGTTTCAGCATGAATGGATCGGCTCACCCGGGGTAGTACCACCCTCTCACAGAAAACCGACGTGAAGTAACAGTGCTTGCATTGTTGCCTTTCGTTCGGTCAGTGAGAGCGCCGGAGACCAACCTCCCTTCTCCGTTTCCCTTTCCCTTCCTCCTTTCCCCACCCCTTTTCCCTACCCCTACCCTTTCCCCCTTACTCAGGCTGGCAACGCACTTACGACTCCCCTCGTGTTGCTAGTGTCTATGGACGGTGGTGATCATTTAACATCAGTTGGCCCACCTGTTCGTTTGCTTGCTTGATATAAAAAAAAGCCTCGATAAATGAGCGAGTAGTTCCCGAGGTTAGCGCGTTCAACGAAACAAACTCTTCAGCTTTATAATATAGGTAATATAAGTATAGATTATGTAAATCACCTTACGAGATATTTTATTTTGTTGTTGAATATTGTTTGATTAGAAACATATTTGCCCATAAAATCCTGAGTACTCAGTTTAAGTGACTTACGTGGCATATATGGGATGGCAAACAAATCTTGTAAATCAGTCCGAACTGTAATTTAATTTAGAACTAGTGGGCTCGGCAGACGCTGTCTCGCCCTGACTATAAAGAAAACCTTGACAAATTATATACTAAAACCTTCCTTATGAATCACTGTATCCACTGGTAAAAACGGCATGAAAATCCGTTCAGTAGTTCATTTATCGCGAACAGACAGACAGACAGACGCGGTGGGGGACTTTGTTTTATACTATGTAATGATTATTAAAAAAACTACAATTCGTATATGTATACTAGCTGTGCCTGCGATTTCGTCCGCGTGGAACCTGATGTAAAAAAAACAGTGACTAATAAAATCATCTGAGTGTATTTAAGTCCATTTACTTATCTACTTTTCTCTCGCACTTAAGTCGTGTCGTCATTAAAATTACAATAATTTTTGATAGAGTGTACCGATTTTAATGAAACCAAGACTAAATGTTATTCGAGGATGTGTTTTATGATTTTCTTGGTGAGGTTTTATCGTGAACGCAGTACTTTAGCAATGATGCGTGTTCAAGAATGTATTTTATTACTTATTCCAAGGCACTTGCAACAATTTTTTTTATAAAAATCTAAAAAGTACAGACACATTCGATTTACATTCTTATTATATGTATAGACTAGCAGGCCCGGCGGACGTTATCCCGCCCTGTTAATAAAAAACCTAGACAAATTATATACCTAAATCTTCCTCGTGAATCACTGTATCCACTGGTAAAAACTGCAAGAAAATCCGTTCAGTAGTTTTTGAGTTTATCGCGAACAGACAGACAGACGTGGCAGAGGACTATGTTATATACTATGTAATGATCTAGCATGGTTAGTTCCTCGTAATTGTAAACTCTTCAACGCAAAGATCGTAAGAGTCAAATATGTGTACCTACACAGTTCAATAATATATTTTTGACAACCTTATAAGAACCACACAATATTTTGATATCACAATATTGCGCCTCAAGTTTTATCGTTCGTCACGCGTGTCCGAAACGTTCTTATGTCGCGAACTTTATTTTGGTTACGGCTTTCTGCAAATAAATGTAAGGCACATTATGATTAATCACATTAAAGCAATTGTCACTTTGTTAACACTTTGAAATCGATGCTCAAGACGGCAAGAGCTATCGCGCGTTAATGTGGTGCAAGACTGCCCCGAGTCTTTTTTTTTTTTTCGAACTGACTACGCTATTGACCTAGCAAGGTCTTAACAGCTTCACCGGACTACACTGCCCCGAGTCCGTTCGGAGTTCCGTCACGCGCGCCCCCGAAGGGGGTGCGCGGGGGGACCGCATCAGGGATGCCCCTCTGGCGGTGGCTTCACTCTCCCCCCACCTTTTGCGGGGGTGTCTGTTTGTGGCGGGTACGAACGTCATAAAGATGACGTAGCCCTGTGGTCGTCTCGTATATATTTCTGAGGTCGTCTTGTGTGTGTTTTTGTGGCTTTCCAACCCCATCCGGGTATATGTTGAAGCGTGCGCCGAACTGTTCGGCTTTCTCTAGGAATTCTTTTTCGATTTGTTTCATGTTTTCCCCGAGTTCCGCCTTGAGTATCTCGGCTTCTTCCGGGGAGGCTGTCTGTAGCTTTTCATCGTGTATTCTATGGAGGGCAAGCACCCTGGTCTCCAGCCAGGTGAGCAGGGCCCCTGCGGCGTCTGAGCGTTCCCTTGATGTCGTTTTGGGTTTTCTCTTTCTCCTGGTCTTCCTGGGCCCTTTGGAGGGAGGATCGTTGGCGGGGGCCATGAGGCTCGCCGTCACCGTCTCCTCGACCTCCTTTGGGGCTGGTTTGGGCTCTCTGATTCGCGCTGGGCCGGTCCGGGCTACGGTGCCGGCCCGGCGATTTCTGAGCTCCCGTCTAAAGACGGGGCAACGGGCCTTGTTGTTCGCCGAGTGGGCTCCCCCGCAGTTGGCGCAGGTCGCCGGCTCGTCCTTAGGGCGGTCACATTGCCGGGCGGGGTGTGGCCCCCCTGCACCGGACGCAGGCGATCTTCCGGTGACATTGAGCGGAGGAGTGCCGGAACTGCTGGCAGCGAAAACACTGCGCGAGCCGGCGCTCCCCCCTCCAGGCTTCAATTTGTATCGGCAGGCTTGCTATTTTAGTGACGTCATATATTGCGGGCACTAGGCCGGGCGTGCGCTTTAGGATGACGAAAAAGACGCACCCTGCTCTTCCTCGTCGTCCGTTAACTTGTCGGGCGTACTCTGCTTTGAAGCCCTTCTCACGAAGAGCCTCGAGGATTGTTTGCGGCTCTGTGCCGCTTGGCAGGCCGCGGATCGCGACCTTGAGGCCTATCAGGGAGGGGGGGGTGTACGTAAACCACTCGAGCCCCTCTTGTTTCTCCAGGAAGTCTACTGTTACTCGGTATTCTTCAGCGTCTTGAGGTATAAAGCGGACGCCGTCCCCGTAGACGCGAACGTTGGGTCCGCGCCCCAACTTCGCCTCCAGTTGTGGGAGCTGCACAGCCCAGTCGGGGAGGCGCTCGACCACGATCGGAGGGTAACGCGAACCCGATGCGTCGGCCGAGGTAGGCGTCGATTGGTCGACCGAGGACGCGGCGGCAGCACTGTCGCTCGGTGGCTGCATTTTAGGGTTCCGCGGACGCGTACCCGGTTTCGGTAGCGGATCGCGCGCAGGTGGCGCTGCGATCGGCGCATACGAGGGCTGCTCGCGGGCAGCCCTTCGCGATGTAGACTGAGCAGGCGCGGGGGTGGGTGCGGCCACCCGTGCCGCTAGGGTTGCGGCGGTTACACGCGGCGTCGGTGTTGGTTGCTGCGCGGGCTTCGTGATGCAGGCTCTCTTCGGCTGCGGCTGGGCGTCTGGTGATGTCTGTGGCTGTGTCGCGCGATTCGCGTCGGGCCCTGCATCGGGTTCGCTGCGCTTGCGGCGCAGCGCTCGACCGAGCGGGTTATCCGCGGTGTCGGATATCGCGGGTAGCGCGAGTGAGCCGCGGGCGGCGCGTTCGAGCGCCGCCGCGTCGATCGCGGAAGGCGGTTGGCCCTCTTTCGCAGCCTCTAGGACGCGCAGGTACAGCGCCATCCAGCAGCACATCCCCTCTGACAGAGTCCCAGCTGTGATTAGCTGGGCGAGAGTGAGTATATCACTCTCGTACGCTTCTGTCAGAGTGGACTGACCGCCGGGCGGCTTCTGTCGCGCATCCGAGGACGACGGGCGAGGAGCAGGCACGGAGGTGCGGAGTCCGGTAGGCGTTGCGTGGTTCTTCTTATTTCGAGAGGCGGCAGGATCAGTAGGCGTAGCAGAGGTCGTGGATTGGCAATCTGTTTGGCCCTGAAAAGGGCCTTTATTTATGCGTCGACTCGACGACGAGGCCGGGGTCGGCGGGGAGGCGCGGGAGGAACGCATCGTCGCGTAGATCGGAGCGCACGGAGCTCTCGGACGACCTCGAACGCGTGTGACGACGGGGCCGTCTCCACCGCCCCGAGTCGAAGCACGCACGGCCTTTTATGGCTGGCTATACCTACCCCACTCGTAAGGCGTGTCTAGATGGCGCTATCGGCGGGTGCGGTAGTTACATGGCTTGGCTTGGCTATGGCGACACTTCCGGTGGCAGCACTAGTCATTACGTACAGTAGTACTTCCGGTGGGCAGTACCGTGGCGCGATACAATGTGCTTCCGGTTGTTACGTAAACTAATAATTAATAATCTTTGTACTAATTCAATTTTTATAAATATAATCTTAGAATCTGTTACATGCGTATCGTATAGAAACTACTTAATAGATTTCGATCATTTTTTTTTTTAGTTTTAATTCCTCGACACTGGGTCTTTATCTATACTTAATATTATGAAGCTGAAGCTGTTTGCTTGAACGCGCTATTCTCAGAAATAACTGGTCCGATTTGAAAATTTCTTTCAGTGTTACATAGCTAATTTATCGAGGAAGGCTATAGGCTATCATTACGATAAGACCAATAGGAGCGGAGCATCAATGAGAAAGGTTTCAAAATCGGGGTTAGCGTATGTATTTAAAAATATTTTCACTTTCTACGTAAACGAATGTAATAAACAAACGTATAATCGGTCTATCAGCAAATCCAAGTAACACTCTGTGAGCACTATGATTATTTATCCGAGCAGAGCTTCGCCCTACAATAACTTCGACATAGAAATGAATGTCGGATTTTTTTTTTTCGAACTGACTACGCTATTGACCTAGCAAGGTCTTAACAGCTTCACCAGACTACTAAGGCGAGCGCTTAAGGCACAATATATATAATAAAACTATATATAATATATAATAAAAGAGTGCGTATACAAATAAATCTATACATATAATAAGATGTCTTGAAATAAATAATAAAATACATTTTAATAATTTTTAGAAATGTCTGTCTATCTATCTGTTTGTATGAACATGCATCACTGCTAAAGTACTGCGTTCACGATAAAACCTCACCAAGAAAATCATAAAACATATCCTCGAGTAATATTTAGTCTTTGTTTCATTAAAGTCGGTTCACTCTATCAAAAGTTATTGTAATTTTAATGACGACGCGGCTTAAATACTAGAGAAAGGTAGATAAGTAAATGGACTTAATACATTGGGATGACTTTATTAGTCACTGTTTTTTTTACATTAGGTTCCACGCGAACGGAGTTGTGGGCACAGCTAGCTACTTAAATAAATCTCTTTTTATATTGGCTGAGATTATTTGTGAATATGTCTACATTTTAGGTTTTGTATATGGAATTATAAAGCGATATAATCTATTCAATGGAGAGTAAAGGCCCAAATTTGTTCGGAAATAATTCGTAGCGAGATATTAAAGGTTATATGACCTTGGTATATAATATTAAAAGATAATATAATAAGTTGTCTGTCATTATAGCCTCGAGATTCAAGTAATAGATAACTTAACAAACATTTATCATTGGATGTTGCTTAAATTTCCTTATCTTATGTAATATTCGTTGTTCGTTTGGAATTGTTGTTCGCAAATAACATTTTTTTTAATACCAAATACTGTACCTCAGAATTATTTGTAATCTTAAAATGGCGATATCACGAAAAATCAGTACATCGCTAGAGGCGGACCTTATCAATAAATCAATCAAGAATACTTTTTTCAATTTAGAGCCTAAGACTGTGTTTATGAACGTGCTAATTACCAAAATTCTGAACCAAACGTCAGATATTTGACAAAACGCCAATTTCATTTAAAAGGCACTCTCGTAGTCGTAAATAACACGATATTTTAATTTTTCCACTTTATGACAAGAACGATATCACGGAAAAATCAAATGGTGCGAAAAGAAACGAATTACTGGACTCGATACACGCGTCTAAATTTGAAATAAATTTGAATTTGGAATTCTTAACCAAACGCCAGATATTTTAAATCGAAATGGCCAGTTCGACAAAACCCCGAATTCATACGTTAGGACCTAATATAATAGGTATGTATTTTAGTTTAATGTGTATATATATAATGACGTATTTGTAGACGCTCGCAGCTGACGTAATAACCACAACGACGTTTAAGCTTTAAAAAAAATATAGTGGAATTTGGATCACTACGGACAAACTGGTTTTTAATACAATATTAAAGTTAATATTATGCGCAGGTACAATAGCGTTGATAGCTTTAAAATTGCCTTGTCTCAACATTTGTTGGAAGGATTTCTTTATGTTGCATCTATGTTTATACTAAGCCTCTGCACGCGACTTCGTCCGCGTTACTTTGGGCCGAAGCTAACACGCAGCGGAAGCTTTCAAGAGGAAAAAAAACCCATTTTGAAACATTCTTCATTGGTGCTCCGCTCCTATTGGTCTTAACGTGATGATATATAGCCTATAACCTTCCTCGATAAATGAGCTATATAACACTGAAAGAGTTTTTCAAATCGGATCAATAGTTCCTGAGATTACCCCCTACAACCTCACAAACTCACAAACTTTACCTCCTTATAATATTTGTATAGATAACGCAGATAATAGATAAGTCATTATTTTTATATAATTGCTAGTCATTTTTAAATAGTTGTGGTATTTACTTTTTAATGACAATTATTTTTCATAAAAATAAAGTTAGAGAATTCGTAACGCGAGATATTTGTGAATAATATCTGTCGATAATATTAAAAACTAAAAACCAAACGCATTAAGTAGTACACGCTATTTTCAATAGATGTCGCTAAAATGAAACAAATTATATTTTGAATAAAATTTTTATTAAAATTTATTTTATATCTATAGTAGCTTCTACCCGTGACTTTGTTCGCGTGTAATAGTTACTTCGGGATAACACTAACTTTAACTCGCGACATCGTTTACGTAGAAGTTGAAAATATTTTTAAATAATACGTACGTAAACACCCGGTTATGAAACATTGTTCATTGGTGCTCCGCTCCTATTCGTCTTAGCGAGATGACTCTATAGCCTTCCTCGATAAATGAGCTATCTAACTGCTATCTAGTGCCTGTGATTAGCGCGTTCAAGAAAACAAACTCTTCAGCTTTATAATCTTCTCCTACCTCTTCTTCTTCTATACATCTATACATATAATAATAATGTAAATCTAACGTGTCTGTACTTTTCGATTTTCGTGAAAAAAATTGTTGCGTCTGGGGATAAGTAATAAAATACATTTCAATCATTTTTAGAAATGTCTGTCTGTCTATTTGTCTCTCTGTTTGTATAAACATGCATCACTGCTAAAGTACTGGGTTCACGATAAAACCACATCAAGGATAAAGGTTATCTTAGAGAATAACTTAGTTTTTGATTCATTAAAATCGGTCCACTCTATCAAAAGTTATTGTAATTTTAATGACGACGCGGCGTAAGTACGAGATAAAAGTAGTTAAGTTAATGGACTTAATACATTCAGATGCCTTTATTAATCACTGTTTTTTACATAAGTTTCCACGCGGACGAAGTCGCGGGCACAGCTAGTTGTAAATATATAAGTATAGATATACAAAGAATTGAAGGTGTATAAACTATAATAACACCATATAATATAGATCCGAATGCCGGGCTACGAAAGAAACTGATGAAAAAAGATTACATGTGACAGAGATGCGAATGTTAAGATGGATGTGTGGTGTAACCAGAATGGATAAGATTAAGAATGAGTAAGGTAGTTTGAAATTACACCAGTAACAGAGAAGTCAAGGTGTAATAGGTTAGCACGGTACGGGCGTGTTATGAGAAGAGATGAAAGTCATGTAACCAAAGTTTTGAGTATGACGATGGACGTATATAGGAAGTTCGAAAAAGGTATAGATGGATTGTGTGTAAAATGATATATGACAGGGAAGAGTCGAAAACATGTTGTGTCTACATAGCTGGGATAAGGGTAAGAGGAAGATATATGAAGGATTAACTATAGGGCTGGCTGACTAACGAAAAAACGACGGATTTTCATACAAAATTTCACCCCCTTTTTAAACACTTTAGGGGTTGAATATCTAAAAACCCATCCTCAGTGCTTACGTACAGTGTAAAATGGACCCGCGTGCCAATTTTCACAACCCTATCGCCATTAGTTTGGGTCATACCTAGGCAGTATAGTTTGTAAATTTGTGTTTTTTTATTTCAGTTTAAAAAATAACGAAAATGCTCGACGACATCATGCCGATGATGAGGAGCCTCAGTCCAGATCCTGAGGATATGGCTGCGATCGGAAAAAAATATAACAATATCCAGGTAAGCATCTCTTTTCATACTTACTGGTTTCAGTATTCGTAATTACTAAGTATAATTAAATTGCGCGTAACAGTATCTTGTAAGAAAGAAATAAATACTTTATTGTTGAAACAATTATACAATTAGATTAAATTATATAAAGAAATTAGACAAAAAAGAATTAGATACATTTGAAAAATAAAAAAAAAGTGTCCAACTATTGGCAATCCCTTTCAGCAAAATGTGCAGTACAGCAGTACTGCAACGCTGATCTTCAATGGGAGCCCATATAATGTTAAACGGACGCTCAGTCGGTTATATTAATGTTATAATACAAAATTAAAAGAACAAACAAATAACACAGACTCACATAAGACGTCACAAATGATCACATGAAATAGATATAGCTACTTTTTTTATGTCCAGTCCATAGACATAGACATAATACATAACATAGACATAAGTGCGTTACTAGCCTGTGTTTGAAGTAAGGGTTGGGGAGGGGAATTGGGCCTCGGGCGCTCACACTGACCGGACGAAACGCAACAATGCAAGCACTGTTACTTCACGTCGGTTTTCTTTGAGACGGTGGTAGTATCCCAGACGAGCCGATCCATTCATGCTGAAACCAGTAATAGCTTAGGCGTGGCTCTACCACCTACTAAACAGTAAACTAAACACCTACTAGTGTTCTATAAATTCAAGACTAAAGAAAAGAAATATAAATTTAGAAGAACAAATACACACCAATAAATAGAGCTTGTAGAAACTTTAACATACACTAAAGGCAAAACTCTTACTTAATTAGATTAGGTAACAGTACAAGTAATTGAAGTCCGGTGAAGCTGTTAAGGTCTTGCTAGGCCAATAGCCTAGTCGGTACAAGAAGAAAAACAAATAAATCCGAATAAAATTTCTTTCAATTAATTCTATTCTTCTTATTTCTATTCAATAAAAACTTACAATAGCTTATATGTCTTCTGAATCCCAGTTTTTTCAAGTGAAACTGTTATAGTAGAGCTGTCAAATTCTGATCCGCAAAATTTTTGTGTAATCACTGTGTCGAGTAGAGTGAGAGTAGTGTCTTATTTGTCTTCGGGTATTGGAAAACAGTGAGGCATACGCTCGTCTCGCTTTCTTTCCTTCCCGTTATCCATAGTTGCGTGTACTGCGTCCAGGTGGTGTGGCGATCATTGAACATAATCTATGCTATTCAAAAGTGATTATTAAATAATTAATATGTTTTCCTGTAACACAAAAATGTCACTTCTATCGTGTGTCTTTAAGACACATCCTGTTTTTTTATCTGTTACAATTTACAGAAAACCCTAACTACTTTTTTTGTACAGAAATTATCAAGATTTGGCCCTTTAAAAAAATTGCATTAGAAAGTAATTAAATTCTTATTGTTATGGCAGATAAACTCAGTAGCTTCCGATTAAAAACAATATCAATCAGATATGTCACTTATTTTCTATGATATCGTATAAATAGTGCAAGAGGTGAATTTTTTTTCTCGAAAAAGTTCTTTTTTCTGAAAAAAAAAGAAAAGCTAGATCTCCTATTCGAGGCATTCCTTCATAATTTGAAGTATTTTTTCATAATTTTTCGGGCGGTTACTACTCCGTGTGTGACATTGTATATTTAATTGTATATCAGTACTCTTCGATCAAAACTTCCAATTTTTATTTACATAATAAATATATTATCTTTTATGAAGCGCGAATGTAATGTTAGTTTATCTATCATTATATTTTTTTACTTTGAGTACGATATACAACATGTTACACCACGAAACCACATTACGTAATACTATTCGATAAAGATATTAAAGTATTCTATATTATCTAGATAGAGGCGACATCTATGTATGGTTACGTATGCGCGTTTATTGTAGAAAACCATTAAGTTTATATGAAAAGAGTTGTGGGCTTGTAATTATAATCGATGTAAAATATAATACATAATTGTATATTTTGAGATTCTTACATCATAGCTTGGCTACGCCATATTTATTAATATTGTGCAATCGTTTACATAAATTGTCATTCTATTTTGATATTACATCCACAATCTACTTAACTGTAGAAGACACAACGATAATTGTTTAATAATTTAATGGTTATCTATAAATTCATATTACTAAGACGTTTTTATTTATTGTATACATTAGTGTCGCTGCATATTATTTTGTAAAAAGGTTATCATTCACGTAGTATAGCTACTACATCATAGATGGCGTTATTTTAAAATACACACACGTGTAAACGCATTTACTATCACCCAAATGACTCATTGAATACAGAATATAGATCGAATTATGGGGCATATGTTGTATTATCACAATCGAATAGATTATGTATAACAAGTACATCGGTTTGTACCATATTTTTTTATGTACCTAAATAACTTTACTGTCTCCCTCTAACTTACGTTGTTATCTCTTACTAATGTCAGAATGACGTGATATTTTCATGCTGCCTTCGATCGGAACTCAGTAACAAAACGTATTCGGTGTCGGTCGATCTTGTTTATAGATTAAATTTATATTTAACGCAGTTAAAAAGTGTATATTAATTGTTTTTATCGAGTTGTTTAATGACTGTGTCGTAATACCATAAGGATGTTTATGTGATTTGACGTGTAAATATAGTGATTCCAACGTTATTTGTTATCGACTTCGGAAAGAAACAGTTATCTTGCTGTTTTTCTAAGTGCTTTTACTTATTTTCTTGGATATATACCGCCTATAAAGGTAACAGAGCGTAACGTTAATATCTTCATACTGCAGCAGTCTTAAATAAAATGTAAATTAAACAATAACCTTACAAACTCGACCTTGTAAGTACTAGTTACAAAAAAGGTTATATAGTTTTTATGAGGTTTCATTACTTCAATTACGTGTAGAAAAAATAACTATTGTAGGTTATTCATACCCGTTCAATAAGATACAAATATTATTATCAAATCTTATCAGATTCTTATACTATAAGGATGTAAAAAAATATTTATTCTTGACGACGCGACGTTGTTATTATTTGTACAGACAATAACTCGTTATTTCACTGAGCATTGTTTCCTTATTGCGGAATAATTAACATTACCTTTAAAACTTTGCAAAGAGAAACAAACAATGTCTATGTTATTTTAATTTTTAATATTAATGTCAAATTCAAATTCAAAACACTTTATTCAATTTAAGCCCTAAGAAGGCACTCATGAACGTCAAAACTACCACTGTCAACTACTACTAAACTGTCAAATGAGGCAAAGCTACTAAGATCTGTATGCCTAATGCCTATATCATTTGTTTCTACTCTATATTATTTATGTAGTTGTAAAAATTACCTAAAACCTAGATATATTGTTAATTATTTTAAAAATAATAACAATAATGAATTAGGAAATTTTAATTGAACAATCTAGGCAAATATAAATTTATTATGT
This sequence comes from Antheraea yamamai, assembly GCA_036509395.1. Taxonomy (NCBI): domain Eukaryota; kingdom Metazoa; phylum Arthropoda; class Insecta; order Lepidoptera; family Saturniidae; genus Antheraea; species Antheraea yamamai. The sequence continues at coordinate 2,166,396 of AP028452.1, forward strand.
AATTAATTTTACCTTTAAAAACTTTGCAAAGAGGAAACAAACAATATCTATACTATTTTATTTTTAATTAATGTTAAATGAGGCAAAGGTATGATATAAGGTAAAGATATGTTTGCCTATATTATCTATTTCTACTCTATATTATTTATGTATTAGTAGAAATTACCCTAAAAGTAGATAAATTATTAATTATATAAAAAAAATAATGAATTTATTTTAAGAATTAGTTAATGAATTCATATTGAACCATCTAGGCACAGATAAATTTATCGTGTGAGATATCCTAGACACTTACAATATAATTAGTTATGATTAACATTAAATATTATATTTACTTTTTAAGATATTTTCTCCTATTTCTCGTTATATGGTAATTTATATGTAAAATATATACTTTAGTGATATTAAATTGGTCATAGAACAAAATTTGGGCACTAAAAATACACATTTAAATATATTGTACAAATATATTAGAAAGTTTCTCAACTTTTATAAAACTTTCATCTCATATGAGAATTATATTAGTATTAGAGCGGAAAATTGTAGCATTTCGCAAAACAATGAGCAAATGAGGTCAAGGAACATGATTACTGAGTGTTGCAACTAACTCAATTTTACCTTATATCTTCTGTGGAATTAAGAATTATACATAATTAAACGTATATTCTCTTTCATAGTAGATTATAATGCTAAGAAAACAGTGACATTGGTAAATGTTTCAACAGCTCAAGTAAAGAAAAAAGTGATTAATTTTTTTTATCAATAGACCTTCATTTAAATTTTTTTCCAATGATGAATAAAGGTTTTATGTAGATCTCTACTTGCCAGTATTATTTATTGTACAAATTTTTAACTACTTTTTCCTTCCCAAATTAAGAAGCTTAATTAATGCATTATATATTTTTTAACTATTTGATATTAAAAAAAAAACTAATTATAATATTTTAGGTTATGATGATGTTAGTAGATGAGGTGTTAATAGGAATGTGTGTGAAATATATCGTCAATAACAATCATAACAGTAAAATACTTTTTACTGTAAGATACCATAGAGTATAAAAATTATAGATACATTTTTTGCAGAGTTACTAAAGTCTCAAAAATATTTATCCTTGAAATTAAAGCTAAAAATCACTAAAATTGCCACAATTACGTGAAAATCCCACGAAGATAAAAATGAATAATTATGACACTGAAGTTGACTTACCTCTAGAAGCATATAGTTGTTGTTTTTTTTAAATTAATTACTACTAAAAATATGTAAAAAAATTACACTTATTATTTTTTCAATTACTGTATGTTCATTTTTTAAATATTTCTCTTAATAATAATTTCTACATTAATATGATTTAAAAAAATTAGGTCTCTTCAATGTATAGGTATACTTGTAAAGAAAAAACTCTCTAGAATTCCCCTTAAATAATTCCATTATTTACCCCCCTAAAATTGGTGGCAAAACCCTTAATTTGGGAGCTCCAGGTGTTTGTCAGTATCACAATCTTTCATGTAGTTATTTTTATACATAATCTGTGCGTGACCCTACATTGTTTAATATTGGTGAAATCTTGTGTAATATTATTTGATTTTTAAGCACAACTGAACCGGATAGGAAGTAATAGTAAGAAAATATAATTCTGAGATTTCACAAAATCGCCCTAGATGAAATTAAACTTTAATTAATACTATTCGTGGGAAATATACAATAACTTGTTCTGAACACAAATTGATTATCTTTTGAGTTACATTTTTAATTGGTCGCCTCTGTTTATGACACTCTGCCACAGACAACCCACATTTGTATTTACTGAAATTAGCGGGATTGTGTATTGTTTACACAGGGTGCCATAGATTTCAGAACTTCATACAAGTGGCCACCAACTTGTTGATACTATGTTGTCATCACAAATAACTCTAAGTAGATTAAAAAAGAGTTAATATTTTAATTATAGTTTTTTTTTATATAGACTTTGTTACATTTCGCCAATGAAGTCCTGTGAAGCCATCACTGATATATCATACTTTGATACACAAGTGTTATCTAATCATAACAGCTAATCTTGCAATTCTACATAGTGCTAGATATACTTTGACAAACCCATAGACAATCTTTGACCTAAGTGACTTTAATAAGTCAACAATAGAAAAAACTATTTATTTAAGGTATAATTAAAAATCTGGGAATGTATGTTTTGTCAAATAACAAACCAAAATAGTAATAATATATTTGGTCGGAAAATAAAAAAAATATTTTAGATTTCGAGAACAGCGCTACCTACCGGATCTAACTGTAGTTAAGAACCCTGTAATAGACCCTATAATTAAAAAAACATAAAAAAATATCGAAGAGTTTTGTTTGTTCTCTTGCCGTTGAAAAGAAAAAAAGTTGAGACAGTCAGGGATTGCCGACAAAAGCGACAACTCAAAACAATGGAATAACTGTATTCTCTTTTGAATTCTTATATCAATTATAGTCAGGATTATTCAAATTTCGTAATTTTTAATTTGAAATTATTAACATTAGTCCGGTTTTCACATCTCCTGGCACTCGGAGCAATATTTATATACATTTTTATACAGTTTACTAATTAATCACGAATATGTTGGACCGCACAAGCTCAATACAATATACCAATATTACACGTACACAGGGCGTTACTACGCGTCACTAGTCTGGCGCAATACGTCACGTGCATGTCGAAGTCATCGGTGACTCGAACACATAAATCTTTTCCCTACAAATAATCGCACAACGCGACTAAAAAACTTTTCACTTCAATAACGCAGACGAAGTTGCGGGTATCAGCTAGTCATTACATAGTATAAAACAAAGTCCCCTACCGCGTCTGTCTGTCTGTCTGTTCGCGATAAACTCAAAAACGACTGAACGGATCTTCATGCGGTTTTCGCCAGTGGATAAAGTAATTCGTGAGGAACATTTTGGTATATAATTTGTCAAGGTTTTTTTTTTATTATCAGGGCGGGACACCGTCCGCCGGGCCCGCTATTTTTATATAAAAACGTTCTGTAAAATAACATCGATTAATAAAGTCATCTGAATGTATTAAGTCCATTTACTTATCTACTTTTCTCTCGTACTTAAGTCGCGTCGTCATTAAAATTACAATAACTTTTGGCGGAGTAAACCGATTTAAATGAAACAAAGACTAAATGTTACTCGAAGATATGCTTTATGAGGTTTTTTTTTATTTCATAAGAGGCAAACGAACAGATGGGTTACCTAATGTTAAGTGATCACCACCGTCCATAGACACTTGCGACACCAAGGGAGGTGCAAGTGCGTTGCCAGCCTGTTTGGAGCAGAGGGAGTGTGGTAGGGGGAGAGGATGGGGTGAGCACGGGAGGGGAGGGTAGGTGGGTAACCGGCGCTCTCACTGACCGAACGAAACGCAACAATGCAAGCACTGTTACTTCAGGTGGGTTTTCTGTGAGAGGGTGGTTCTACCCCGGACGTGCTGACCCATTCATGCTGAAACCAATAATATCTTCAGCGTGGCTCTACCACCTACAAAAGGTTTTATCATTAACGCAGTATTGTAGCAGTGATACGTGTTCAAACAAACATACAGACAGATATACAAACAGACATTTCTAAGAATGGTTGAAATGTATTTTATTACTTATACCAAGACACCTGCAACATTTTTTTTACAAAAATCGGAATAGTACAGACACGTTAGATTTACATTCTTATTATATGTATTATACTAGATTCGAAAAAGTCTTTAAAAACCTAGAACCCGATTTCAATGACTCCCACCGTTTCCCATTGTGAAACCAAATAATTCCGGGACTCACTCAAACACGTACCTAGTAATTTCGATGAAACGGACGTAGCGCCATCTGTTATTCAGCAACATCAATAATTTCGTTTTGCTTAAAATGCGTACGACCGTTGAATCACTTGGATATTGTTGATACAAAAATACTAAACTCGCGATTAAGGGGTTAGGAAGGTGAAAATTTGGTGTCGTAGGTATCTTTTGATGGCAAATAAAAAAAATTTAAAAAATCAAAATTGACAAAAAAAATCTGAATACGGACACCCTAATCACCTAGAGGTATAAAATATACTTTACGACCTATTCTCATGCTTACGAAATATGCATTTAAAATTTCATAAAAATCGGTCCAGACGTTTGGGAGGAGTTCAAAGTTCAAACACTAACACCGTGACACGAGATTTTTATATATAGGTAGGTGAATTCTGAGACCTACTTCTTAAGGTGGTTTCGGTTATTGTTACTAACGAGTTTCTATCCAATATTTCGAGAATGTAAGCGCGCGCACTACGCATGCTACACATGACGCGATAGAAAGTCTAAATATAATTTGTTGCATTCTACATTATAAATCTAGTTTTGCTGCACTTTTTTTTAAATCTATAGGGATATTAATGCGTGAAGCGAAAACTTTGTAACCCCTTTTTAAGCGAATTGCGCGAACGTATGAACGTGAAATTTGACATAGAAAGTTTATATGGAGGAGAAGTGCATAGAGCTATTTTTTATATAAAATGCATTGGAAATATAGTTAATTAATTATTATAAACATTACACACACTATTGCTTGAATCACACACAACATATACGCACATGTAAATGAGTTTCGCCATATTTCCTTTTTTTTCGTCTCCCTTACTCGAATCACAATAATACTTAAACTATCTTTATCGTACTATTTCATTCCTTATCTACTTATTCTTTCACTCTTATCAAGATAGTTCTATTGTCTTCCCATTTACTCGTACGTTCCAATTACCTTTTTTCAGCCTACATTCAATATTTTTAACGTGACTTACGTTCCATATGTTACATGCCCCTTGAAATTATCTGGTCAAACTGTAGGTCAAAATTTGTAAAACAGATGATAAGTAATATATAATATAGTATATAATAATATAGTACTTAATATACTACAAGAATGTACATCTTCGAAAGACCAACAAATAAGTTCCCAATGGGATACGTCTATCTTGCACGGTTAACTCACAATAGTCATTTGTCTATATGTTTAATTACCATAAAAAATAATCTATTCCTATAGAACATATTTTGAGCAACATTTTTTTTTAACTTGGCAATCAATCTTTTAGATTATTACTGTCATTGTCGAGTAGTTAATAGTATCACAAGTTCTTCTGCCATTACATTTTCGGCAACCAGTCTTCTAGTAGACTATTACTGCCATTGTCAAGTGAGTATCGATATTACAAGTTTCTTGATATAATTTCAATGAACTAACAAGATGGTGGCCATCTTGTTAGAACTTTCCATGGAGTTTTTGTGGCATCTCAGAATTCATGGTCCGTGGTATTATTTTCCATTCACTTCACTTATGCACAATAAACAAACTATGTTACATAAAACACCACCAATTTTACACAATAAACAAGTAACACAAGATTATGAATAAAATATAAGATCCACTACATGACAGACCAAAATCCCGCCAAAAACTCCTTTGAGCAATATATATATATATTTACATAATCGTATTCGTATTACTCTATCTATGGCTGCGAGGTTCAATTAATTTGTGGAACAAAAGTTGTTACTCTTTAGCACCACCCAGAGAGAACGTGCAGGAGGATGAGAGCTAAACTTCCTGCGGACGCGAGTAACATAAGCTCCCAATATATATTGTTACCTGTAATAAAATTGCTTACTTACGTCTAGAATTTTACGTTTATCAAAATAACCTTTTACAGCATAACATTGTAATGGATATCTTAAAAGATATAACGGATTATAAATTACGCGCCAGAAAAATGTTTTAGACAATTTTGCGAATTCTTTCTTCTCTTTCTTTTATTTTTGGCAACCAATCTTCTAGACGGCCATTCCAGTATTACGTAAGCAGAATTTTTGTAATTTCTGGCCGCCGCCTCCCCCTGGTCAGCAAAAGTAAGCAATGTTCTTAACGCTCCCCCCCCATAATTACGTAAACATTTATATAAGCATATTCAAATCTATTCTAATTCAGGTAATAAATATTGCTGACGTAATCATGATCCAGACGCCCCAACCCTTATGTCATCATAAATAAGGAAATCAAGCCCCCGCCCCTCCCCTCATCAGTGATTACGTCATACTTGAATGACTCCTAGATTATTACTTCCATTATCAAGTACTTAATGATATTAAAAGCGTCTTGTGATCATTTCAATATTCTAACAAGATGGCGGCCCCCTTATTAGAACTTTCCAGGGAGTTTTTGTGGCATCTCAGAATGCATACTCCGAGACATTATTTCCCATTCACTTCACTTGTGCACAATAACCGAACTATATTACGTAAAACACCATCAATATTACAAAATATCGAGCCAAATAACACAAGATTATGAATAAAATATAAGATCCACTACATGACAGGCTGAGATCCCGCCAAAAACTCCATTTGCGGATTCTCTACGACTTTTATGAACTGTCAATGTCAAAATGCCAAAAAATTAGAAGATTGTATTTGTGGAGTCTTTGGCGGTATCTTAGTCTGGCGATATGGTATATTTATATTTATACTCTGTATATTTGTATTCTGTAATATTGGTGGCATTTTACGTAATATAGTTCGGTTATTGTGCTTAAATGAAGTGGATGGGAAATAATACCACAGGGCATGAATTCTGGGATGCCACAAAAACTCCCTGGAAGGTTCTGACAAGGGTGCCAACATCTTGTTAAAATATTGAAATTATCACAAGACAATATTATCTACTTGTCAACAGCAAAATAAAGAAAAAAGATAGTACGTGAGTTTAAATTGCTGGCATACTCGTACCTACGACGTCACATTAGTACAATGCACCCGTGCAAAGCCGGGACAGGTCACTAGTAAACAATATACTGCGCAATTACATTTTCAATAACACAATTCGCTAATATTTTTAGTTGTTACATCAAATACTCGATAAACGGAGAGCAACGGCCGCCGATGACCGAACGCCTTGGCAAGGACGTTCTATTTAAAAAAAAAAAACTTTTACACATTTAAAAAGTTTTGTTTGGATTGTTGTTCGTTTACGATCGTGTTTTTTATGACGAAAATGAGATATTATAGCAATAAGATCGCTCGGGAGTTTTTTTGGCGGGATCTTAGAGTGGATTTTATATTTTATTCACAATCTTGTTGTGTTGTTTGGCTCTATATTTTGGAAAATTGGTTGTGTTTTACGTAATACAGTTCAGTTGTTGTGCGTTTAATGATGTCAATGGAAAATAATACCACGGAGTATAGATTCTGAGATGCCTCAAATATTCCCTGGAAGGTTCTGACAAGAAAGCCACCATCTTGTTGGAACATTGAAATAATCACACGGCCCTTGTAATATTATTAACTACTCGACACAATAACAGTATTAATCCGGAAGATTAATTGCCAAAAAATAAATCTTTCGGGTTTTTAACTTTTTCGTTATTTTATTTTCTTAAATTATAACAAATAGCAATAACGTACGGTGCTATGTAAGGCTCATAATTAGACTAAAGTTTTTCCTCATATTTATTATGTGAAATGGATTTTACTGAAAAATAAGTAAATATGGAAACGTCATATGATTTTTGAAGTGAAACTTCTTTATCGGCGTTGGAAAAAATTTACCGTCACATTTTTCCGTTACGCGCCATCTTTTTTGTATTCATGTCTATGATAATAAAATCCTTTTGTTTAAACTTTATCTAATTTAACTTTATTTTTTAATATATTAATGAAATTGTTTGCCATAAATAAACAAAGGGTTTTTTTTTTTTTTTTTTTTTAACCAATTTCTGGAAAGTTGCATATAGATCATTTTGCGAAAAATAAGGCCTTAAACAAGTTTCACTTCTTACGTGTGTACACTAGTACACGCACACATTTTTTTTTTTATTTAATTTATTTTTTTATTGGGTAGGTCTTTCTATCGTTTGGCGGGGTGGTAGGGTGTCTGTACCCGACTGGATCGCGACCACCGTACACCAGGTGGAACACCCGCCATAGTGGCACGTTTGGGCGTGTCGCGTTCCGGGATCAGCCGGTGTATATCCAGCAACGGGGGGGGGGCTGTCCCTGACTGGGTCGCTTTCAGGCCGGCATGACAGCGGCGACCGGCGATGGATAGTATGTCTTTCGGTGGTCGCCATTGTTTTTGGATTGTACTGTGCTTACCATCAGGCACAGTACAGACACTTTGCCGAGCTACAATAAAAAAAAAAAAAAAAAAATTTCTTCTCACGTGATTTTAAATGACGTTGTGGTCTAATATGGTAAACACGCTAAACCTGGAGGGACTTGTTCTCAAGTACAGCTGCCGGAACATATTTATACGGTGCTTGGCGACAAATTTACAAGTATTTAGTAGTTGGCCCACCCGATTATACTTAATTTTCAATTATTTTAAATTTTGTGCCCATCAGAAAAACTATGGGCACGCTGAGTTTTTTTTTTTTTTTATTGTAGCTCGGCAAAGTGACTGTACTGTGCCTGATGGTAAGCACAGTACAATCCAAAAACAACGGCGACCACCGCAAGATATACTATCCATCGCCGGTCGCCGCTGTCATGCCGGCCTGAAAGCGACCCGGTCAGGGACAGCCCCCCCCGGTTGCTGGATATACACCGGGTGATCCCGGAACGCGACACGCCCAAACGTGTCACTATGGCGGGTGTTCCACCTGGTGTACGGTGGTCGCGATCCAGTCGGGTACAGACACCCTACCACCCCACAAACATTAAATAGATCCCAGATAATTATATAAGGGTTACACCAAGCTTGTTTTATCGGACAAACATTTATCACTACATAATACGTTGTTAATTTAGGTTTTTTTTTTTAAATTTAATACCTTAATATTTGTAGTTTGCGGCCCGCGACACCATGAGTGAAAGGTGTTTGTGGCCTGTTTAAAAAAAAGGTTGAGTACCACTGGCGTAGACAGTTGGACAAAAATAACTATAATAATTTATTCCGAAATCCAACAGCATACAGTGTTTTTATATAGTAATTGATAGTATATAACAATCATTACATTGTATAAAGCAAAGTCCCCTACCGCGTCTGTCTGTCTGTCTGTTCGCGATAAACTCAAAAACTACTGAACGGATCTTTATCCGGTTTTCACCAGAGGATAAAGTAATTCACGAGGAACGTTTTGGTATATAATTTGTTCCGGATTTTTTTTATAATCAGGGCGGGACAACGTCTGCCGGGCCCACTAGTTAAGGATAAAACAAGATTTTTCAATTACAGGAAGTGGTACATAATAATTGTTATAAGTAGGCAAAAGAAAACATGTATCCTTTACTGGCGTTTCATTTAGGCGCGCGAGCGTGTGTTTGCGCGCGCGAGCGCGCGCGCGTGTGTGTGTGTGTGTAAGCGCGCGCGCGTGTGCGCGTGTGTACGTGCGCGCGTTAGTGTGTGTGTGTGTGCGTGCGCGCGTTAGTGTGTGTGTGTGCGTGCGCGCGTTAATATGTGTGTGTGTGCGTGCGTGTGATTGTATGTGCGCGCGCGTGTGTATTTGTGACTCCTGTGCGTGCTTTACCCTTGTTATATTATTATCATTACATAGTATAAAACAAAGCCCCCTACCGCGTCTGTCTATCTGTTCGTGACACACCCAAAAACTACTGACCGGATGTTCATGCGGTTTTCACCAGTAGATAAAGTGGCTCATGAGGAACGTTCTGGTATATAATTTGTCAAGGATTTTATTTATAAACAGAGCGGGACAACGTCTGCCGGGCCCGCTAGTTATTGCATAATTCCGCGATCTAATTCTATTATTTCAGTTTTAAATGTATTCCGCAAATATGGAAGCCTATCCTATCATACACATCATTATAGTATCGGGCAATACGACACAGTATTGAATTTTGAGCATAGTTGGATTTAGCTTCTGGGACAGCAAGCAGCGGTGCTTTGTACATCTATTTTGTGTCAAAGTATCAAATGGCCTGAAGGAACATATCAGGTAAATTATTATTATTGGCACGGAACATATTAACGCGTGAAAGCATAACAAACAAACACACATACGCTTTTATATTGGTTGGGATCTCACCCTCTCACAGAAAGCCGGCGTGAAGTAACAGTGCTTGCATTGTTGCGCTTCGTTCGGTCACTAAGAGCACCGGAGGCCCACATCCCTTCCCCCTCTCTCCCTCTCTCTCTCCCCCCCAAACACAGGCTGGCAACGCACTTGCACCTCTCCTGGTGTTGCTACTGTCTATGGACGGTGTTGATCACTTAACATCGGGTGACCCGCCTGTTCGTTTGCCTCCTATAATATAAAAAAAAATAGATCCTTGTTGGCGGAACAATGAAGTTTAAAAAAAGGCGTCATTTGTGATGACGTCATAACTTTAATGTCATGTCATTCTGTCAGCGATATACACAATTACATTATTAATTGATAATTGTATATCGATATAGTAGTAAGTTTTAATAATAAAAACAACGTAAGGAAATGTACCATGTGATTGTTTTTGATACACAGTTACCTATCGTACGGGCACTTCCGTTTCGTTTGGAACTTCCCTTTGTGACGTCATATTTTTTCAGTCGGATCTCAAACATATGTTAGAAGCTACGCTGTAGGAATATGTCGGTGAATCCACTTTTTAGCTACTCCTTTCATGTCCGCATTAATATGTTGTAATAAAAATACATTAAATGACTTAACAACACAGTACTTAGGATGTTTTAAAAAAAAGTGTGTGTGTACTTATGTACACGCGTTAGAAGTTATACTTCTTTGGCGTAACAAGATAAAAATCTTTTCAAAAATTTTATCTTTCGCCTTATTCTACGTTTGTAGAAAAAACGACACTAACAATAGAAAAAAGGTATTTAATACATTGAAAGTTTTAATACAAGGAAATATAAACAACAAAATGTTGACTATATCTAACTTCAGGGTGTCGGTTTTTCGTGACGGTGTGCGCGCGCACCGTTAAAATTTACTCTCATCATTTTTTCCCTAACGCGCCAAAAGAAGTGTAACTTCAAAAATTAAATCAATAACAATTATAGCCTGTCATGTAGTGGTTTTTATATTTTACTAGTTAGCACTGCGGACGTTGTCGCGCACTGATAATATAAAAAAAACCTTGCCAAATTATATACCTAAACCTTCCTCTTGAATCACTTTATCTACTGGTGAAAACCGCATGATCCGTTGAGTAGTTTTTGAGTTTATTGCGGACAGACAGACGTGGCAGAGGACTTTGTTTTATAACATTTATAACGATTAGTACTTAATAGTACTTTGTCTTCTTATTATTAATTAAGACAGCGTAAAAGTGTAACAAACAAACAAATTCACTAACTCATTTATAACATTAGTTAGAAAGGGATTTTTTATATAGAAAAGAATGATAGCTCGAATGTAACCCTATTGCAAGCGAAGCCGTGAACACGGGCTAGTTTTACTATAACTCGCCACTAGGTGACGTTGTAACGCATCTGCTTCTATAACGTGCAATCACTATGCAAATTGATTACTGGTACTAATGGAACACAATTTTACTATAGATTGTAAAATATACTGTGTAGCATTTTTTTTCTTATGTCATAGTAGGCAAACGAACAGGTGGGTCACCTGATGTTAAGTGATCACCACTGTCCATAGACACTAACAACACCAGAGGAGTCGAAAGTGCGTTACCAGCTTGTGTTTGGGGGAACGGGCGGGAGAGGGAAGGGGGAGGGGAAGTGGCGCTCTCACTGACCTAACGAAACGCAACAATGCAAGCACTGTTGTTACTTCACGTCGGTTTTCTATGAGAGGGTGGTACTACCCCGGTTGAGCCGACCAGTCCAGTGAAACTGATTAATTACCCCCTAAACAAAGTCTTGGACTATCATATCCGAGGGCAACGCGTAGTAGCTTCCACAATGGAAGATACATTAAAAAAAAAAAAAAAAAAGACCAGTCCAGTGACCAGAAGTCAGTACAGACCTATTATCACGGCCTGAAAGATAGTTCCACAAATATAATGTTAAATTATTTGTTTTATTAGTTTGGACTTGTGTAAGTGAGTATTATAATGTCCATTTTGCTATGGCTTAGTAGCTATTTAAAAAAAATAGCAGCAAAACCGCTGATAACAGCTAGTTTGATATATTAAAACTTACACACATAACAAGATTATAACAACCGGTTCTATAAAATCTAGCTTGCGTTGATATTTCATAATTAATTATTAAAATATATTATAATTTATAAATCAAGTATTTCGTGTTATAAAAATATTTATCGTTGCGTAAAAAAACAACCTTACACTTGAGAGCTAGTTTCTAGTTTTAGAGAGATATCATCACCACTATCAGCAGCTATATGCCCACTTAACATTAGCTGAGATTGTCGTAAGACCTACATTAATAACACTTCCAATAGGTGCAAATTATAGCAGCAGGTAGAGTCATAAATCATGTTTTGCATAGCTATATAAACACGTGCAGGCATGGCAGTATAGTAGATGAGAAATCGGTCGGAGTGTGTGACTCACGCGTTGCGTAATGCCCGCTATTTTGTTTTTAAGTCCGGTAACGCATAATTCGTATTGCGTTTGGATTGTTACATAAGAGTATAAAGGAGCGCGCTATATACTCCACATTCCTCACATATTTTATGGACACGCCTGGACCAAGATTTTGTCCATAATATAGTATATTGTTTTTTGGTATATTGGTTTGCAGTTATTGGGTGAACAGAAATCATCGAACTCGCGTCATCGTCACCGTACACTTCCCATGCGCTATATGTATACAGTTTTATTATCAAGGCGGGACAACGTACGCCGGGCCTGCTAGTTTTAAATAATTCAGGCTATAATTAATTTAAAATGTCAAAAGAGAACACAATTATTTCACTTTCAGTTTTCACTTCTGTCGGCAGTTCTTACGACTGCTTTGTTTTTTTTAACGCGCTGATCTTTAAAGCTACCAGTGATATTATAAAAAATATTTTTGCATTTTATAATCAATTTCTTGAGGAAGGTCATAGTTTATCTAACACCACGTTATACTAGGAGCATAGCAATGAACGTAATGTAGGTCAGAACCTACGCTAAACGGGAACGAACTAATAATGCGGACGGGCCTTAGAGTATGGGTTATCGGGTCTCTCGACGGATTTTCCCTACTGTAGAAACCCGAATTTTGCAGAGAACGTCCGAACTGTAAATGTTTATGTCAGCGAGGGGTCAGGTGGAGGAGGTGGGCCGTGCGCCCTTGTGCATGTTACCTAAAAATAAAATCGTCTGAGTGCCTTAAGCGCTCGCCTTAGTAGACCGGTGAAGCTGTAAAGACTTTCCCAGGTCAATAGCGTAGTCAGTTTGAGAAAAAAAAAGAGTGTACGTGATGTCCTTGTCAGGGGAATCCCCGTCGAAGTATTGAAGTTTGGCCACGGTTCAGAAAAATCGTATTTGGGAGATTAAGGTTTGAGATCTTAGCCATCATGTTGTGGCTTTTATATTTTATTCATAATCTTGTGTTATTTGATTCTATATTTTGTGATATTGGGGGCTCCTTATGTAATATAGTACCGTTGTTATCCACTAGTGAAGTGGACGGAAAATAACAACACGGATGAATTCTGAGATGCCACAAAAACTCCATGGAAAGTCTTAACATGGATCCACCATCTTGTTTCAAACATTGAAATAATCAAAATACATTTACTCCATTGACACTTATGAAATGAGATCTCACTTGGCTGTATGGTCTACATACCTTTGCTTTTTACTTAGAATGGGAAAACACAGAAACCAAAAAATAAATACATTGACGTTTACGCCATAGAGAATCTGTACATAATCTGTTAACGATATAGCTTAAGTTAAATAGGTAAACAATTGTTTGTGATTTGAGTCATTCGGCGGATCGCGTCGATGATCGGTCAATGACCTACGGTAACGCCTGACATATCCGACTAATTCGGGTGACGTCACTATATAGTATACTGCTCGCGCGTTGGCGAATGTGACCTCGAGATGACCGTGTATTATTAGTCAATAAAAGATAGTTTCTACCGAATTGTATAAGTACAAATTCGTTATCCACACAATGCACTGTAAGACGAAAATTGCGTTATATAAATCGTTGGAAGCGAAAAAATTTCATATTTATATTGATTAACAAGGTGACATTTGTGACTTCGTCTGCGCTGTTTATCACCTTAATAATATACTAGCGGGCTCGGCAGACGTTCTCCCGGCCTGATTATAAAAAAAACCTTGAGAAATTATATCCCTAACCCTTTCTCACGAATCAAAATCAAAATATCCTTTATTCAATCTAGGCCCTGAGAATGCGCTTATGAACGTGAAAGCTACGAACCGGCATGAAACTCGATCTGGTTTATCTCTTCATGTTATATATTTTTACAAAACATAAATATTTACATTCGTTTTTAGTGGGTGCGCAGAGAGGGGCGTCATTTCCAGACGTCACAATCGTTCACATATTGATCCACCCTATAATAGCCTTTAGATGTTAAAACCCGCTTGACATGGTTCTTGATCTCATTGTCCGGTAAATCGGTAATGTGTTTTCGGACTTTGTTATAAAACCTTACACTATTACTTAAAAAACTGTTTTTTGGACTTAGTGAGCCTGAAGCATGGAATGACTAATTTGTTGTTATTTCTAGTATTTAATCACTGTACCTACTGGCGAAAATCGAATGAAAATCCGTTCAGACAGACACGCGTGGCAGAGGATCTCATTTTATAATATGTAGGTGATATCACATAATAGCTATATAAAAAATCAACAGTTACTGTCAGAAGTACGATATTGTCAGCAAACATTTTTTTTTATATGATAACATTATTTTTTTCCCTCGGTACACCCACGCACCAGTGGCGTCATCTCCTAAACGAGCAGGTTAATGACTGAAGGTGAATAATTTAGTAGAAGATTTTCACAAAGAATAACTTGGAGATATAAATAACAAATGCACTTATACTAAACTAGAGGGCCCGGCGGACATTGTCCCGCCCTTTCAATAAAAAAATTTTTTGACAAATTATACACCAAAACCTAAAATTAAGTAGATATAACACAATCGTAATAGTATAATCGTAATAGTAACAATAATTTTGTTTTAGTTCTCAACATTATTAATAGATGGCGTTAATTTGAAAAGACAAACGTGATTTTGAAATTGACAGATATTGAACATTCGAGAAAAGAAATTAAAATAATCAATTATTGATGTGAAACATCTATAGGCGCGGGTGAACCTGATTGTTGGCGTGGCGAGTGTGTGAGACGTGGCGACGCGATGCCATGCGCATGCGACTGTACGTAATCTCTCTCGCCGCACTGACCTCGCATACCTATAGTGTAATTTGAAAATTCGAGAATCGTTCGATTCAAACAATTTCGATGTTTGCCAGGCGTCCCGTGACGACTCATTTTTTTTTATCATAGGAGGCAAACGAACATGCGGGACGCTAAAGAATTTTTGTGGGACGCATAACGACAATGTCTTCCCACATCTGCATTTACTGTGACCATAGGCAAAACTTCGTGCCGATACACGCGGGTATGGGAGTAGCTTTATGATAAACAAATCCAGCGTACGAGTAATGGAATTAATTTTAAACTAACATTCGTCACGTGACATCGCTCGTCCTCCCCGCCCGGCGACATGTTTATACGAGGCCTTCCCAAGGTGACGCGTGACCCATTTCGCTCAGAAATAATTATAAAGCGCTTTGTCTGAATTTATTATACATTCTATGTAAATACATCTCGTCGGTTTATTTTCATAAGTGGTATGAACGTATGTGACCAGAGACTACGAAATAATCGTCTCTATAAATATAATAAGAATGTAAATCTAACGCGTCTGTACTTTTTAGATTTTTGTGAAAAAAAATTGTTGCAAATGTCTTGGAATCATCATTACATAGTATAAAACAAAGTCCCCCACCGCGTCTGTCTGTCTGTTTGTTCGCGATAAACTCAAAAACTACTGAACGGATTTTCATGCGGTTTTCACCAGTGGATACAGTAATTCATGGGGAAGGTTTTAGTGTATAATTTGTCAAGGTTTTTTTTATAGTCGGGGCGGGACAGCGTCTGCCGGGCCCACTAGTAAGTAATAAAATATATTTCAAAAATTTTTAGAAATATCTCTCAGTCTGTTTGTTTGAACACGCATCACTGCTAAAGTACTGCGTTCACGATAAAACCTATTAGAGATACTTGAGTTCATAAATCTTAATATATATATTTCTTGTGTGCGTGTGTATGTGACTGAACTCCTCCTAAACGACTGGACCGATTTTGATGAAATTTTGTGTGCGTGTTCGAGTGGATCCGAGAATGGTTTAGATTCACAATTGGACCCGGTAGGTGGCGCTGCGGTCGACTTTTAGGATTTTTTTGTTTTCAAGGCAGGACAACGTCCGCCCGGTCCGCTAGTATCTTATATATAGCCATAATTTTATTATATTCTTGTAAATTTCATAAGTTTTAAATTCGGGAATCTCGCTGCGCCATTTAATTTTCTCTTTTTTGAAATGAAAACTTAATTAGGCGCGTTGAGCGATATTTTTGTCAGGAGATAAAGTAATGATTTCGCGTCATAACACGCTAGTAACACAGTATAAATATAAGGGACAGTACGGAAACTACCTACACTTGTAGTCCGGTGAAGCTGTAAAGACCTTGCCAGGTCAATAGCATAGTCAGATCGAGAAAAAAAAAGAAGCAGGTATAAACGCTCGAAAACGGCACAGTCACACAAACATGAGACACGAGAGAGGTTTTAAAAAGTACTTACTCTATGGACAGCAAGCGGCAACAACCGTTAAGGGGTCCCGTCGATGCGCATGTTTGTGTTAGTGTGCCGTTTTCGAGAGTTTGTAGGTAGTTTCGTTTTTTTTCTCGAACTGGCTATGCTATTGACCTGGCAAGGTCTTTACAGCTTCACCGGACTACAAGTGTAGGTAGTTTCCGTACTGTCCCTTATATTTATACTGTGCTTGTAAGCTTGACCGACCGTATTGCGCTTGTGCAGCTTGTGTCAAACTAGCGACGCGTAGTATAGCGGCCTGTGTACATGTTATATTGATATTTTGTATTTAGCTTGTGCAGCGTATCATATATTTGATTAATTAATAAACTGTGTATAATTGGTGTTCGCAGTGCCAATAAATGTGAAAACCTGATTAATGTTAATAATTTCAATACACAAATTATGAAATTTAAATAATTTATGCTATGATCCATTTAGAAATCCAAAAGAGAATACAGTTATTTCTTTGTTCTGGATTTTTCACTTCCATTGGCGGTCCTTATGACTACACTTTTTGAAGTAAAACTTCTTTAGGCGCGACTAGGAGGTAACTGGACGACAATGCAACGGAAGTCCGTTACGGCAATATGGCGGCACGTCTCTGCGCCATCCGGTTAGATAATAATTAAATATAACCAAAACTTCTATTAAATCATAATTAATTTAATTCGTTACTTATCATAGTAATCTGTTCGTACTTTTTTATATTTTATTTACTTTATAACAAAGAGTCGCTAATAATATTTCCTGAGTTATTTAAGTTCCAAATTAGCTGATAGATTAGCTACAAATAATGAAGCTTTGATTTAATCTGTTACTTACATTGAAACCAAATGGCAGCACGGTCGCGCGCCCATATATACATTATTAATTCTATTATATGATTATTATTATTAATCAATTTAATATTTTTTAATACAAATTTTTAAAAATTTTTGATTGCTTTGTTTATAAACTATTTATTGACAAAATGAAAAAAAATTAAAAAGTTTTACTGCAATCGCGTGTAACGGTTACACGCACTCATTTTTTTTTATTTAAATCTTTTTATAACACAAAAAAGAATTGTACTTTTGTAGGAAACTACGACAGTCTTCATAAACAAACAATAAACATACGTGCTGTGAGTGTTTTCCCGCCTTATATAACGTCAATTTAGTGCACGCCGAACTTTTTTCGTGTTCGACCGCCAAAAAGTTCAAGGTTACCCGCCGACGCCGAGACGTTCCATAGATAAATAAACCGAGAGGAATATAAATTTTCGTATCTGTATTTTTAAAATGAGCATATTAAACTATTTTGAATGAGGTCAATGAATTATTGAAAGACACAGAAGGTGGATACGGTGAACACTTTAAGCGCGTAGCTGCGAAATATTATAAAAATATTTTTTTTATTATTTAGAAACGGATAAATTTATATTATGTTATTTAACTATACTATATGATTTTATTAGTATTTTAAACATAATGCTTTGATTATAATTGATAAGTGAAGTAAATTAAAAAAAATATAGTGCGTGGAGTCCCTCCGAGCGGAAGAAGTGAAACTTCGTAATTTGGAAATGACAGTAGGAAGTGGTAGAAATTTATTTTTAGTGAAATCATACTGTTTCTTTAAGACAAACTTTATTATAACATTGCTTACAATTCACAATTGATCGCATCTTGGATGCAACAACACGAATCTTATTAAGCTAATCTAATCATTCATATATAAGAACTAGCTAACCCGTGTCCACTTTGTTGGGCGGTAAAAATATTTAAAAAAAACACAATTTTTGTGACTTAAATATAAAAGTTAGACATATGCTGTCGTTGACTTTCTTGTCGGCATTATCAAGCTCTACAGCTTTTCTCTAGAACTAAATTATATATCTGTTATCGTTAAGGCAGCGTTCGTAAGAAACGTTTTCGTTCGACTGTTTTTCCTCCGACTTACTTCGCAAATCCAATCATCACAAAAAAGTCTTTTGGTTTTTCGGGTTAACATATAGCCTATGACACTCACAAATAACGTGGCTTCCTATTGGTAAAATAATTTCCAAAATCGGTTTAGTAATTCCAGATATTATCCCCTACAACCTTACAAACTCACAAACTTTACCTCTTTATAATATTAGTGTAGATTAGCGAGGCACACATGTGTACCAGCATGTATTTTTTACCTGTTGAAGCAATGATTGCTTCGTGTAGTCCGGTGAAGCTGTTAAGACCTTGCCAGGTCAATAGCGTAGTCAGTTCGAGAAAAAAAAAGATGGCTTAGTTTACGCTTTAGGTAGTAGAGCCACGCTGAAGCTATTACTGGTTTCAGCATGAATGGGTCGGCTCGTCCGGGGTAGTACCACCGGACCCGCAGAAACACTCATGTGAACTAACAGCGCCTCGCACTGTTGCGTTTCGTACGGTCAGTGAGAGCGCCGGATACATTAAATAATTTTTAAATAAATTATAGTGTGAATGACAATATATAACTTCAGAATTCGTTTATTGAAATTATTAATATTGTATGTATACAGTATCGTATGTATTGACAGTCGGAGCAAAAATTATATACATTTTTATAAAGTCTATTAATCAATCCAACGTATCATGCGCTGCAAAATATCAATATTACATGTATATAGGCCCCTATACTACGCGTCGCTAGACTGACGCGAGCCGCGCAAGCGCAATACGGCCTGTCATGCTTACTAGCATGTCATGACGCGAAAATATAACTTTATCTCCTGTCAAAAATACCGGTCAACAAGCCCAAAGATGTTTTGACATCAAAAATTCACCTAAACTATACAAAGCAGGCTTAAGAAATTAGGGTAGAAATAAAACCCTGCTACCATGTGTATAGTATAACGGTAGCTAGTTGTATATCAACTTCTATCGTTTATCCTCGTTAGAGACTTATAAGAATCTCATGGGAAGGCTTGTGTTGTCTTAAATGGACCTCGCGCCGTACGCAACCGGGTGACCTCCGTGTTAATGTGGCAAGGTTTCCACTGTTATTAAGAACGTAAACGCAATGCGCACTGCACATGCCCTTTTTGACGCGGCTAATAATATTGTTGGCTTTAGTTAACCGTTTCGCCAGCGTCGAGTAAGAATCGGTGTTGCCAGGTGTGTCGTATTGCGTGGGTTTTCTCGATTTTTGTTAAAATGGTCAAAAAATTAAATCTATACTTCTATACTTAATATTATTAATTCTGACCGTACGAAACGCAAGAATGCAAACACTGTTACTTCACGTGGTTGTTGCTATGGGTCGAGTGGTACTACCCCGGGCGAGCCGACCCATTCATGCTGAAACCAGTAATCGCTTCAGCGTGGCTTTACCCCCTACAGAAATACAATACAATTCAATCACACTAGGGACCTGGCAACACTCGGAAGCTATCTAGTTAATAATAAAACTGTTATTACCACAGTTTATAGTAGGAAAATTGGAGGTCGCGGAGTTCTATTTCAGAACTGCCGCGTAAATATTTGTATTTCCTGCTCTAATGAAGTTTATTATGAGTCATACGTTACCCGCTGGCTCCGTGGATTTCAAAATTGTCCATCAGTAGTAGGGTTGTCAATCGCAATAATTATTTGTTTTATCTAAACATATAATAAGAATGTAAATCTAACGTTATCTGCACTTTTCACATTTTTCTAGATAAAAATTGTTGCAAGTGTCTAGTAATAAAATAGTCTAAGTAATAAAATACATTTAAATCATTTTTAGAAATCTGTTTGTTTGAACTCGCATCACTGCTAAGGTACTGCGTTCATGAAATATCGTAAAGAAAATCATAAAGCATATCTTCGAGTATCATTAGTTTTTGTAACATTAAAGTCGGTTCGTTCTATCAAAAGTTATTGCAATATGCCGTCTTGTCAATTATGAACAAAACAAAAAAAAAATTTGCTAAATGGGTGTAGCCATTTATTTAGGTATATTTATTTTTATTTACGTATACGGGGTGACTGTTTAGACAGTAGCAATATTTGTGGAGGACACTCTGCACTCGGTTCTCATTCTAAATCGATAAAAAAAAAATTCGTGCTTAATATTGGACCTAATTGTCTAGAAAAATACAAAAATTATACACAATCCTCTAAGCGTTTATGTTAGAGCACAGTGTCAATGACCGTCGGATGATTTCACTTTCATTTGAAAGGGAACGTCAGGAATAAAACAAAAGGGTTTATCGCCCGTTTTAATATCAAAAGTTATTAACTCACGTTGGCCCTTATAGCTTTTGGCACTGGTCATTGCACTTAGTTTTACTATTTTATTTACACGTTTGTAGCTATACTTTTGAAAGTCTTATATCAAACTTTAACTTAGGTTTTCTTGGTTGTTTATTAGTTTTTGTTTTAATATTATTATTTTATGTGTTTAATGTGACCATGAAGTGCCATATTCTAGAATACTGCGAGCGTCTAAACAGTAGCATGGTATAGAAGATTCTTGAATAAAAAAATAGCTTACAATGCTGGCACCACTTGTGATTGAACGAATAAATAAGCTTTATAAATATAATTCAATGTTATACATATGTTGGTAAATATCGTATCTTATGTTACTAATGGAAAAAGTAGATTTCTATTAGTGAAATTATTACCAGATTCTCATCAGCAGATATGAAAATTATCCCATACAGTCAAACAAACTGTAGCTTGTTATAGTACTAGTAAAACTATGTCGAACGGATCATCACGATAACCTATCTTAATATTTTTTATTGTAGAAGATTTCTTGT
Organism: Antheraea yamamai; assembly: GCA_036509395.1. Taxonomy (NCBI): domain Eukaryota; kingdom Metazoa; phylum Arthropoda; class Insecta; order Lepidoptera; family Saturniidae; genus Antheraea; species Antheraea yamamai. The sequence continues at coordinate 2,187,950 of AP028452.1, forward strand.
TTGTTATCTATTTAAGTTAATTCGCCACTAGATGGCGCTATTATATATTTAATTTTAATAAAATTCGGATGAAAAGATATAAATAAAAAATATAAATAGTATGTTGTAAAAACATACGATAGAGTAAAACGTTTTGATTATTCATCTGTTACTTTTAACTAACACTGTGTTCAGTGATCGCCATGCCTTCTGAACGCAGTAATAGGCAACCACGTGCAACGAGAAAGAAAGAAAGCGAAAAGGGACACTACTGCCACTTTACCAGACACGGTGTTTACCCCCACCTCTTTTCGCCACACAAAAAACCTGCGGATTGGGATTTCAAAGCCAGAAATAGGAAAGTTCAATTCAATTTTTTTTTAATTACTTTACACGTGTAATTGCGAGATATCGATTATGCAGATATTTATTACTAGGTCAATTATTTCACTCCATACAAAAGTGTAAACGAAACACAAGCATTAGATAACTAGTCTAAATTAATAAAATTCATTGTTTTCAAAATGGCGCGCGTGCGGTACTGTTACATGTAACGAGTCAGTTATGATAGCATAGCGCCATTTTACTTTCTCTGTATCGCGCGGACTTTCTAATCTGTGGGGTGAGTTAGTTGGCTAGGGCTGCCACATTCGAAACTCTTATTCGCAGGAATTAGGTTATTAAAACGTGATACGTAGCAAAAAAAAAGGGTAATTTCAATTCAAAATTACTTTTTGAATATAGACTTAAATTATTAAAAAATATCCAGCCTCTTAGTGGTCATTATTTAAGTTGCCCCAAGATTAGGGATAAAGGAGATGATTATATTTGGGTTCGAATACAATCCTTAGTTTTAGGTGGTAGAGGCACGCTGAAGCTATTAATGGTTTCGGCAAGAATTGGTCGGCTCGCCCGGGGTACTACCACCCGACACACAGAGACACCCACGTGAACTAACAGTGCTTGCATTGTTGCGTTTCGACCGGTCACTGAGAGCGTCGGAGATCCACCTCCATTCCCCCTCCCCCAAACACATTCCGGCAACGTACTTGCGACTCCCCTGGTGTTGCAAGTGTCTATGGACGGTGGGGATCACTTAATATCAGATGACCCACTTGTTCGTTTGTCTCCTGTGATTTAAAAAAAATCCTTTTCATCCTGATCCTTGGTAGTGTTACTTACGTGTTATATGACTTATTTTATACTTTAACTAGCGGGTCCGGCAGACGTTGTCCCGCCCTGATTAAAAATAAATCCTTGACAAATTATATACCAAACGTTCCTCATGAATCACTTTATCCACTGGTGAAAACGGCATGAAAATCCGTTCAGTAGTTTTTGAGTTTATCGCGAACAAAGAGACAGACAGGCAGACGCGGTAGGGGATTTTATTTTATATTATGTAATAATGAATATAGTTCAGGTGACGGTGGGATTAAAGGTGATTACGTCAGCAAAATTTACCTTTTAACTTTTACTATATATTTTTTAAAACTTGGGAGAGTTTTTGTAAGAATTATAATTATGTAAACACTGGATGGGATTAAGTGCTTTATTTTTTGATACTTTATTGGTTAAATGTAGCATTTGATCATAATGTCATCTGATATTAAATGATGATGCAGCGTAAGATGGTAAACACGCTAAACCTAGAGTGGGACTGGCTATCGAGTGCAGTTACCGGAACACACCAACAGGTGCTTGGCGAAAGATTCTCAACTCGAGGGTGGTAACTAGCCAGGTGGGCTTAGAAAATTGCCTCTACAATATTAATAATATAACAATACATTATTATTAACATTCTCTGTTATAGTCTTTACGATTAAATTAACTATCCTCCACTCACATTTAATATTTCGTACCTTAGACTTGCGCTACTCCGCTACAAACACCAATGCTTTGGTTTCGTTTAAGGTAGTTGTTGACCCACACTATGTATAGAAATTATTCCGCTTTATGGGTCGTTATGTCATTTCAGATAGCCTTATAGACTTCCTTATAAGGTGCAAAAAAATGTAATTGATAGTACCAGAGATCTGCGCCTTGGAACGAACAATATGCGTCGTGGTGTGGAATAGATTGACTGACGGAATGTCAATTCAGTACTCGCTGACTATAACGCCGGCATATACCAACGAATTTTTTGAAATTACATACACTAGCGGGCCCGGCGGACGTTGTTCCGCCCTGATAATAAAAAACCCTGATAAATTATATACCTAAACCTTCCTCGTGAATCACTTTGTCTACTGGTGAAAACTTCATGAGAATCCGTTTAGTAGTTTTTGAGTTTATCGCGAACAGACAGACGTAGCAGAAAACTTTGTTTTATTATATGTAGTGATTATATTTACTTATCTTCATTAGTCACACTTATAGGCTGACGGTGAGGGAAAATATTGTGTGGGAAATCTTAACCTGAGAAATATTCTTGTAGTACCACCGTATGTGGAAAGATATAGAACCGTGGATTTCTCGGAGTTTGTAATAGCCAATACGTCGTGGGATGGCGTAGTGATTATGCTCCATACCTTCCTTTGGGAAGAGGCTTTGGCTTTGGCTCTGCAATGGGTCTTTGACGAGCTGATGTGATAATGATAATGAAAAATTATATTTCATTCTATAAATAATAACCATAAATGCACATTTTTCATCAACACCCGCACTTGCTACTTTTTTATAAAATTTTCTACCAATAGTCCAGGTTATTACTGCCATTGTCATTCATTCCGATATACACGTACGCATTTGTGAATCATGCAATTTCGGTTGTATGATTCACAAATGAATATATGTATGAATAGCTTAGAATAGTTTAGCTAGGTAGACGCGAATTTCTCAGGTAACAGCCCAAGCCGAGGTGTGCCGTGCACCCTTGTGTATGTTACCTAAAAAAGTGAGTGCCTTAAGCGCTCGCCTTAGTAGTCCGGTGAAGGTGTAAAGACCTTGCCAGGTCAATAGCATAGTCAGTTCGAAAAAAAAAAAAAAGCCATTGTCGAGTAGGTAATAATATTACAAGTGTCGTGTGATAATTTCAATCTTCTAACAAAATGATAGCTCCCTTGTTACAACTTTCCAGGGATACCAAAGAGGTTACAAACCAGAATACATACTCCGTGGTATTATTTCCCATACACTTCACTCGTGCACAATAACCGAACTATATTACGTAACACATCACCAGTATTGCAGAATATAGAGTCAAACAACACAAGATTATGTATAAAATATAAAAGCCACTACATGACAGCAGCACTTGCTAGCTTAGTAAACTAATATTATAAACTCTTCTGTCTCTCCGGAACAGCTGGCAACCCTAGTGTCTATTATAGATTAACTATCAAACTTTTTGGTGACATCAATAATAGATCTACGCTGTGACAGTTATTTTTTCAATGTTTGTGCTCACTGAATTTGGCCCTGCTCTTTTTGATTTTTGGATTTTTTTATTTTTAATTATTTGTTCGTCGTTTGTTCGTTAATGTTCGAATGTAAAAATTGTTTGTTTGTTTGTCGGTTAGGTTAGGTTAGACTTGCGAAAAAGGATAACGCGAGCCGGCCGAGGTGCAATGAGTACAAAATAGAAAAAGACCAACAAACAATTTTTACATTCGAACATTAACGAACAAACGACGAACAAATAATTAAAAAAAAAAAAAAAAAAACAAAAATCAAAAAGAGTAGGGCCAAATTCAGTGAGCCCAATGTTTGCACGATGTGTGTATATCGTCGCGGTAAACAACTTTTTATAATTTTATTTCTATCACGTCTCAGGTCAAGGTCACGGTCAGTGATGCAATAAATCTGCCATTATCGTTCCATTTTTTTTTGCATATATCATACTAGCTGTGTCCGCGACTTCGTACGCTTCGAGCCTGATGTACAAAACAGTGACTAATACAGTCATCTGAATGTATTAAGTGTAATTACTGTCTACTTTTCTCTCGTACTTCAGTCGCGTCGTCATTAAAATTGCAATAACTTTTGATAGATCGAACCGATTTTAATAAAACAAAAACTAAAGGTTACTTGAAGATATGCTTTATGATTTTCTTGAAAAGTAATTCAGTGTTCAAACAAAGAGACAGACAAACATTTCTAAAAAAGATTGAAATGTATTTTATTACTTATTCCTAGACATTTTTTTAATAAAAATCTAAAAAAAGTGTGCGTGTACTTATCATGTACACGCGTTAATAGTTATACTTCTTTGACGTAACAGGAAAAAAATCTTTTCAAAAATTTTATCTTTCGCCTTATTCTACGTTTGTAGAAAAAACGACACTAACAATAGAAAAAAGGTATTTAATACATTGAATGTTTTAATACAAAGAAATGCAAACAACAAATACAAAGAAACAAAATGTTGACTATAATTAACTTCAGGGTGTCGGTTTTTCGCGACGGTGTGCGCGCGTATCGTAATAACTTCAGGGTGTCGGTTTTTCGCGACGGTGTGCGCGCGCATCGTAATAACTTCAGGGTGTCGGTTTTTCGCGACGGTGTGCGCGCGCATCGTAATAACTTCAGGGTGTCGGTTTTTCGCGACGGTGTGCGCGCATCGTAATAACTTCAGGGCGTCGGTTTTTCGTGACGGTGTGCGCGCGCATCGTAATAACTTCAGGTTGTCGGTTTTTCGCGACGGTGTGCGTGCGCATCGTAATAACTTCAGAGTGTCGGTTTTTCGCGACGGTGTGCGCGCATCGTAATAACTTCAGGGTGTCGGTTTTTCGCGACGGTGTGCGCGCGCATCGAAAAAATTTACTCTCATCGTTTTTCCCTAACGCGCCAAAAGAAGTATAACTTCAAAAAATACAGACACGTTAGATTCACATTCTTATTATATGTATACACTAGCGGGCTCGGCGGACGTTGTCCTGCCTTGATAATAAAAAAAATCCTAAATGTCAACCGCAGCGCCACCTACCGGTTCCAATTGTGAATCTAAACCATTCTCGGATCCACTCGAACACGCACAAAAAATTTCATCAAAATCGGTCCAGTCGTTTAGGAGGAGTTCAGTCACATACACACGCACACAATAAATATATATATTAAGATTTGTGTATAATTTGTAACAATTAAATAGAGTTCGCGGAGTCGTAGTTGTGAATACATTTCCATTTCACAGCTGCATCTCAAGGTTTCCAATACAGAAATAGTAACACAGAGGTGCATGTAACCGCTCACTTTTGTTATGAGGAACGTCTTTGAGACGTCTTCCAGGCCATTTCCCCGTCATGGCTGCCATCCAAACTCGGCACGTCTTAAATAACCTGACCCCTATACTCTCACAACCACAAAGGAATCGCGTGTACAACGAATAATGGCCGGTTGTTGCACCTTCAAATATCGCAAAAATTGTAATAACTAATTTGTTTGTTCCTTTGTTGACAATTAACTTTTCATTGTAGGAACTCGTCCATATCTCATTTACTTAGGGATTTTTGTTCTCATACTAGCTGCGCCCGGGGCTCCGTCCGCGGGGAACCTAATGTAAAAAAACAGTGAATAATTGTGTCGTTTAGAATCAGAAGTGGTCAACTCCACTTTGCAATTTTCTAAGTCTCATAACTTTAAGCTACGTACTATAGCATACATTTTTATTTTTTTAGCTTTCTATACTAATTGTATTAAAACTCTACAGATACCTAAATGTTTCTGCATTAAGCTCGAAATGGAAAATTGGCTATACCCATAAAAATTGCAAAGTGGACTTAACCACTTCTGATTCTAAACGACACAATTAATAAAATCATCTGAATGTTTTAAGTCCGTTTACTTATCTACTTTTCTCTCGTACTTAAGTCGCGTCGTCATTAAAATTACAATAACTTTTGATAGAGTGAACCGATTTTAATGAAACCAAGACTAAATGTTACTCGAGGATATGCTTTATGAGGTTTTATTGTGAACGCAGTACATTAGCAGTGATACGTGTTCATACAAACAGACAGACAGACAGTTCTAAAAATGATTGAAATGTACGTTATTACTTATCCCGAGACACCTGAAGCAATGTTTTTTTTACAAAAAAAAAGACGTGTGGCACTCGGAGACTGCCGCGGTAAAGCTATTGCGTAGCATTTTTTATCAACTTATGCAATTATAATTATTTATTTATTTTATTAATGCAGTATTAAAAAAAAAATAATTAAAAAAATTAATTAATTTTTTTCTTTTTATGTCAAAAAATAATACTGCATTTGTGATAATAATAATAAAATGAATGTATATAGAGTACTAACTCATTTTCTTTCACTATTTTTTCGTGACTTTCTTCATTAATAAATGCACTTTGTTTATTCATATTTAAAACACTTTGTACACAAATTATACGAGTACAGATATTCACTGTTGTACATAGATGATAAATACCTATACACCTATATACTTTCTCACAAACAGCTGATTACGGTAGTTTTCCAATACAACCAATGCCACCTAAAGGCGGGTTGCTGAACTAAAGAGACAAGCGTGATATTTCAAAAAGTCATTAAAAGTTCTGGTATTTATCGATAGATGGAAAAACTAAAAAGTATCACCGCTGTGCCGGTCGGAGTGGGGTGTGTTAGGTTTTTTTCGTTACGGAATTTCTGGATTCGCTCCCCACGCTCAAGGCCCGCGATAGAAGCTATGCAATAGCTTAAAATTAAAAGTACAGACACTAACACTAACGTTACATATACTACTGTTGGATATACATAACATCACATTTAATCAACATAAATTAACGTACTAATTTCCAAGTTTCCACACAACACATGTGGTGTCAACGCAAAGATAAGGCAATAAAACCGATTCCTTTATCGCAGTCGTGTCTTTATATGGTACATGACCTCAGGTGCCGTGCTGTGAGTCATCTGGACGACCAAATTAGGCTGTGATCAGTTCAATCGACCATAATAATTGTATTTACAACCATTTTACGTACACTTATAGAGTGTAGAGGTAAGGAGAACCATATCTGTGTATGAAAAAGTGTCCGTCAGAATGCGTTAGATTAGGGTGACGCTACAGTAGCAACAGGCTACTATATTGTTCAGTTATTTTAACCGGTTTTATAAAAGTAAACACTCAAAAGTCGCTAAACGTATTATTTAAAATTCACAAAAATTCTATCACACTCCACGTTTACTTACAGCAATTATTTAAGGGTATATTTACAAGATTATTTCGGACTATCCATGACCTTTACCTATGCTAGAGTCATTCTGGATGGTCTTGGAACTATTATGTCCGCAATAATTAAATAAGGTGAATTTAGTTAAAGACCAACATAATTTAAATAGTAGAAACAGCAACAAATTGGTCATTCCATGTTTCAGGCTAACTAAGAGCAAAAACAGTTTCTTAGGTAATAGTGTTAGGTTTTATAACAGAGTCCCAAAACACATTACCGATTTGTCGGATAGTGAGTTCAAACACCATGTCAAAAGGGTTTTAATGTCTAGAAGCTATTATAGAGTGGATCAATATATGAATTATGGTGATGTCAGAAAATTACGCCCCTCTCTGTACTTCCACTAAAAACGAATGGAACTATTTATATTTTGTAAAAAGATGTTGAAAAGATAATCCAGATCGAGTTTCTTGCCGGTTGTTCTCGGTGACTGGGTTGTTTGTCGGAACCAGTGGTAGCTTTGGCGACCGTACAGCGCCTGGTGCTCGGCGCGCTGTGATAAATAAATTCATATTGTTTAAACTAATCGCGAGCAGTAATTTTTTTTTCTGAAATCTTAAATTTTAATCAATAACGCATGTAACCGATAAAAAAAAACTTCATTTTTTCACCGAGAAGTCTTTGAAATTTTCATTTGTTAACTTAAAAGTTAATTAACAATATGATAATAAACAAATATTTTTTAGGTATTAATATTTTATCAAAATATAAACATTTTAAAAATAAATCCTTCAAGTCCCATTAACTTAACTTTAACGGTTGATTTACAATCCATTTTTTAATTAAAAGTACCTAAAATTTTCATTGTAAAAAAAAATATTGTTAAAATCGAAATTATATCGTTTTGGGGGATCATTTTATCATGGTACGAACTCATAAAAAAAAATACATGGTATTATTTTTTATGATCAAGTGGAAAATGGGGGGTCCAGTTGACGTGATCCTGTTCATTTGCTTTTGTATGATCTATAAGAATAATTCGAAAGTCTATATATATATATATACACATAAATCGAATTTTAATGTCAGTAATAGCTAAAAGAGCGTTAGGTATTCTTTTAACCCCCTCGGCTGATTTTGTAAGACATAGATCTCAAAATGGCGGATCGTGTTTTACTTTATTTTTTAATTTGACGACATCGTAAATTAAATAGTGTAGTAAAAAAAAGTGCGTACAAATCATTGACATATAAAAATCCAAGACACACAGTCTCGAATAGAAGTAGCGCTCAAAACCTTCCCGCAAAAACTCTCCAATATACATACGTGGTTATCGTTATATATTATTATAATTATGATTTTATAATTAATAATTTGTTATTATTAACGATTTGTAATAAATCCGGTTTTTTTATAAGCTCTATGCTGCCAACAGTCTGTTGATCTGTGCCTCACGAGGTCTACATTCCTTTGTCTGAAGCTGAAACATTTATGGACTGTCTGGTCCATGATTTAAAATGAAATAATAAGTTAACTTTCGTAAGATTGTGTTATTAATTACTCCGTAACGATAAATGCCATATTTAGAAACCTGAAGGGCGCGTCAATGTAAAAGAAAATTGCAACAAAGATGAAAAACGGTCCACGTTCCAGATGACCTAAGCGTGTTTAGCCCAACATAAATAGGACCGTCGAACGTTGAGACGTTTAACGCGTGTGCCTTTTACTTGTAGGTCAGGGTTATCTGGACGTACAGTGTAGCAGACAACGTGCACGCGTTGAGTCGCAGTTCGGACTGTTGCCTCGATGCGGGCGGACGTCGCGCTCTGTACTGAAGTGTAAACAAAGACATTGTTTGCTTCGCGAATTACCGTATCTATTAAAAAACGTTGATTAACTTTCTATATGTTCTTATCTGATACATATATATCTCGGTACTGTATCGTAAAATAAAGACGAGCGGTTCGTATCGTAGAAATTCGTTTTAGATTTCAATAATTCATTTTCAAATAGAAAATATATTGGTGTTGTGTATTCTTTATCTAGTATGTGTTAGATAAAAAGGTGGCATTGAATTTTAAACGATAAATTTAACATTTAAATACGTTCTACGTAATGATTTCGGTTTTGCAAACGTAGACTGGAGAAAAAAACAACAATAATACAGGACGTCACGTATTGCGCACGCGTTAAAAAGTTTAGATAACTTTTCCTTCTATTCGATTTTCTTTTTATACAGTATATAATTTTATATGCGACCTCTTTTGTTACAGTAATTTAAATTTCGTTCGTTAATTGATATATCGCTTTTCAAGCAATTTTGATACTTGGCTAAACAATTCTAAGGTTCATTTCCTTTTGTACAATTTCGTTGTGAATTTTAAAGTCCAAAGGTTAAGTAAAAACGTGAACAACGTTAAATACCTAATCGTATTTCGATTCATTAGTAATTGAGACTGCTGCAGTGTGTATAGTAAAGCTTTATTTACAGATTGAAAATATATTAAAAAAATAAATAGTGACACATTCTGGCAGAGGACCAAAGTTAGTGACGTTACTTTGTCTAGTGAATCAGAGATAATGTATAACAAAATGTGTGTGGTTATAGTGGAAAGGAACGTTGTAAGGAATAAGTGACAGTACCTCAAGATGTCTCCGGACAAACGTAAGAGGAGGAGCGAAGAAAAGGTCACTTGTAGAAATAAAACAAGGACTCATATAATATAACGTTAAATAAAGTTCTCTTTAGAATATAAAACGAAACACCATATTATTTTGATCTCACCAGTATTTTAGTGCTCAATATAAATATATTTTTATACAAGTTTAGTTTAATAGTTTTAACCGCAACGCTGTATATTGAAACAGTCAATTTGAAATTCGAATCGGACGGTCCGAATTAGAATTTGAAGTTCGAAATTTGAATTTGACGTTTAGAATCTGAATTGACGTTTTCCGAATTCAAAATGATCGCTCTGAAAAAGTTCTACGGCGATGAGCTCCTACGCCTCGCTCTGGTACTTAGCTTACTGAAGCTGGACCCGAACGAGTACCTAGAGATAGAGACACACGAACTGATATCCGGACTACCGATATCGAACGGTTCGGACTGGTCGCAAGAACACGAGGCTAGAACGTTGATACGCCCCAGATTCGTTCATCCTAAATCGCTAGACAACATATTAATTAATTATGAAAGGAGGTTGTTCGAAGAACTGAACTCTTTGGGGCGGTACGTCGATAACAATGGCCGGACATGGAATAATCGAGGTCCGATAGTTCATACATATTTATTGGACAACGTGGCTACGAACACGGCCGCGCCGGTGCTAGCGACGGCAGTCGACGCTGACAACCCCGGCCAGGATGGGGTCTCGGCTGATGACAACGTCGCTCACGAAGTCAAAGTGACCGATGAAGAAATTCACGAGGAAACAGAACAGCTCAAAGAAACGAGTAACGATAGTGATGAAAGTAAACCCGTCGATGCAACACAACCGGACGCGGTAGTAACATTATCCGCGGATTTTTTCAGTAATCATTCCGAATCGGATATTTTCGCTGAGATAGCGACAAGATCCTTCGATGTTAACGAGTTTCTTGTAGATCCAAACGAGATGCAAATTAAGAAGGAGCCGGAGACATCAGAACTCCTCGATATCCACATAAAGAAGGAGAGAGAAGACGATGGACTATACAACGATAACGCTATCGATGATTTCATACCCTACTTCGCATCGAAAACGGAGAATATCGACAGGGAAGATAATTCTGTCTACCATCAGAACATGGCTGATTTACATGACTACGAGGAACTCTTCGAAATCAAAGACATCAAGCACGATTTGGAGTTGGATATGAAACAACACCAACCCAGCTTTGAACAGTATCTGATAGAGAACACGCCACTTGATTCTGAGGTGTACGAATTGGCTCCAATGTTTGAAGAAGAGTTGGTGTTGGACGTGAAGAGACAGAGAGCGAGCACGAGCTCCACATCGGCCAGTTCGAGCGGTGTGAGCGAGATGGACGTATCCGTTAAGGATTATCCGGACGTGAAATTGGAACCGGACGAAGGTCATCACACGGGCGACGAGTTGACACAAGAGGTAAGTTCTTCAGTATAGATAAGGGCTAGGAAAAAGTATTTTTGATAGGTTTTGTGTTGTTAACCGTTATATTAGCATATTGTTGTGCGGGTTACGGGGAGCGTGGACATTGTTGTATACAAATGTGTAGTCGCATTACTCACACTAGAATGATTGTAGTAAAGAGCAAGCAGGTTAGCTATATATCTATATATATTTATTTTGATAAATACTATTGTGTGAAGAGTCCTATAAGATAAATTATATCCAATTTTCATTGATCTAAGTTTCTCGTAACCGTTTATAAATTATTATTTTCAAAGATGCCGTGCATTTAGAGGGTTAGGCACTTACTGTTATTGTTCGAATTGACATTTGACATTCGACTTTATCGTACTCATGTATTATACATTTGTGGGTTGATTGTGTTCACATATATTTACAACTAGCAGTCTCTCGCGCCTTCGTGCGCGTTTTATATGTAGTAATTCATTTAGACTCTTACGTCTACCTATGTATAAAATCATTACCGAGTGACAGGAAAGGGACGGATTTTCATTCAAACGTTTTTTTTAATACTACAATTAAAAACTCTTGACAAATTATATACCTAAATCTTCCTCATGAATTACTTTATCTAATGGTGAGAACCGCATGAAAATCCGTTGAGTAGTTTTTGAGTTTATCACGAACAGACAGACGTGGCAGAGGACTTTGTTTTATAATACGTAGTGATAGGTTTTAGAGTTATTAACAATATAAATATAATGACATTTAAACAATGTCTATATTTAAACAAGGGTAAGACACTCTTTTGTGATTAAACTATTTTTTAAATAAGTGTTCAACGCGTATTTAACTTTTTTGTGATAAAACGGTATTTTTTAAAACTGTCTAAAACATCATTGCATAGTATAAAACAAAGTCCCCTACCGCGTCTGTCTGTCTGTCTGTTCGCGATAAACTCAAAAACTACTGAACGGATTTTCAAGCGGTTTTCACCAGTGGATAAAGTGATTCATGAGGAACATTTCGGTATATAAATTGTCAAGGATTTTTTTATAATCAGGGCGGGACAACGTCTGCCGGGCCCGCTAGTATCATATAAGTATCGACTTTGAAAAAATCTGGAGAGTTATATCGGCGTAAGCTTATAAACTGTTAGGGTTCATCATCAGCAGCATGTGAGAGACCCACTGCAGGGCCATAGGCCTCTTTGCGAAGCGAGGTATGGGGATAATCACCCGCGATACCCCACGACGCATTGGTGGTTTCAAACACAGAGGAATCCACGGTTCTATATTTTTCCTACATACGGTGGTACTAGAAGAACATTTCTCAGGTTCAGGTCTCCTCACGATCTTTACCTTCACCGTCACTCAATATGGTTACCAATTTAAATAAGTAAACGTACGCGAATTCCGAAGAATTCTTTGGTACATGCCGAGGTTCGAACCTGCGGACATCGGATTGATATTATACCGGTCAAACTGCTCGACTACGATGATTTTTTTAGATTGTTAGAGAGTTACTCGAAGATAATGTATGGTGACATCATTGGTTGTCTGTAACGTCGGTTTACGGACGATGCTTTTACGTGATGACGTCATAAGAAAACATTGATGAAAAATTGCATTATGAATTGAATTGAATTATGTATACTTCTATACTAATATTATAAAGAGGTAAAGTTTGTGAGTTTGTGACGTTGTGACGTTGTAGAGGGTAATCTCGGGAACTACTTGACCGATTTGTAAAATTCTTTCAGTGCAATATAGCTCATTTATCGAGGAAAGTTATAGGAGAGGTATATATCATCACGCTAATACCAATAGGTGCGGAGCACCAATGAAGAATATTTTAAAATCGGGGTTTTTTCCTCTTGAGTGCTTCCGTTGCGTGTTAGCGTTAGCCCAAGGTGACTATTCCACGCGAACGAAGTCGCGGGCAGAGGCTAGTTCTATATGTAGATAGATGCTATAAACGCCGAACGCTTAAGCCGATCGAGCCTCTCTGCCGCTTGTACCGCGCTCTCGCTTGCACGCTCGTCTTAGGAGGAACGTGACAGTGAGTCATGATTTGAGTGCGTGCAGCCGGACGGAATCGATTTATAACACGATTTATCACGTCAATAAAGCAGAGAAAGCCGCGGGTGACTACTACTCTTATTATATTAGTCTTGTCAATTACGTCTGTTTTTTTTTCCATTAGATTAAAATAAAACAAAGATTGTAAACATACGAATACTTACGTGAATTTCAACTCAAAAGTATTTCTATCGGTCATTGACCTTCGTTTAAAAGTCATGTCCTGATAAACTCAGTGTATTATGTTATCTATATTATAGTATATAGTACTAGGTGATACCCGTGTCTCCGCTTGCTTTGTTTTATTACCTTTAAAGTTTAAAATCCAATAATCTTTATAACAAAAATTGTAATGCCTTTGATTTATTTTTTTCTGTAAAGGCCATGTAAAATCGAAACATAAAAAAACTATTTCGACAATTTTTAGAAAGTTATGCCTAAAGCACAAAAAAAACTATCTTTTGAACGAGTAATATAAACAACTAACCTCTGCCCGCGATTTCGTTCGCGTGGAATAGTTACTTCGAGCTAACGCTAACACGCAGCGGAAGCTCTCAAGAGGAAAAAAATACCCCGATTTTAAAACATTCTTCATTGGTGCTCCGCTCCTATTGGTATTTGCGTGATGATATATATCCTATAACCTTCCTCGATAAATGAGCTATATAAATAACACAGACAGAATTTTTCAAATCGGCCAAGTAGTTCCTGAGATTACCCCCTACAACGTCACAAACTCACAAACTTCACCTCTTTATAATATTAGTATAGATGTATAGATGTAATGTCTAGATTTAACAACAAATTGAAGGAGTACTAAAACATATCACAAAATTAAGGAAATAATAAAAAAAAGTCGAAGCAGTCATAAGCACTGCCGACAGAAGTGAAAATTCAAAACAATGTAATAACTGTGTTCTCTTTTGAACCATTATATAGTATAAAACGAAGTACCCTACCTCAAAACCTCTAAACTCAAAAACTACTGAATGGATCTTTATGCGGTTTTCACCAGTGGATAATGTGATTCATGAGGAACGTTTTAGTGTGTAATTTGTCCAGGATTTCTTTATAATCAGGACGGGATAGCGTCTGCCGGGTCCGCTAGTTTTTAAATAAATTATAGTACTTATGTATATTGAAATGATTAAACGTTAGTCTGGTTTTCACATCTATTGGCACTCCCAACAATAATTATTTACATTTTTATACCGTTTATTAATTACTTAAACATATAATGGACTGCACAATGCCAATACAATACATAAATATTAGACGTACATAGGCCGCTTATATACCACGCGTCGCTGGTGTAACAATACGGCCGGTCACACTTGTCGTGACTGCTCAACTAGCCTAAAGAAGTTTCACTTTTAAAGAAAAACTGTGTGTGTACTTATGTACACGCGTTAGAAGTTACACTTCTTTGGCGTAACAAGATAAAAATCTTTTCAAAAATTTTATCTTTCGCCTTATTCTACGGTTGTAGGAAAAACGACGCTAACTATAGGCAAAAGGTATTTAATACATTGAAAGTTTTAATACAAAGAAATTGAAGCAACAAATATAATGAAACAAAATGTTGAGTATAGCTAACTTCAGGGTGTCGGTTTTGTCGTGACGGTGTGCGCGCGCGTCGTAAAAATGTAACTTTCACCATTTTTCCCTAACGCGCCAAAAGAAGTATAACTTCAAAAAAAAATTAAATTTATCAAATTTGGCGTGGAATGCCCCATATATATCTATATATAGATTTATCATACGATGAGATATTGATTTGTTTACAAACAAAACACATTCTAAATCACTTTCGATCTCGCATACACGAGGTTGTTTTGATGATCTATCCTACGTCTATGGGAAAATTTGCCAGACGCAAGCGGCCAACTTCGGAATAAGTTTGTTTACCAATTAACTAATGTTCCTCCCTGGCTTCTCTTGGGTGCAGTAGGAACGGAAAACTCCTCTCCCGAGTGAAGACGTTTTTTTTAATATCATAGGAGGCAAACGAACAGGTGGATCACCTGATGTTAAATTCACCACCGTCCATAGACATTCGGAACACCAGAAGAGTCGCAAGTGCGTTGCCACCCTGTGATTGGGGAAGGGGGGAGAGGAGGTGGGTTATCCGGCGCTCTCATTGACCGAACGAAACGCAACAATGCAAGCACTGTTACTTCACGTCGTGTTTCTGTGGGTCGGGTGGTACTACCCCGGACGAGCCGACCCTAATACCTTTTTTTCTTTTTGTTTTAAACTGTCTACGCTATTGGCCTGACGGGCGTTTACAGCTTCACCGGAATTCTAAGGCGAGCGCTTAAGGCACTCAGCCGATTTTATATAGCAACCAGCTCAAGGGCGCGCTGTGCACCTCGGCTTGGGCTGTTACCTTGGTTACGTAACATCGTGAATCTAACCAAGCTAAACTAAGCTAACTATTCATACATATAGGAAATAATGATGAACATGTGTATCAAGCATGTACCTCAGTATTAACTCGTATATGTATTTCATATCGGAAAACTAAAATCATTACATAGTATAAAACAAAGTCCTCTACCGCGTCTGTCTGTTCGAGATAAACTCAAAAACTACTGAACGGATTTTCAAGCGGGTTTCACCAATGGATAGAATGATTCACGAGGAACGTTTTGGTATATAATTTGTCAAGGATTTTTTTATAATCAGAGCGGGACAACGTCTGCCTGGCCCGCTAGTAAATTTTTAATTTTTATCAACAAAAAAAACTCCAAAAAGAATTTCAGAGATCGATTTTTGAATAATCACCCTCTACACCTCGATTTTTTTTCATGGATCGATTCCGCAGACAACGAATCGGATCGATTTACAAATTGTTTATCTTTTTTGCGAAGAATCTAGTGGTCAGAATATTGGCAGTCGAAAAAAAAAGAATTCATGATGAAATCACAACACCTTCCACTGATATATTGTATAACCACAATGTAATTATAAAACTCCTTCCAAATACATACATACATACAAATAAGTGGAATGACCGTGGGTCGCACCTGAACAAACGTCACAGTCAGATATAAACAAGGGCCGCCGAAGTATAAAACAATATTACAAGTTAGTAGTTAGTATACTATTCTCTTTAGTTTTATTTTTGGGCTTACTCAGTTATTACGTAAGTACTATAGGGGGTGAGGGATCCTCGATTTGCTTATTTTTGGTGACATAATGGTAGGGGGATCTACATCTGTAGGTCTGAAATGTGAAGCTTGCGGTCTCACCATCGCCCTAGCAAAGCACTATAAACTATTCCTATATAGTCTACTAACCGGCATGGCGGACGTTGTCCAGCCCTGGTAATAAAAAATACTTTGAAGTTAGACATATGCTGTCGCTGACTTTTTTGTAGGCATTATGAAGCTCTACAACTTTTCTCTAGAACTCAATCATATATCTCTCATCGTTTAAGCAGCGTTCATAAGAAACGTTTTCGTTTGACTGTTCTTTCTCCGACTTACTTAGCAAATCCGACTACCACAAAAAGTCATTTAGTTTTTCGGGTTAATATATAGCCTATGCCACTCACAAATAACGTGGGTTTCTATTGATAAAAAAAAATCAAAATTCGTTTAATAGGTCCAGAGATTACCCCCAACAACGTCACAAATTCACAAAGTTTACCTCTTTATAATATTAGTATAGAGGTATAGATAAATTGCTTATTTGGCTATTGACCATGAATCAATAAGGAATTGAGAACAGATTAAAAAATACTTATGTCTAAGTAAGTATGGGAGGGAAGTTGCTTACTTTTGCTGACTAGGAGGAGGGGGAGGTCAGAAATTACAAAAAATCTGCGTACATAATACTTGAACGGCCCCTTTGGTTGCCAATCTCCTACATTATTATCGGCATTGTCTATTAGATAATATTGTTACAAGTTTCTTGTGATCACTTTAACGCTATAACAAGATGGTGGTCCTCTATATTACGTAAAATACCATCGATATTGCAAAGTATAGAGTTAAATAACACAAGATTACGAGTAAAAGATAAAAACCACTATATGACGGACCGAGATCGCACCAAAAATTGTAAAGCATAATAAGTTTTATAACTAGCTGTGCCCGCGAATTCGTCCACGTGTACCTTATATTAGAAAACAGTGATTAATAAAGTCATCTGAATGTATTAAGCCCATTTACTTATCTACTTTTCTCTCGTACTTAAGTCTCGTCGTCATTAAAAGTACAATAACTTTTGATAGAGTGAACCGATTTTAGTGAAACAAAGACTAAATGTTACTCGAAGATATGCCCTATGATTGTCTTTGTGATGTGTTAACGTGGATGCAGAAATTTAGCAGTGATGCGCGTTCAAACAAAAAAAAACAGACATTTCTGAAAAGGACCGAAATGCATTACTTATTCCTGCAACAATTTTGTCCACAAAAATCTAAAAAGTACAGACACGTTCGATTTACATTCTTGTTATATGTATAGATGGATTTCAGCAAAATAACGCCTTCATCTATTAAATACAGAGCTATAACATATGCGTAATTGAAAAACACTGCAATCCCGACGACTATACAGTCTTTTGCGAATTATTAAAAAAAATTACACTGTACACGAGAGTAGGTGGAGTTAGCCGCACATTGACCCCCATATAGAGGTGACTGACATCGCGTGACGGTAGACAATACTTGTTAACTCGAAAAATATAATTTACGGATTTCGTTTTTTTTTTTCTATATTTTTTTTTATGACACTGCACTGTGTCTGTTTGGAGTACCAAGGATTTTTTTTAAGCAAAGTATCTTGTTTTTTTTTTTTAAGTGAAACGTCTTAATCAAATATATATAGCACAGGGTCAATATGAAATATCAATATAACATGTAGACAGGCAGCTATACTACACGTCGCTGGTCAAACGCAAGCGCAATACGTCACGAGCATGTCGAGGTCATCGGTGACGCGAACCCATAAGTATTTATCCTATCAATTTTTTTTTTTTGAATCGCTCATCACGTTTATGGCCTGGTGGTCGAAATTCGACCTTAATTCATTATTACATTCAATAAGACCAAAAAGAATAATAATTATTTCAGTATAAGATAAATTATTTATCAATTAATTATTAATGTATATTATGAATTTACATATTATATATTATTACTAGCGGGCCCGGCAAACGTTGTCCCGCTCTGATTATAAAAAAAAACCTTGACAAATTATATACCAAAACGTTCCTCATGAATCACTTTATCCATCGGTGAAAACCGCATGAAAATCCGTTTAGTAGTTTTTGAGTTTATCGCGAACAGACAGACGCGGTAGGGGACTTTGTTTTATACTATGTAATGATAAAATTAACCTACAATTTGACCAGTTAATTTCAAAGGGCATTTCAAGTCAGGTTTTTTTTTATATATCATAGGAGGGAAACGAACAGGCGGGTCACCTGATGTTAAGTGATCACCGCCGTCCATAGACACTTGCAACACCAGGGGAGTCGCAAGTGCGTTGCCAGCCTGCGTTTAGGGGTAGGGGAGAGAAGAGAAGGGGAAAGGGAAATGGGCCTCCGGCGCACTCATTGACCGAACGAAACGCAACAATGCAAGCACTTTTTTTTTGCTTTTAAATATTCCATTTAAAATTAATTTATTTATATAAAAAAAAAAATTATGAAAAAAAATTAAAGAAAAAAAAAATTTTTTTTTTTTTTTTTTTTTTTTTTTTTTTTTTTTTTTTATTATAGTTATGTAATTTTTTTTTTTTTTATTTTATTTTTTTTTTTTTTAAAAAAAATAATTTTTTTTCTCCCAAATTTTTTTTATTTTATTTTTTTTTTTTTCCTTCCATTTTTAAAAAAAAAAAAAATTTTTTTTTTCTTATTTATTATTTTTTTTCCCAAAAAAAATTTTTAAAAAAAAAAAACCACCATTAAAAAAAAACATAATCAAAAAAAACCCCAAAAAAATAAATAAAATAATTTTTTTTAAAAAATAAAATTTTCCAAAAAATCATAAAATCTTTTTTTTGGATCACAAAAAAGAGTCAATTCCAAACAACACCATCTTCACATATTAATCCACTCTATAATAACTTTGGCACCAAAACCCGCTAGACGTGGCGCTTAAACTTGCAGTCCGGCAAATCGGTAACACGCTTTAGGACTTTATTGTAAAACGTTATATAGTATATAGTAACTATTTATGTATTTATGTACGTTATATAGTAACTATTCCCTAAAAAACTATTACTGGTTTTGCTAAGTCTGAAACATGGGACCACCAGTTTCTAGTATTTAGCTTATGCCGATCTTTTACTAAATGCAGTTTTTCAAAGTTTTTTCGAACATACATTAAATTATCAAGAATCTATTGACAAGGTAGAGTTAAAATACCCAATTCCTGGAACTTCGTTTTTAATGATTCTCGAGGTCCCATATTATATACTAGTCGAACTGAATTATAATAGGATTGGTAACAACCCTGAAACGAATGTAAACGCGTACGCGGAAGACTACTCCGAAACTGTGTGAAATAATTATGTTTAAATATGTTTATGATAGTACATGATAACTGCTAACAGACAAGTAGTTCATTGTGTTGCGGTTAGCATTATTTATTAAATTCATTTCGCTGCTTTGTGAAAAGCTACTACCATACATAATACGTAATACATGTTATAGATTACACGGTGTGATATCTATACTTCTATACTATATCATTACATAGTATAAAACAAAGTCCCCTACCGCGTCTGTCTGTCTGTTTGTTCGCGATAAACTCAAAAACTACTGAACGGATCTTTATGCGGTTTTCACCAGTGGATAAAGTGATTCACGAGGAACGTTTTAGTATATAATTTGTCCAGGATTTTTTTTATAATCAGGGCGGGACAACGTCTGCCGGGCCCGCTAGTACTATAATATAATAAAGAGGTAAAGTTTGCGAGTTTGTGACGTTGTAGGGGGTAATCTCTGGATCTACATAACCAATTTTGAAAATTCCTTTACCAATAGAAAGCCACGTTATTTGTGAGTGTCATAGGCTATATATTAACCTGAAACATAGAGAGACTTTTTTGTGATAGTCGGATTTGCAAAGTCAGTCGGAGAAAAAACGGTCGACCGAAAACATTTCTTACGAACGCTGCCCCAACGATGAGAGATATATGATTGAGTTCTAGATAAAAGTTGTAGAGCTTGATAATGCCTACAAAAAAGTCAACGACAGCACATGTTTAATTTAATTTTTTTTTTATTATCAGGGCGGGACTATGTCCGCCTTACCCGTTAGTACTATATCATCATTACATAGTATAAAACAAAGTCCTCTATCGCGTCTGTCTGTCTGTCTGTTCGCGATAAACTCATAAACTACTAAACGGATTTTCATGCGGTTTTCACCAGTAGATAAAGTGATTCATAGGGAACGTTTTGGTATTTAATTTGTTAAGGATTTTTTTAATATTTAGGGCAGGACAATGTCTGCCGGGCCCACTAGTAGTATATATATATATATACTGTTAATATTATAAAGAGGTAAAATTTGTAAGTTTGTGAGATTGTAAGGGGTAATATCTGGATCTACTTACTAAAACGATTTTGAAAATTATTTCAGTGTTAGGTAATTCATTTATCGAGGACTGTTATAGACTATATATCATCGTGCTAAGAACAATAGGAGCGGAGCAATGCAAGCACTGTTACTTCCCACCCGACCCATTCATGCTGAAACCGGTAATAGCTTCGGCGTGGCTCTACCCCCCTAAAAAGTCCTTTAACCTCAGTCACATATACACGTAAAGAAGAATGATATATAATAGTTGTCGTCTGGTGGTCAAAATTCGGCCATACTGAAATATTATTCCCAATTTCAAAAATAATGAGAGAAAAAAACAAACTGAACTGTCATCAAAAAACGGTGTGGTTTTATGAAACCAAGATGCAAGTGAAACTTTTTTACGGATCGTAGGCATTTTACTGGAAGTTATCGGAAAATGATTCAATTTAGGGTATCATAATAGCGTTATCAATCTTAACTGAATAATTGGAAAGTGCTAATGATACTCAGAAAATAATAGTAGACAGGATGCCCAACTATACATTTTAACGGTAGTCCGGCGAAGCTGTTAAGACATCGCTATGTCAATAGCGTAGTCAGTTCGGAAAAAAAAACATTTTAATTTCAATCGGCGTATTAGAGTACGGAATACATAATATATACAATCATTCAGATGATATATAAATGTTAAAAACGGAGCGCAATGTTTATTTCAATCATTTAATCATTTTGAATTGAGCCGTACGCGCCGCCATATTGGCATTGGTTGCTCTGTCGAGCGCGTTTCACTTTACCCCTACTACGCGGCCGGCTGTAATGCGACATGTGATAGATGGACGACAATAAAGTAAATTTTCAAAAAAAGTATTAACCGACTTCAATATCAATCAAAAACCCATAAGGCACTAAAAAGCGGAAAATAAATAGTTTATCAAATTAACCAAATTAAATAAAACATATGAATATGTGTGCTACCTAGAGATGTATTGGAAGTCGGTGCGAACCGAAATTTCAAATTTGTTCCAGGTAGAAATGTATTACAGAGACGCGAGAGTGAACTTAAACTTTGTACCTATGATATGATTTTCGGTTGGCACCGACTTCCAATACATCTCTAGGTAGCATACATATTCATATGTTTTATTTAATTTGGTTAATTTGATAAACTATTTATTTTCCGCTTTTTAGTGCCTTATGGGTTTTTGATTGATATTGAAGTCGGTTAATACTTTTTTTTTGAAAATTTACTTTATTTTTCCATTTTTAGTGTACATAAATATATTTTACTAGCAGTGCCCGCGAACTCCGTTCCGCCTTAAGTATATCAAAATATGCGCATTTTTGCGGATTAGTATCTATCGGTATGGTATGCGATATGGTTTTAATTGGTTGTACAATAAGTAACGTTTGGTACGAACGCAACCTTGTCAATAATCCGCGATAGTTTCTACCACCAACTCGGCTACCATCGCTTCACACATAATACACCTTAAGTAATGTAATTACAATGCTTGCGTCATGTTGCAACACAGCAACGAACATAAGCACAATAGGCTCCTAAGAATTGAAGAGTTTTTTTTGTAATATTGGTGGCAAGCGAACATACGGGTCACCTGATGGTAAGTGATCACGGCTGCCCATGGACACCTGCGACACGAGAGGAAACACAGATGCGTTGCCGGCCCTTAAGAAAGGAGTAGGTTCGTTTCATGAAAGTTTTCTTACTTTGTCACGGATCCCATGATCAGAACCTAACCAAATTCTCATCAAACTACCCTTGAAGTACATCCTTTCTAATAAAAAATGAATCATCGAAATCGGTTAGCGTGATATTGAGTTATTCGTCTATTTGTCGTTTACATAATTAATGCAATTTAAAATTTATACGGTTTTGCACTGGATGCCGTTGTCGGAACTGGACCAAATTAAAATGGGACCACACGGGAAGTACCAGCTTTCAAATAAAAAAAGAATAATCAAAATCGGTTCACCCAGTCCAAAGTTATGAGGTAACAAACATAAAAAAAAAAAAAAAAAAACAAAAAAAATACAGTCGAATTGATAACCTCCTCCTTTTTTTGAAGTCGGTTAAAAAATGTATTGATAACATTGAATGAATGAGTGAATTCTTTATTGCACTTTTGATTTGTACACTGGCGAGCTTAATGCCATAAGGCATTTTCTTCCAGCTAACCAGCGGTATTGATGTTAAGCAAAAACTTTTGTAGGTAGTGCCTATATAAACAAAACAGAAGAAAATGGATAAATAAATATATACATGTATACAATATTATAATAAAATGAATACATATTATTACATAGTATAAAACAAAGTCCCCTACCGCGTCTGTCTGTCTGTCTGTTCACGATAAACTCAAAAACTACTGAACGGATTTTCACCAGTGGATAAAGTGATGCATGAGGAACGTTTTGGTATATAATTTGTCATAGATTTTTTAATAATCAGGGTGGGACAACGTCTGCCGGGCCCGCTAGTATAAAAATAAGTAATAAACATAAAGTTTTATCAGAAAACATTCAGACGTTTTCAAAACGTTACACGGAACGCAGAAAAATTCCCAGAATTATCGGGAATAAACGATGGAGAGTTTCCCGGTATCTTACGAAACATCGAAAATAAGTTTCACTCATATTAAATCTCTTTAAATACATAGGTAAGTAATGATTTTAAAAAATTAATTAAAAAAAAAACAACCAGTTTTTGTATCGCACGCATATTAAAATTATAACTTTTATAAAATTCCTTATGTCTTCACTCAGTATAATTTAGCGCCCAAGTCTCGTGTATCAAGTCTTTATCTATACTAATATTATAAAGAGCTATTCTGTCATTTAGAAGTAGTTCAGTCACATACACGGTCAGAAGAATTATATATATAAAGATATGGGTATACGTATGTATTATTTTCGTTAGTTATTTAGAAAAAAAAAACTTCCTAGGTAACATACATAGTTAGTTGCGAAGCGTGATTATCAACAATGTTGTTTGTTTTGCTGACCGGTCCTCGACACGTGCATCGAAAGGGACGGTACGATGTGAAAATATATTAGAGTGTGAGAGATAGCGGTAGAGAACACGTAGACGAGATGACGGATTCGCTAGCGACCTCAGCAGTCAATAGCGGTGATTACGTTCGCGCCGTGGAAGCGTGTGCAGAATTATTTACGTTCACGTAGCTTAGCCTTGCCTCGCCTTGACCTCCCCCGAACTCGATTCTAGATAAAAAAAAATTAGTTTCTATTGAAAACACACAAGTTTCTAGATTTTTCCTGAGCATTTTTTTGTTTTAGCGCCATCTTTTGACACTTTCCGAAACCAGTATAATTTGTTTCCTATTTTAATCGTGTCTTTTATTAAATTCCATAGACAGTGTATTATTTTTCAAATTATTTATAACGTTAATTAACAATATTATTTATCTTAGTGTAATTAATATTTCGCATATATATGTCCTTGTCCCATATTCATGGGACCTTTCAAAATAATTTTCATAATAAGCGCATCAATACATCTGTGAATTTCAATATGTCTTTTAAGATGATAAATAAGTGCAAATGAATCACAGATTTGTCTCATTTGATAGACATATTACTCTGTGTATATTAATTTAGTCGTGTTATTATTACATGATAATATATTTCCTTCCCAATAATACTGTGCCGCCATCTACCGTCGAGTGGCAGAGCTTAAAACAACCATTTTCAATTGATAAAATAGTTTTTGCACGTAAAGACAGATGTCGCTCATTGCACGTTTTGTTTCGTAAGTCAACAGCATGTCTTGAGCAAAGGCGCTTATTGTGTTTTACGTTTTTAAAAAGATGGCGCTAGTTGTAGTAACACGACTGTTAAACCCCATATTGATGATACGAATAAAAATCTTAAAATCAACATAGGTATAATGAGCCATCGTGATGTTAGGATATATCTAATATTTGTCTTGATATCACACGTAAAAGTTTAAAACTTGTTGAGAATATGCTACAGATGCACACTGATTTATTATATTACTAGCTGACCCGTGCCCACTTGTTTGGCGGTAAACATTTATAAAAAATTACTTCTCGTGACTTAAATATAAAAGTTAGACATATGCTGTCGGACTGACTTTTCTGTAAGCATTATCAAGCTCTACAACTTTTCTCTAGGACTCAGGCATATATCTCTCATCGTTGAGGCAGCGTTCGTAAGAAACGTTTTCGTTCGACCGTTTTTTCTCCGACTTACTTTGCAAATCCGACTACCACAAAGAAGTCTTTTCATTTTTCGGATTAATATATAGCCTATGATTGTTGTTGGTGCTTGTATAAAATACTCTGTCATAGTATCGTCAACATGCAATAGATGGCGTGCGAGTCGTTTTAACAATTGAGTATATCACATATCATTTACTGACAGACTGAATCCGTAAAATCGTCTAGGCTACATTGAATTATGCTTTTTCGAACAAAGCGGTAGTAAAAATCTAAATAAAAGTTACTGCGACCATATAATCTGTGTTATTATTTATAGGTAAAGTTCTTTATTGGACGTAGGTAGTCTCCAGTTCTTGTGATTCGTTACCTAAAATTCTTTCAATATACATAACTACATACTTTTTTAAAATAATGTTAATAGTGTATAAATTCGCAATATATATTAGGAAAAAAAGATGTTGCTTATTTAACACCAGCCTCTACCCGCGACTTCGTCCGCGTGGAACAGTTACTTTGAGCTAACGCTAACACGCAGCGGAAGCTTTCAAGAGGAAAAAAAAACGGTTTTAAAATATTCTTCAAAGGTGCTCCGCTCCTAGTGGTCTTAGCATGATGATATATGACCTATAACCTTCCTCAATAGATGAGCTATATAACACTGAAAGAATTTTTCAAATCGGAACAGTAGTTCCTAAGATTACCCCCTACAACGTCACAAACTCACAAATTCTACCTCTTTATAATATTAGTATAGAAGTATAGATACATTTTACATTATCAATGACAGATAATTACATACATTATTTTATTTAACGTATTTTTTTTATGCATTCTTTTTTGAGATTTGCAACACTGTTGGTCGTTTCTTATTGGTCCAAAGTATACGTAGAGTAGTAAATTATACAAATGGGATACATTCCGTTAGTTACCCTGCATGATATACGAAAGGTACACATGTACATGTGGAATCTAATTAAAAACCTGCCAAGTCTTACGTCCGGGCCTTTTCTCTGCGTTATTTGTGAAGGCCCGCTGCGTATACGGACCTCGATCAATGCGATCCCTGGCGTCTTTTTATGTGTTTTGGATGGAAATTTTACACGCTAACTGACTTTTAAATTCCAACCTCAACTGTTCTAATTTAGAGTGTATTTTAGTTTATTATAATTTGCCATTACGATCTTCTGGTAATAATGTTACATGTCTAATATAGAAATTGGAAATTTTTACATTACATTCGTCGATTAATATTCAGTTTTGTCGCTGTAGTAATTGAGTTGAATTTTACTTGAGGGTTATTCTTTTTTTTTTCTTTATTGCCAGACGATTGTGTGGTCACGTAATGCGTCGAAAATAAGTTATTAATTCTGGATTAATACAATTAAAAATGGCGGTCTTTAGTGCACAGAAATGTGTCGGTGAACCAAATTATTTCGTTACAGTTAACTACGGATAGATATTAGTATAGTTTTTCTGCATTACTTTTAGATTATATATTGAATATAATTTCGTTTAGAGACATTGAAATAAAATTAGTATCGTTATAACCTTTTGGTAGTTAATAGAGCCACGGCGAAGCTATTACTGGTTTCAGCATGAATGTGTCGGCTCGTCCGGGGTGGTACCACCCGACATACAGAAAAACGACATGAAGTAATAGGGCTTCCATGGTTGCGCTTCGTTCAGTGAGAGCGCCGGAGGCACCCCTCCCATTTCCTCTCCCCCCCCCTGGACGGCAGTGATCACTTAATATCAGGTGACGCGCCTGTTCGTTTTACCCTAAGATATAAATGAAAAGATATATATTAATATGACATTTTTAAAATGATTAGTAAAAATGTAACTTTTATTAGCATAAAAATGTAAAAATAACTAGTTATGCCCGCGGCTCCGTATGCCTTTTTGCTTACATCTGTTGTAATAAATAGTTGTATTATAGCAAAGTGAACACTATTTTATAAATATACAAGCTATCGTCCTCGGCTTCGTACAGGTGTACTGACAAAAAAACGAGACAAATTCTCCCCTTTAGAGTACGACCATGTATTGAAATAAAATAGCAAGTAAACGTCGAACTGTCAATATTTCTTAAGATCTCTCAACTGAGTTTTTGTAAGTTACAATTTTTCACTTATCCGTACAGCATTTCAAATATTCTTTCTCGTATAATCTTTTTTGACATTTACAAATAAAATAAAAATATAGCCAAATAGGTGTAGATAACAATTATGAAGCGATGCGCGCACATAGATTTAGTAACATAGTTTTTATTTATATAGATTTTCGGATGTACAGACTGACTGATAATAAGTGTAGCGTTATATTTTACGGACTTTTACGCGTAAAATATAATATCTTAACATCCATAATGCTTTAAGATCGAAAAGATATTTTCGGATGCAAAACACAGATCGTATTCTCAGATAAAACTGTAATTACAACGGTCGCCATGTTGTCGGTTAGATGACGGGCACAGATAAAATATCATTTCTCGTTTTTTTTTTCTTTATTGTCTATATAATTCGTCCGCACGAGAGACTCCCCGAACGCGCCATTGTTGTCCGATCGTTTATGAATACACGATGATCGTTTATCAAACAATTCCTAATCAAGGTTGAGGTTATAAAGATTGTCCGCGACAGTTTTTTTTTATATATTGAGCTTGTATTTTAGTGTTTTTTCTTTTTCTTTATGAAATTACTTCACAGTTTTCAAATGTGTTAGATATAGAAAATATATGAAATAAGGGTATTTTCATGTTCAATGTACCGCGCGCGTTTACCGCTGCAAGTCTAACCTAACCGGGATTGCGTTGAATTTAATACGAAAGTACCAAAACAAAATACTTTTCTTCGAACTGACTACGTTATTGACCTAGCAAGGTCTTAACAGCTTCACCGGGCTATTAAGGCGAGCGCTTAAGTCACTCAGCCGATTTTATTTGACAACTAGCTCAAGGGTGCACGGCACAACTCGGCTTGGGCTGTTGCCTGATACATGCAATTCGCGACCGATATGAGCTTTTTTTGAGCTGCCCCCCCTCGTCCGCCGGACCTGTGCAATGAGGAGATGGGCCCCCCGGCCCACCCCCTCAGGTCCGGCTACGGTGGCAGGAGGAGTTGGGCAAAGCGCCGCCTCCTCCTGCCAATCCTCCGTTGGCGGAGACGGCCACTTAGTGGGTCTGCCTCGCGGGCCCTCTCCGCCGCCTCCTTCTGCGAGATGACGTCCTCGCAGAAGGAGGACATCGCTCGCCACGCCTGTTCGCTGCCGAGCATGGCCGAGACCACGCTCGGCAGCGATAAGTCCGGTCCTACCGCCGCCGCCAGAATGCAGCGCTGCTCCCCCCACGCAGCACACTCAGACAGAGTGTGCTGCGAGGTATCTTCGACAGCGCCGCACTCGTGACAGGCGGCGGTCGGCTCCCTGCGTGCGATCCGGTGCAGGTACCACCCGAAACAACCGTGTCCGGTGAGTACCTGCACCAGTCGAAACGTCAGGGAGCCCCACTCCCTTGAAATCCACTCCCGCAGGACCGGGCGGACGGCGTCTACGGTAAACCGCCCGAACCGCTCGTCCGCCAGGTCCTGCTGCCACCTTTCGACGGCGTCTGTTCGTAGACGCCGTCTTTCCGCCTCTACCTCCCTGGGAGCCGGAGGCTCCCCCCTTCGTTTCCTCGCCGCCGTGAATTCGTACACGGCGGCGAGAACTCCTGCCTCCAGCTCCCAGGGTAGGGAGCCGGCGAGCGTGAAGGCCGCCGCTGAGGACACCGTCCGGTACGCCCGGATCGCCCTCAGTGCCACCGTGCGTTGCGCATTGCGAAGCGCGCGCACGTTGGCGGCACCGAGGGCATCGGCCCAGACCGGTGCCCCGTAGGCGGCCATCGCCCGCACGACTCCCATGTAGAGTCGGCGGCCCCCCGCGCCCCGCCCCCCCATGTTGGGGGGTAACCCGCCGAGTGCCGCCGCCGCCCCAGCAATTCGCGGTCCGAGCCCCGCAAAGTGGGGCTCGAACCGCCAGCGCCCGTCCAGGGTGAGGCCCAGATATTTCATCTGGGTCCCCACCCTGATCCGAGCGCCCTCCACCACTATATGGGCCCCAGGCGGTGGCCCCCGCCGAGGCCCATGAAAGAGTAGGGCCTCGGTCTTTTCTAGGGCCACCCTGAGGCCCAACCTCCTGATGCGCCTGACCACGAGGGTTGTGGCCATCGTGGCCAGGCGCTCCACCTCCCTCCACTCCCCCCCCCGGGCTACGACTAGGGTGTCATCCGCGTAACATATGAGGCGTGCCCCATATGGGAGCACGCCGCGGAGCACCCAGTCGTAGCCCATGTTCCACAGGAGCGGCCCCAAGGCCGACCCCTGTGGAACCCCCCGCCTTGTGGCCCGCCGGACCATACGCCCGTCGCCGTCTACGTAGGCGACCTCCCTACCCACGAGGTATGCCTCCAACACCCGCCGCAGGTACGGGGGCACTCCGAAATATCGGAGCGCCTCCCGTATGACGCCATGCGGCAGGGTGTTGAAGGCGTTGGCGATGTCAAGGGACACCGCCAACACCCTTTCCCCCTGGGAGGACGCCTCCGCAGACAGCGACTTAAGGAGGGACAGGGCGTCCACCGTGGAACGCCCTGTCCGGAAGCCATACTGCGCGTCCGCCAGATTCGGCCCCACGCCCTCTAGGTGCTGGACGACCCAGGAGGAGATAATCCTCTCCAGCACCTTCCCGGCGTCGTCCAGCAGGACGAGGGGCCGATACGCGGACGCGCAGTCCGGAGGGCGGCCTGCCTTTGCCATGAGGCAGAGCCGCCCAAGCTTCCAGGGCTTCGGGAACTGCCCGACCGAAAGACACCGGTCAAACAGCTCCCGAAGCCACCCCCCTAATTGGCCCAAGGCGAGGCCGAGCACCCGACCCGGGACCCCATCAGGGCCGGGTGCTCTTCGCCGGTTGAGAAGGCGCTCAACAGCCCTCCCCATCTCCTCCTCCGTTATCGGAGGGGGAGGACCGTCGAGCACCTCCTCGACTGCCTCCCGAGGCGGAGGCATGGGAGGAGCCGGTAGCATCGGAGGGTCGGGGAACAGTTCTCCCACGACCCTCGCTACCACCTCCGGCCGGAGGGTCTCCGTCGCCGGGCGACCGATATGAGCTAACCTAAGCTAAGCTAACTATTCATACATATATGAGTTGTTGAAACATATATGTGTACCAAGCATACATACCTCAACAACTCTTATATATATTTCGTATCGGATAATTAGCAACAAATACAATTACTTAAAATACAAAGTATGTAAAAATTCTGCTATTCTGCTACTATCGCACCAAAAGCAAATGCTATCTTGCTACGATGCTCATTCCCGCGACTTCGTCTGCGTCGTTTATTATCTCAATTGTTTTGTTATACCTCAAAGGGATTAGGCAGCGTTTTCGACGAAAGCTCCCAGCCGGCTTGACTTTTTCTGACGCTACCAACATTTATCGTTACATTTCCATCAATATACAAAAAATCTTGACTAATTATATACCTAAACCTTTCTCGTGAATCACTCTATCTAATAATGCATGAAAGAAAATACACAGACAGACAGACGCGGCAGAGGAGTTTGGTTTATACTGTATTAGTAAGATTAATATTTGGTATTATTATAATGTTATTTACGATGATGATATTAAAAGCGATATGTTTGTTTGGCTTCAGGACATGGATCTGATCGAAGTACTGTGGAAGCAAGACGTCGATATGGGCTTCTCTTTGGAGGATCCAACACAACCGGTGAGTTTTTTTTCTTTAACAATAGCGTCTATCTATAAATATCAAAATTAATAATACTCTATTCTATTCGAGCCCTAAGAAGGCGCTTATGAACGCGAAACTACCACCGGTTCAGACAAACAGCCCACTCGTCGAGAAGAACCGAACTCAATCGGGTTTATCGTTTTAACATACATGGATGCACAGAGAGGAGTCAATTCCAGACATCACCATCGTTCGCATATTGATCCACTCTATAATAGCCTTTTGACACCAAAACCCGCTTCACATGGCGCTTTAAATTCACAATCCGGCAAATCGGTAATAGGATTTGGGATTTTGTTGTAAAACCTAACACTTTATAAGGACTAGAAAATAATGAGGAAATCTTGTATTCAATACAATAATAATGTGTTGTATTCAATACAATAAACTTATTTTTTTCTCTTTACATAAAATATGTTTGCTATGAAAATAAAGAACGCAGAAGAAGTCACGAGTATCAGCTAGTGCAGTATAATATAATTTCGTAGGAGGGTCCTCAAGCGACCAAGGTGCTCGGTGACGAGATCGACAAGGAATTGAAGCGTGCTGAAGAGAAGATCCAGAAGAATAACGAAGAGCAAGCCGAGAAGGAGAAGGTCGAGATAGAGAAGGTGAAGGTGTCTCTGCTCGACCCGGTTATTAAAGAGGTAGGTGAAATTTATCTGAAGATATTATATAGGTTTAGAATAGTTTTATAATTACTGTGTTATTTAAGGAAAGAATAAATGTAAGAAACATCGGTTAAATTTCAGAATCTGTCATTGATTCAATAGTGGAATAAAATATATTAACAATACACCGCACGGCTACTACAATGGTGTCGTAACTCAAAAAAAAAACTGTGTGTGTACTTATGTACACGCGTTAGAAGTTATACTTCTTTAGCGTAACAAGATAAAAATCTTTTCAAAAATTTTATCTTCCGCCTTATTCTACGTTTGTAGAAAAAACGACACTAACAATAGAAAAAAAGTATTTAATACATTGAAAGTTTTAATACAAAGGAACAAAATGTTGACTATAGCTAACTGCAGGGTGTCGGTTTTTCGTGACGGTATGCGAGTGCACCGTAAAAATTGACTCTCATCATTTTTCCCTAACGCGCCAAAAGAAGTGTAACTTCAAGAAAAAAAAACACTTTTTTACAGAATCCATGAAAAACTGATTTCTCGCTATCTACTGAGAAACTTTGAAAATATGCATTTTTTTTATTGAAAATTAGACTAATAGAAGTACTATGCTTTATAATGTAATCTACATGATATAGTGACACGTCTTCACCGGATCGCCCTTTCTTGAAAGTAAAAATGATGAGCGGGATAGAAGTCATTAGTAGTTCATTAAAAGTGGATTGGAGCGCTATGTCTCGCTTCAGTTTAAAGATATTTTTATACCTATTTTACTGAGGTGTAGACTTATTTCTATGTTGACATGTTGCTATTTTAAGTTATTGCATATTGTTACACTGAATATTTGGCATTAAGTTTAAAACGTGTATTTGTCACACTCGACATTGACGAAATTGCGTACATAGGCAGAGGCTATACCGAATTTAAAAAAAGATGTATGTTATAACTTTCTATTAAGATTAATTAAAATTTCAATCAACGCAATTTTCGCGTTACGACGGTTTTGTAATAGCAGTGCAATTATCATGACCATAATCAGCCTGTAAGAGCCCCATTACAGGGCCATAGGCCTCTTCCCGAAGGAAGGTATGGGTATAAACACCCACGCCAGCCTATAACGTATTGAATCAATAAACTTTATTTATTTTTTTTAACTTTATTTTTGGCAACCAATCTTTTAGATTATTACTGCCATTGTCGAGTAGTTAATAGTATTACAAGTTCTTTTTCCATTCCATTTTTGGCAACCACTCTTCTAGTACACTATTACTGCCATTGTCAAGTGAGTATCGATATTACAAGTTTCTTAATATAATTTCAATGAACTAACAAGATGGTGGTCATATTGTTAGAACTTTACTGGGAGTTTTTTTGGCATCTCAGATTTCATGGTCGGTGGTATTAATTTCCATTCACTTCACTTATGCACAATAAACAAACTATATTACATGAAACACCACCAATTTTACACAATATAGAGTCGAGTAACACAAGATTATGAATAAAATATAAAATCCACTACATGACAGACCAAAATCCCGCCAAAAAAAAAACTCTATTATAATTATGTTTCTCTTTTACTCTAATATACAATCTATTCACAGGATGATCCGTGGGCCGGACTATCGTACACCGTTGATACTGAAACAGGTAAGTCTTTCTGTATATCATATTTTAATATACCGAATTCATTGCTTAGTCCTCACGTCTGTATAGAAGGTGTATCTTTTATATCAGTGTTTTTTAACGCGCAAGTCGGGACAGACTGGGGGAACCTAGATACTGTGTAAGTCGGTCGCGAAGCCTTAGTGGCTAATGAAAAAAAAAACAAAGAATATCAAGAAATATTTATATTAATTAAAAAGTTAAGATCACTAACACATTACAACAAATCAACAAAAATAAAAGAGATAAATATATTAGTGTTTTTCAACGCGTGGTTCGCAACAGCAATGTTCAAAAGGCCAGCAACGCACTTGCGACTCCCCTGGTGTTGCTTGTATCTACGGACGGCGGTGATCGCTTACCATCAGGTGGCCTGTCTGTTCATTTGTTTGTAATATTAAAAGAAAAACCCGTGGGGTCGCAAAGCCTTTTTTTATATCATAGGAGGCAAACGGACGGGTGGGTCACCTGATGTTAAATGATCATCACCGTCCATAGACATTTGCACCACCAGAGGTGTCGCAAGTGCGTTGTCAACCTGTCTTGGGGGGAGGGGGAGTTAGGGAAAGGGGAAGGGGGAAGGGGAGGGGAGGTGGTCTTCCGGCGCTTTCTCTGACCGAACGAAACGCAACAATGCAAGCACTGTTAATTCACGTCGGCGTTTCTGTGTGTCGGTTGGTAGTACCCCGGTCGAGCCGGCCCATTCATGCTGAAACCAATAACAGCTTCAGCGTAGCCTCCTTTTGTTATAAAAACAAAAAAAAATTTATCTCGAATAGAATATTCTCTCACAACCTAAAACCTACATTACGTAGGTATAGTCCGCGTCAAACTTTCTATCCGCTCTGAAGTAGATGCGCAGAACATAAATTTAGGTATCACAGGGACGCGGATCAGGTGAAAGAGAAGCAGGCTATTATTAGCAGGATAATTGATTTAGAAGTCCAAAAAAGAACACAGCTATTCTATTGTTTTGTTTTTCACTTTTGCCAGCAGTCGTTACGACTACTTCGTTTTGTTGTTTTGTTTTTTACATTAAAAACAGACTATACAACTATATTTATACATATAGATAATTGTTTATTCGAGAGTTCTAATATACTTTTAATATTTAAATGTAAAAATAATAACGGGGTAGTTTATGAAGTGTTTGGAATGAAATAAATGCAACATATTTTCTACAAAACATCCCCTTACCGACCCCAGATCGTATACGTTTAAGCGCCCCTCATGTAAAAAGGTATATAAGGGTACGAAATGCAACCCCTATTTATGCTTGGAGGGGTGTGTCGGAAACAAGCGGTGGCAGTGGATTCGTTAAGAAAAAATGTTTTATTGATTTATGTCTACCAGCTTATGTATTTCGGTTTAGTTCGAGTGTTATTTTTTATGGTATAAATAGACGTGCATTTTACGTGATTTTAAGTGGTGACTGTAGTCTATACATAAATATTCATAAACTAGCTTCCGCTCGCGACTTCGTCCGCGTGGAATAGTTACGTTGGGCTAACGCGCAGCGGAAGCTCTCAAAAGGAAGAAATCCCGATTTTGAAATATTCTTCATTGGTGCTCCGCTCCTGTTGGTTTTAGCGTGATGATATATACCCTATAACCTTCCTCGATAAATGAGCTATCTAACACTGAAATAATTTTTCAAATCGGACCATTAGTTCCCGAGATTAACGCGTTCAACCAAACAAACAAAACCTCCGGCTTTATAACATTAGTATGGATCAACCAAGTCCAATTTTAATCGTTCTTGTAACCACGCTATTTTCACTTCTCAGAATCGGATTTGTATGGAAAACGATCGTCTATTTTTGGTTATCAATCCACTCTCTAGATGGCACTGTTATATAATTTTTTTGGCAAGTTTGATAACAAAAGATGGTGGACGACAATTGATTTTGACATTGCAATCTGACAACTTTCAAATATTTGTTTTCTTTTTTTTTTTTTCTTCGAACTGACTAC
Organism: Antheraea yamamai; assembly: GCA_036509395.1. Classification (NCBI taxonomy): domain Eukaryota; kingdom Metazoa; phylum Arthropoda; class Insecta; order Lepidoptera; family Saturniidae; genus Antheraea; species Antheraea yamamai. Next base: position 2,223,052 of record AP028452.1, read on the forward strand.
GCTATTGACCAAGCAAGGTCTTAACAGCTTCACCGGACTACTAAGGCGAGCGCTTAAGGCACTCAGGCGATTTTATTTTGACAACTAGCTCAAGGGTGCGCGGCACACCTCGCCTTTGGCTGTTGCCTGATACATGCAGTTCGCGACCTATGTGAGCTAACCTAAGCTAAGCTAACTATTCATACATATATGAGTTGTTGAAACATACATGTGTACCAAGCATACATACCTCAACAACTCTTATATATATTTCGTATCGGGAATATTTGTTTTCTTTCACTTTGTTTACGTATCTGTTACGAGAGTGTGCTCCCTTAAATTTTCTTGCCTCCCACAAACAGTTTTATCTATCCCCGCATCTACTTATAAACATTGACTCCTGCATATACATACTTGGATTTAGATTTACCTTTCGATGAATATATTCCTCATTACATAGTATAAAACAAAGTCCCCTACCGCGTCTGTCTGTCTGTCTGTTCGCGATAAACTCAGAAACTACTGAAGGGATTTTCAAGCGGTTTTCACCAGTTGATAAAGTGATTCATGAGGAACGTTGATATATAATTTGTCAAGGATTTCTTTATAAGCAGGGCGGGACAACGTCTGCCGGGCCAGCTAGTTACAAATAAAAACGATCAAAAACTGGTATACGATTTACGCAATACCGCTGTATGCATACATACATAACTATAAATGTACATCTATAACCAACAGATATTAGTTCGAAAATCATATTATAGAGGCGCTGATTGGTAAGAACGATTTTTCATACCGTGAACGAAGTCTTAATTTTGCCATTCATAAAATTTATAGTTTATTGTTTTATTAATCTTAGAATTTTACTTCAATACAGTTCATCATCATCTATGGCACAACATGGTCTCCTCTTCCACCCTTCCCTGTCAGCTGTTATCTCAGTGTTCACACCCATTTTTACTAATATCGTTTTTCACACAATCCATCCATACATTTTTCGGTTTTCCTCTACTCCTATAAACATGCCCCTTCATGCTCAAAACTTTCCTAGTCACATAGGTAGTAGGTAGTAGAGCCACGCTGAAACTATTACTGGTTTCAGCATAAATGGGTCGGCTTGCCCGGGATAGTACCACCCTCTCACAGAAAACCGACGTGAAGTAACAGTGCTTGCATTGTTGCGTTTCGTTCGGTCAGTGAGAGCGCCGGACGCCCACCTCCCCTCCCCTTCCACTTTCCCCTTCCCTTCCTCCCCCTCTCTACACAGGCTGGCAACGCACTTGCGACTCCCCTGGTGTTGCAAGTGTCTATGGACGGTGGTGATCACTTACATCAGGTGACCCACCTGTTCGTTTGCCTCCTATGATATAAAAAAAAAAAACATGGTTTTCATCTCATGATATGCCCGTTCCATGCTAGTTACACCTCAGCTTCTCTGTTACTGTTCCGTAAGAAGTATGGGTTCAAGGAGAGTTTTCTGGATCCGTTTATAAATAAACAGGTTTTGAGGTAACAATCATAAAAAAAACGAAATGCTACCTCGTCCTTTTTTAAGTCAATTATTGAAGTTATACTTCTTTTGGCGCGTTAGGGAAAAATTATGAGAGTAAATTTTTACGATGAGCGCGCACACCGGCACGAAAAACCGACACCCTGAAGTTAGTTATAGTCAACATTTTGTTTCTTTGTATTTGTTGTTTGTATTTCTTTGTATTAAAACTTTCAATGTATTAAATACCTTTTTTTCTATTGTTAAGTGTCGTTTTTTCTACAAACGTAGAATAAGGCGAAACATAAAATTTTTGAAAAGATTTTTATCTTGTTACGCCAAGGAAGTGTAACTTCTAACGCGTGTACATAAGTACACACGCACTTTTTTTTTAAGTCAATTAAAAAATAGTTTCTAATTAAATGCAGTACTGATTATTATGTAATTTTGCGATATAATCTGTTAACGTCTATGTATTCGTGTCTATGCAACTAAAGAAATAAATTGTCGATGGAGAAAAAAAATAAGCATTCCGTATTGTTTCCTCGAGTAACAGTGCCGGGTACAAAACTGCAGCCGGCGATACAGAAATAAGCTGAATCATATGAATAATGACAGCGAGCAGGGGGGCGGGCAGACCCTATCAAATCCACGGGGAATTAAACAAAACCTATCAGAGGAGGAAAAAAAAACACGTTCGAAATGTTCCTACGACGTCAACTGTAACGTTACTCTATATAATAGGTTATTTTAATTATAAGAGAGAAGTAAAAAGTTGTCTACGGTCGGGGTTACCAACTTTTTTAAATCGTGACATCTGTCTGTATACGCACTTTTGCCAGTGTCAAGTGTGACAAATACGGATACATCCTTTTTTCTTTTTGTAATTGTCAGTTTAATATCAACGTAAACTTTTTAGTTTTAATTTTAATTGTGTACTATTAATTTACGTTTTTTTTAAACTTAATATTGTCAACCTAGATAAGAATTCTTTCTCTTGTTCTCGCTCTGGTCTTGTTATTCAATATAATAACCACAAATGACATAACACAAGAGTAACAAAGTAAATGTTATTGTGTTATGGGTTCCACAAGGATATCAACAATTATATAATCACACCAATCATTACATAGTATAAAACAAAGTCCCCTACCGCGTCTGTCTGTCTGTCTGTTCGCGATAAACTCAAAAACTACTGAACGGATTTTTATGCGGTTTTCACCAGAGGATAAAGTGATTCACGAGGAACGTTTTGGTATATAATTTGTCCCTGATTGTTTTATAATCAGGGCGGGACAACGTCTGCCGGGCTCCCTAGTTCTACATAAAAATAGTCAAAGAGTAGCTTTGTTTACTCCTATAAATTCATATAGAAATTATCATGAAAAATTTAGTTAAAATACATATAGCCTTGGAAAATATTTAGTTCCTTGTAAACTCTAATCAACACACCAATGAAGAGAACTAGACTAAGTCTTACGATTACAGTGTAATCAGTATAAATGATTAAAAAAAATGGCAACCTGAACAACTTGACACCAATCTGTCAATTATATCATTCTTTCTGAAGCTCTTACATCTCACTCGCTCTTTTATTTTTAACTCAATTTTTTGACTTTTTCGTATTACTTTTTCAAACGTTTATACAGTCCTTATCCTGACGAAATGCATATACAAGTTACTGAGGTATACATGTGTATCTCATTAGTTCCTATATGTATGAATAGTTAGCTTAGTTTGTTTCGCGATGTTGCGTAACCAATGCAACAGCCCAAGCCGAGGTGTGCCGTGCACAGTTGAGCTGTTTGAGCTAAATAAATTCGGCTGAGTGCTTTAAGCGCTCGCCTTAGTAGTCCGGTGAAGCTGTTAAGACCTGCCAGGCCAATAGCGTAATCAGTTCGAAAAAAAATACAGACAACAGGAACTGAATTAGAGAAATTCTGAATTGATTGGCCATTGATTTCTATTCACATACTAGTTGTGCCCGCGACTCAGTCCGCGTAGAACCTAATGTAAAATAACAGTGACTAATAAAATCACCTGAATGTATTAACCCCATTTACTTATCTACTTTTCTCTCGTACTTAAGTCGCGTCGTTATTAAAATTGCAATAACTTTTGATAGAATGAACCGATTTTAATGAAACCAATACTAAATGTTACTCGAGGGTATGCTTTATGATTCCCTCGGTGAGGTTTTATCGTAAACGCCGTAGTTTAGCAATGGTGCGTGTTCAAACAAACGGGCTGACAGACAGACATTTCTAAAAATGATTGAAATGTATTTTATTACTTATTCCTAGGCACCTGCAATAATTTTATTCACGAAAATCTAAAAGTACAGACACGTTAGATTTACATTCTTTTTATATGTATAGATTACCTTAGAGATGAAATTTAACATATCACGCGTGCATATAATAAATAAATTATATCTATCTTAGTCCCGCATATTGTAAATAGATATAGCTGTCTTGCTTTATATGTTTTTTTGTTTGTTATTCATCGAATCAGAGTGGTACACGTGAAAGTCTAGTTGGCAGCGCAAGCTTCCCATTCACGGGCTCACATTGTCGCGTTCCGATGATTAATGTATCGACTAGAACATGCATTACGTCTCAATCCCCACAGGACCCGATCATTAATTATATTTATTGTTGTATTAAAATCGGTTTTACGTCCGTGGTTCACTTGCGGGAATTGAAAAGGGGGGACAGCGGTTCTCAAAGCGAAGCGATACTCGGCACACGAAAAGATCCTACGAGGAGACGCAGTCTACGAGAATTTTGTAAAATAGGTATTGACAGGTATTAAATAGCGTTGAATTTCCTATAAACATATATGTTTTGTGGCTGTACGTATTTATGTAAGTATTCTATAAAATTATAAAGAACGCGATAAACTTTTCACGTGTTATCTTCGTTTAAAACTATGGGATTACAAGTAGCAGAGATACGTATGTTAAGACCGATATATTGTGTAATTAGAATGGATAAATTTAAAAACGAATATAGGTTTTTTTTTTTTTTTAGTCCCCCTTTACCTCGGACGTAATCCAAGACCTTGTTTTTCTACTTCCCTGTATCCCTATTATCATACGTTATAATTGCGGAATGTTAAATCTCTGTAATTTTTTTTTTTTTAATGATTTAATTTCCTTGGTTTATTTGCTTATCCTAGTTACATAGATGTTAACACTTATATTAATTTAAAGTTAAGAGAAGTATAAGGATATAGTATAGTTGCTTAGATTCAGTATGAGAGACCACAAGGTTAATAGGTTAGCATGGTACTGGCATGTCATGAGAAGAGATGAAAGTCATGTAACTAGAAAAGTTTTGAGTATGAAAGTGAACGGATATTGGAGTAGAGGAAAAACGAAAGAGGTATGGATGGATTGTGAGAAAAATTATATGTGTATATAAGCTGTGAATACTGAGATGACATCTGACAGGGGAGAGTGGAAGAGGAAAATATGTCGTGCCGACACTACTTAAATGGGATAAGGGTAAGAAGACAAGGTATTAACAGGAATTTATTACTCTCGCACTCTGTCCAAACTATCCGATAGATCGCGAAAGAGACAACTGCATCTCTTACTGATTATTTCTACTACAGTTTCAACCTACTCATCAGATTTCTTGTAGACATCGTTTTCTCTTAAGGGCCTTTAAAGTATTATGTAAACGCAAACGGGACGGGGGGTATATGCCATGTTCACTTTTGGGAAGGGGGAAGGTATCTAAACAGTGGATACGTCAGCTCGTGAAGAAACGTCCAAGACATTTTGTTAAAATTATGACAATGCTTACGTGTGTATTGGAGGGGAGCGCTAAGGGCTGTACTTATTTCTACGAGGACTGGGGCCGGTTATGATTTACTTAAATTCTGATTACATATTACTTGCACAGTACCATGAAGCACCTGGTAAGATATTTTCTAAGCTCGCCTGGCTAACTACCACCCTCAACTTGAAAGTCTGTCGCCAAGCACTTGGTGTATTCCAGCAGTTGCACTTGAGAGCCGGTCCCCGTCCCACGACAAAATCGTGTTCGCAAGATATTAAGTAAACAATTCATTTTCATTCCAGATAACTTTTAAATTACTAGGAACATTATAAATATACATACGTAAATTCTACAAACTAATAATAACTGTGTAAAAAAGATACGGTCGCACTTTGAGAATCGCTGTCACTATGAACGTTTCTATCAAATGTATTTCAATAGCTCTTGAATAAGTATATATTTTTATATACAGAATGGAATTTGTATGGTTTTAAAAAAGTAACAAAAAAAAGTTTTAATTTTTTTTTATGTAATTCAGTGTTTGGTTGTTTACAATATGTATTACTTACATTATTTTTTGGATAGAGAAAATATCTCGCTTGTATTAAGTGGGTCTGCAAAGAGATATTCATAGCGAAAACTTTCTTAGCAAATCAAATCAAAAAATCACTTCAATTATTCAATTTAGGGCCTGAGAAGGCACTTATGGACGTCAAAACTACCACCGATGCGGACAAACAACTCACTCCTCGAGAAGAACCGGCAAGAAACCCGATCTGGTTTATTTTGTCATTATACAAAACATAGCACAACATATTTTTAAAAACAGTTACATTCGTTTTTGGTCGATGCACAGAGAGAGGCGTCACTTCCATACGTTACCATTGTTCACATATTCACCCACCCTGTAATATTAGCCTTTATGTATTAAGACCCGCTTGACATAACACTTGAACTTACTATTTGGCAAATCGGTAATGTGTTGTGGGACTATGTTCTAAAACCTAAAACTATTACCTAAAAAACTGTTACTGGTCTTAGTGTGCCTGAAACATGGAGTGACCAGTATATTATTGTTTCCAGTAATTAGGTTATGTCGGTATTTTATTAAATCCAGGTTATGTATATTTTTGCGGACGTGTATTGAATTATCAAGAATATATTGGGAGGGCAGAGTTAAGATACCGAATTCCTGAACTTAATCTTTAATGATTCGCGAGGCCTCATATTATAAAATTCTTGAACAGCCCGTTTTTGTAGTAGAAATATGATGTCCACCTCAGCTCCACAACCACAAAATACCATAAGAAATTAAGCTATGGAAGTAAGCGAAGTGGACCAACCCAACAGTGGAGCAAGATCACGTCAAGTGGACCCCCCTTTTACCACTTGATCATGGAATTAAAATTTATATATTTTTAATATAAAGTAGTCATTATCAATAATGATACCCTAGAACGGTATTTTTTAAATTTTAATTTTGTCATTTGTATTTAATTTAATTATTTGTCCATTCTCCCTGTTTTTGTTGATAAATAAAAATAAATATATTATCTGTTTGTTATAAAACTTTTCAATTAAAAATAATAATCTTAATTAACATTATTTTTCATTGTAAAAACTCATTAGTATTTATTAGCACTGATTGACGTTTAGGCAGTGTCTACAGCGCGCGCCTGTTCGCTGTACTGACAGTGCTCGCCGCTCTGGGATAAATAAATTCATATCGTTGAAACTAATAGTGGGCAGTGAAATTTTCTTTCGAAATATTAAACTTTAATGTATAATGCATGTTTCTGAAAAAGAAAATCATAATTTGAGGGAGAAGTCATTAAAATGTTCATTTGTTTATTTTAAAGTTTATTAACATATGTTAATAAATAAATAATTTCAAATTATCGATTATTTATTAAACTTTATATATTAAACAACAAATCCTGAAAATTTCATTGAAATATCTTTTACGGTTTTTCTGTAATCTATTTTTTATATAAGAGTCTCTAAGATTTTCATTAACAGAAAAATTGTTGTAAAAATTAAAATTAAAAAAAAACCGTTTTAGGGTATCATTATTGATAGTGACTACTTTATATTGAAATATATAAATTTTAATTACATGATCAAGTGGGAAAAGGGGGGTCCAATTGACGTGATCTTATTAAGTGGCGATATCTGTTAACTGGCGAATCTTTTGAACTGCGAACGCGACAGAACTTTTTCCCGTCACTTTTTTATGTGAGGACCCCATTGTAATTTAGAATCAAGTGTGATACCCAGTAGCTAGATGGAGTGGTTAGTGTGACCAGACTCTGCGTCGTCGGACGTAGGTTCGAATCCATACTAAATGCTAAAGGAAAACATGAAACCATAGATAGCATAGTGGTAAGATTTTTCTAAGCTCGGCAAAAAAGCACATATAGGTATGTTCCAACAACTGCACTCGATAACGAGTCCCACTCAAAGTTTAGCGTGTTTACAATCTTAGACCACATAATAAATTAACATCTGTTGAAAATGAGATGAGAAAAGCATACAGACGAGTATGACTATAAGTGTGACTAAGTCAGGGGTTTCAAATAGTAGGTTTATTATTTTATTTGCATTTAATCGCCTCTTAAATTGAAACCATGATAATTACTACCTACCAATCCAGTATTGTTTAATCTATGTTAATTTGAAAGTTATCTATACTAATATTATAGTAAGAGCTGGAGAGTTTGTTTGTTTGGTTGAACGTGCTAATCTCAGGAAATACTGGTCCCATTTGAAAAATTCTTTCAGTGTTAGATAGCTCATTTATCGAGAAAGCCTATTGGATATATAGCCTCATACTAATATCAATAGGAGCGGAGTACCACTGAAGAATGTTTCAAAAAAACATTTTTTTTTCCTTTTGAGAGCTTCCGCTGCGTGTTGGTTAGCCCAAAGTAATTATACCACGCGGACGAAGTCGCGGGCAGAAGCGGGTCTATAATAATTTTAAATAATCCAATATTATCTGTGTTAACATAGATTGTAAATATGTAATGGCGCCACAGGTACTTAAAGGCGGGGAAACCGCTTCTTAATTTGTCGAGCTTCTATTAAAATGTCTCGGTAATACAAAACGGCAGATGATATCTCACGCTAACTATAAAACCATTACAGCACAAAAGGACTTTTAACTCCAAAAAAGGAATATGAAAAATTATAGTTATATTCGGAGATGTTATTTAGAAAAAAAAAGTTACTAATAATATGAGAGTCGCGACGAGAAAAAAAAACGCAGCTAAAGTATTAATCACAGAACACTGGCCGAAACGATGACTTGTGGAAAAGTTGAAATTCGAAAAAGGAACGATTCTTTTTGATATTGGAACGCGCGGCTGTCACTTCTCACCGGCGACCGATTGGAGTAGGCCTCTCATCTTGCATACATTTTCATCTGTGATACCCTCTTTTGTACGTGAAGAGGGCACCGGGGTAGGTCATTTCGGACTGGCGCATTTTGAGCTCATTATTGTACAGACGCCGCGCTCCGTCGAAAAACGTGTCCTTCTCAAAATTTCAAAGATAATCGACTTTTATTGAGTATTTTTTTCTCACATCTTCCTCTTTGTTTCCGAGGAGGTTTTTCGATCATAAAGTTCGAATTATGTTTTCGACAGAACCAATTCGGGCTTTTGAGAAATTATTGAGGAAACCGCTATTAGTATTTTATACATGACTTTTAATATGAATTTTTCCCGCGTAAAAACGTAATTTTCTTGAAAAATTCTTGTCATTTTGTACGTGTAAAATATAAAGATAAAAATAAAAACTAAGAACTTACGAACGGCAAAATTTGAACTTTGTTCTCAATGTACCGTGAAAACTTTTTTTTTTTTTTTTTTGTAACTCGGCAAAGTGACTGTACTGTGCCTGATGGTAAGCACAGTAAAATCCAAAAACAATGGCGACCGCCGAAAGACATACTATCCATCGCCGGTCGCCGCTGTCATGCCGGCCTGAAACTGGGAATCTTAAAAAAAAATAAACATGTTATATGACCGATTAAAAATTGATTTAGCTCATCTAAAAATGTAACACTATCGGCTGATGGTAAAGGGAAACATCGCGAGGAAACCTGAACCTGTGAAATGTTTGTAGTACCACCATATATGGGAACAATGTAGAACTGTGGATTTCTCGGCGTTCAAGATCGCCAATACGTCATGGGCTGGAGTGGTACTTCTGCTCATAAATTTCTTCGGGAAGATACCTTTGATCCAGTAGCGGTATTCTTATAGGTTGTCATTATCTGACTATTAGTTACCCGCCCCGATTTTGCACTGGTTTACTAATATAGGAAATGGAAGACAATGTAGTGGATTTTATATTTTACTAGCGGGCTCGGTAGACGTTGCCCCGCCCTGATTATGAAAAAATTCTTGACGAATTATATACTAAAACGTTCCTCATCAATCGCGCTATCCACCGGTGAAAACCGCACGAAAATCCGTTGGGTAATTTTTGAGTTTATCGCGAACAGACAGACAGACGCGGTAGGGGACTTTGTTTTATACTATGTAATGAATTCATGTTCTTGTGTTGTTTGGCTCTATATTATGTATTATTGGTGGGATATTACGTCATATAGTTTGGTTATTGTGTGTCATTATTGTTATTAAAAGATTTTATGTCAGTTAAAACGGGAAAATTATTACCTGTGCTGATGACATTGTTCTATTATTTCAAGGACAGAATTGGAGACATACATTTCTAAGTGCTCAATTAGGTTTTAATTTTGTATGTGCCTGGCTACGTACAAATCAACTCACGCTGAACACAAGTAAAACAAAATTCCTGACTTTTACTATTCAAAGTAAATCTCATTCAAGCTTCGATGATCTGAGATTAATTGTACACTCATCATCGTGTCCGAATGCAATAACTGACTATTGTAATTGTCCCAATTTAGATGAAGTTAAAAACACCAAAGATTTGAGTGTCGTTATGGACAATAAATTATCTTTCCAATATCATATTTCGTCATTAGTACATCGCATCCGTAGGCTTATACCGATTTTTAAATGTATTAGGCAAGTAGCAAACAATAACATTGTAAAAATGATATACTTTGCATTATGCCAGTCACTTCTACTTTACTGCATTCCGTCTTGGGGGGGGAACAAATAAATCCATTTTGCTACCCCTAGAAAGGGCTCAAAGAGCGATACTGAACGTGTTTTTCCGGCCATATATGAAGCCCACAGAGAATCTTTACCAAGAATGTCAAGTTTTAACCGTTAGACAGCTTTTTATCCTACAAATTATCCTCCGTCAACATGTAGGAACGCCAAGCTTACAATTCTCTGATAAGAGAAGGGTCGAGGACATAATAAAAGTACCTAAACATAACACTTGGTTTGTTTGTCGTTTTGAAGGCTTCCTGGGAGGATTGCTCTATAATAAAGCAAATAATATCTACAGATTAATCAATACAACAGACATACTATTAAAAAACTCACTTTGAAATGGTTACATTCACAAAATTACACAAATACAGAAAAATTATTATTACCACAATTTAAATTATAATTATAAATTCGGTAATTCAAATCATACACTTTTATTTAATAAACAATTCACTCATTACTATCATAAAACACTTATATCTCACTCGGAATACCGTCTTACACAATAATCTCACATATTTAGTTAATTCAAATTAAACTTTTATTTATTACATACTAGCGGGCCCGGCAGACATTGTCCCGCCCTGATTATGGAAAATCCTTGACAAATTATATACTAAAACGTTCCTCATTAATCACTCTATCCACCGGTGAAAACCGCATGAAAATCCGTTCGGTAGTTTTTGAGTTTATCGCGAACAGACAGACAGACAGACAGACGCGGTAGGGGACTTTGTTTTATACTATGTAATGATGTTTAAGTCACTGTTTGTTTTAGTTCTCATTATATGAAATTGTGATATCTGCGATTCGGTTTGTAACCAGTGCAGATACCAATATTACTGTTAATTATGTACACATTGACTTGGAACATTAAAATATTATTATTATTGTGCCCAAGTGAAGTGGATGGGAAATAATACCACGGAGAATGGACTCTGACTTGCCACAAAAACTCCCAGGAAAGTTCTAACAAGATGGCCACCATCTTGTTAGTTCATTGAAATTATATCAAGAAACTTGTAATATCGATACTCACTTGACAATGGCAGTAATAGTCTACTAGAAGACTGGTTGCCGAAAATAAAATAGAAGAATAACTGGTCTAGACAATTTATTGCTCTTTGAAGATAAAAAATCTTGGAAAAAAAATTATTTTTAATGAACAAAACCTCAAGTTAACTTCAAAACTAAAACATTAGTAACTCTAACGATCGTCTACTTATATTTTATCTGAAAATATAGCTTAATATACACTTAAAATACTTTAGAATTATGCAAATGACATTTACATTCGTTAGGGAGATAGGTCGATCAATGTGCATACATTGTGTTGACGTCTGGCGCTTGCCTCAGTCAGTTTGGTCCCCAGATATCAAATTATAAAATGACACGGTAGGTATTATAGAAATAAATATGTATAAATCTGGACGTCATTACATAGTATAAAACAAAGTCCCCTACCGCGTCTGTCTGTCTGTCTGTTCGCGATAAACTCAAAAACTACCGAACGGATTTTCATGCGGTTTTCACCAGTGGATAGGGTGATTCATGAGGAACGTTTTAGTGTATAATTTTTTAAGGATTTTTGCATAATCAGGGTGGGACAACGTCTGTCGTGCCTGCTGGTATATGTATATATATTATGACTAGTTGCCCCCGCGAACTTCGTTTCGCCGTAATATGATTTTTTATCTTAGCCTACCTTTTTAATAGATACATAGCAACATGTGGAACATTTTGCTATACCACCCCATAGAGACTGTTCGCTTTTCCGGAATACAAACTGAGAAAGCGAAATTTTTAAAGCAAACTGCAGTAAAATGGTAAAATTACATGCGTCAAAAATGAAAAAAAAAACATCCTAATTACGGATGCGTTCAAGTTGCTAATAGCAATTTGAAGTTGGGTTCACAATTACAGAAAATGAAAACTGATTTTTAGGTTTGTCCGTACAATTTTTCCAATTTTTCTCTTCATAAAGACCTTCCTCAGACTTAAAGGAATAAATCAAATCAAAAGTTACTCGAATTGGACCAGCCGTCTTCAAGTTTTGCGCTTAGCAACATATTTCGCGATTCGTTTTTATATATATAGATAGGCATACCTTATTACATATCTCGCAGTGATACTGTGATTTGTGAAGATGATAGAAATTATAGTGTTTCGTCCAATAGACTTTCGATTGAAATGATCAAAAGACGCTTGCAATGTTATTATCTACTCGACAATGGCAGTTATCTACTAGAAGATTGGTTGCCAAAAATGAAATAAATAAACCTTTCCTTTAGATTGCAATCATGTAATTCAATAAAATAACAACTGAACAATTTATTCTCTGTATTATGTTCAGTCTCACACACTTGTTCGATTTTCTGTGTCTTGTTATTTAAACCCATTTTTTTTCACAATTTCCTTTGGTTTTTCTAACTTTACGTACGTGTTTACGTGCCTATATAATATATACTTGGAACCAGACTATTCTATGAGTAGTGTGCTCTACTACCTAGCTATGGTTTTACAAAGTTTTCCTTCACCCAACCTTATTCGAACCTTTTTGGTGGTAGCCTTTTGTACGTGATAGAGCCACGCTGAAGCTGTTACTGGTTTCAGCATGAATGGGTCGGCTCGCTCGGTGTACTACACCCGACACACAGAAACACAGAGGTGAAATATCACAGTGCGCGCATTATTGCGTTTCGTTCGGTCAGTGTGAGCGCCGGAGACCTAACTGCCCTTCCCCCTTCCCCCCAAATACAGGCTGGCAACGCACTTGCGACTCCCCTGGTGTTACTAATGTCTATGGGCGGCGGTTATCACTTAACATCAGGTGACCCGCATGTTCGTTTGCCTCCTATGATATAAAAAAGAACCTAAGTATATCGACTCGATGTCCGGATACACTAACTACGCAGACTAAATACCCTGGCGTTGCTTAATAATTTCGTGTAGTTCAAGGTACCTACTGTAGTGAATCCCGCCTGCGCTGCATGACGTTGTGATTTAAAAATGTATACAGTCATCTAAACAATGAAAAGTCGACGACCTGACTACAGCTAGCGTTTTGACGCGGCGTCGCTTATTTATATACTAATATTGGCCCGCAGTTCTGCTCGCGTAGGGATTTTTTTCTCGATCCTCGCTGCGTCACTCTGTCCACTCGCTATTTAAATTCGTTCTCGCTTTTCTTATATATAATTTATCGGCTTTATTCTTTGACTACAATATCATTTGATTTGTTTTTATGCACTCGGTCGCAAGCATACGTGCAGGTCATCTGATGGTATGTGATCACCGCCGCACACGGACACCTGCGACACACGAATCACAGATGCGTTGCCGGCCCTTGAGAAAGTAGTGGGCTCGTTTCTTGAAATATTGCGAATTGCATTTGTCGGAAAACGCTACTGCTGTGAGTTCAAATTAAATGACTTTGTGGACTAAGGTGGTAAGTACGCTAAATCTAGAGATTGGGGAGTGCGGCTGCCGAAACACACCAACCCCTTAGTGATAGATTGTTGACTTAAGATGATAGCTAGGAGGACTTAGAAAAAACCCTACACCAATGCTATGGTTTCGTCACGGTGTTTCCCTTCACGGTACGCTTCGATTCAGTTTGCATGAATTCGAACCTACGTCCAACGACACAGTGTCCGAACACGCTGTCAAATAAGTCTTGAATCGTTTAAGAAATATTACGAGTTTACAACCGCCGGGGTGTGTTATACCCCAACTCGTACACGAAGGATTGATAATCTTATAGTTCACGCGAACGCGATCCGAGTAACTAGGCTATAAATATAGATATATACTATAAATCATTACATAGTATAAAACAAAGTCTCCTACCGTAGTCCGGTGAAGCTGTAAAGACCTTGCCAGGTCAATAGTGTAGTCAGTTCGAGAAAAAAAAAGTCTCCTACCGCGTCTGTCTGTCTGTCTGTTCGCGATAAACTCAAAAACTACTGAACGGATTTTCACGCGGTTTTCACCAGTGGATAAAGTGATTTACGAGGAACGTTTTGGTATATAATTTGTCCAGGATTTTTTTTTATAATCAGGGCGGGACGTCTGCCAGGCCCGCTAGTATCGATATAAAGCAATATACATTTCATAAATTTTTCCATTTTATCAATTTACAGTTCATCAAAATCGTATACGCTAATGCTTTGTAAGAATTGTCACATAGACCTTTTGTTACGCGCATTATTAAATCTGTCATCATTACATAGTATAAAACAAAGTCCCTTACCGCGTCTGTCTGTCTGTTCGCGATAAACTCAAAAACTACCGAACGGATTGTCATGCGGTTTTCACCGGTGGATAGAGTGATTAATGAGGAACGTTTTAGTATATAATTTGTCAAGGATTTTTTCATAATCAGGGCGGGACAACGTCTGCCGGGCCCGCTATTAATTTCTAAAATATTCATTGAAATTATATTATTATGCACATTTTTAATCTATATTAGGTTCGCAACGTAACTAAAGTATTTGACTATAAGAGAATTAATGCTATATTCTTTAGAATAGCTTCAGAATTAATTCATGTCTTTAATGGTATGGACGAGATAAAAATTATTACTATGGGTTATCCTTTGGAAATATTCACATACTGTTATAGACTTTTTATATGTATTTTTAAGACGTACAATTTTAGGTATAGTACGTACATTATTTTTATGTATCTCATAAGGTTTAGCCAGCGTTTTCAATGTAAACTCCCGAAAACGCTTTCTTAACACTCCATTTTTTTATATCATAGGAGACAAACGATCAGGTGTATCACCTGATATTAAGTGACCACCACCGTCCATAGACACTTGCAACACCAGAGCCTGTGTATGGAGGAGGAGTAGGGAAAGGAGAAAGGGGAATGGAAAGGGGGAAAGGAGGTGGGTCTCTGGCGCTCTCACTGACCGAACGAAACGCAACAATGCGTGCACTGTTACTTCACGTCGGTGTTTCTGTGTGTCGGGTGGTAGTACCGGGGGCGAGTCGAACCATTCATGCTGAAACCAGTAATAGCTTCAACGTGCCCCTACCACCAACGAAAAATATAAAATACGTCGACTTGTATTTCCTACTAGCTGTGCCCGCGACTTCGTCCGCGTGGAACCTGATGTACAAAACAGCGACTAATAAAGTCATCTGAATGTATTAAGTATGGTTACTATGTACTTTTCTCTCATACTTAAGTCGTGTCGTCATTAAAATTACAATAACTTTTGATAGAGTGGACCGATTTTAATGAAACAAAGACTAAGTTACTCCCGAGGATATGCTTTATGATTTTCTTATATGGGGTTTAATTGTGAACCCAGTACTTTAGCAGTGATGCGTGTTCATACAAACAGACAGACAGACAGACTAAAAATGATTGAAATGTCTTCTATTACTTATTTGTAGACACCTGCAACAATTTTTTTGACGAAAATCGAAAAAGTACAGACACGTTAGATTTACATTCTTACTATATGTATAGATATATTAATATAAACACATATTTTTTAAATATGAACGCTCTGGAAGAAATTCTTTAAGTAACAGTGAAAACCGAATCCAAATCAGTGACTTAGTTTAGGAGCTAATAACGCACAGACAGACGCGAAAAACAACTTTGTTTTAGGATATTTTAGTTGTGTTTTAAAATACCGACAATTATTGACGTAATTGCTCGGGCTAGTCTAGTACAGTTCTATATTTATTTGCCACTAGCTGTACCCGCGACTCCGTCCGCGTGAAACGTTATGTATAAAAGACAGGGACTAATAAAGTCATCTGATTGTAACATGCCCATTTACTTATCTATTTATTTATTTAATAGGTTTACAATAATTGTTACATCGGCTTATTCTAAACACAAATTATTACTTTAATCATTGACTACGATGTACAATTTCTTAAGTAAACACAACTTGCATAGTACACATTAATTAAAAGTGAAGACATTTTCATGCTATAACATAAACTGAATTAAAACAAAAAAATAATAATAAAAAATTATGTATGTTAACAATTCTTATACCTGATTAAATATTTAAATTTTGATAATGTTCTATCTTTGTTCTATGTTCTATTGTATCTACTTTTCTCTTGTACTTAGGTCGCGTCGTCATTAAAATTACAATAACTTTTGATAGAGTGAACCGATTATAATGAAACAAAGACTAAATGTTACTCGAAGATATGTTTTATGATTTTCTTGAAGACGATTTAGCGTGACCGTAGTGCTTTATCACTGATGCGTGTCTAAACAAACAGGCAGACAGACATTTATAAAATTTATTTATTTATTTTGAATTGAAATGTATTTTATTACTTATTCCCAGATATCTGCAACATTTTTTTTTACAAAAATTGAAAAATACAGACACGTTAGATTTACATTCTCATTATATACCTTTATAGAAAATATAGAATACGTAACAAACAGACAGACACGAGTAGCAAATTTGTTTTAGAAAAAAATTGTTGTGTTCCTACTGAATGGAGTACCGAGATTGACTGTCGTAATCGCTCTAGCTATATTCTATGTCAGTTCGACATTTATTTGCTATCAAATGTCGCGGGTTATTTTACTTTGAAAATTTAAAAAATATTATCTACATCGAAGGGATATATTTAGTTCGTAACGCGTCCAAATGAATACAAGATGGCGATACCAGAACACGGGCACCGCGAAAGCGTAACAGCGCCGGCGCGCGTACTAACATTTCATTAAAATAAAACAGGACCACGGGCGGCGACCATTAATAAAAGCCAGAAAAAGATTAATGTCGGCGCAACACAATGCGTAATAAATTAGATGGATATTTTCCACTAAGGGAGACCTACCCTTGACGGCCATTTTGTCATGAGCCGGCCGCTGATTGGTCGGCTCGGTTACTGATCAATAAATGTTCGTCGGGTTACGAAACGTCTTACGTGACACCATCTTCGTTTTATTTTCAACCATATACGTAATACAATAAGGTGCAATTTCGAAAGAATATCAGCCCTAGGCTCGTGTAAAACAAAAGGAGGTGTATATTATGATTCTGATTGTTCTTTGTTACGTTCGAATATAGAACGTATTTTTACACAGTATTGTTTTTATCGATCATAGAGATTTTATTTTTTTAACGTTCAAGCCTATATAGGTTTTTGCCATTGAAATTTAGAAAAATATTGGGAAGGTTTGTGTTGAGTTTTTCCTCATAGTTTGACTAGATTTTGAGTACAGTAGAAACTCGATTATCCGGCCCTCAGTTATACGGATTCGCGATTATCCGGACTACCAACCGTGACCAATGTATTGTGTAAATTACCAAATACATACTGTTAACAAATTATTCCCATATACGTACCAAAATATTTTTTTTCATGATTAAGGCTGCAATATTTTAGTATTACATAATGTAATCTAAGAAAAATTTGTGTGTACATACATAAATAAGTGCATTCTATGTTGGAAATGTATCTCTTTATAATTTCTTAATAAACATTGATTTTCATTGATATGTATTCGTATTTCAATAAACGCATAAAATTATGTACATATTATTATTTCACAAAACCAAAGTACTACGTATGCACAAAACCAAAGAAGGTTTGTCTTCTTCTTTTTCTTGTTTTGGCTCCGCAGTAGTATTTGCCAGTGTCAATGTTTTGTTTCAATGGACAGTACAACATATTATACACAATAATTGTCGTGTGATTATTTCAATTTTCCAACAAGATGGTGGCTCTCTTGTTAGAACTTTTCAAGGGGTTTTTGTGGCATCTCAGAATTCATTGTCTGTGGTATTATTTTCCATTCACTTCACTTATGCACAATAACCGAATTGTATTACGTAAAAAACCCCCAATTTTACAAATATAGAGGCAAATAACACAAGATTATGAATAAAATACAAAATCCACTACATGACAGACCAAAATCCCGCCAAAAACTCTAGGAGGTCTGTCATACATTCGATTATCCGGACTTTCGATTATCCGAATGCCTAACGACAACAATTAGTCCGGTTAATCGAGTTTCTACTGTATTTATATTTCAAACTAGTGGGCACGGCGGACGTTGTCCCGCCCTGATAATAAAAAAACTTGGAATGAGACATATGCTGTTGCTGACTTCTTTGTTAGCATTATCAAGCTCTACAACTTTTCTCTAGGACTCAATCATATATCTCTCATCGTCGAGGCAGCGTTCATAAGAAACGCTTGCGTTCGACCATTTTTTCTCCGACTTACTTTACAAATCCGACTACCACAAAAAAGTCTTTTTATTTTTCGTGTTAATGTATAGCCTATAATATTCATAAATAACGTGGCTTTCTGTTGGTAAAATAATTTTCAAAATCGGTTTAGTAAATCCAGATATTACTCCCTACAACCTCACAAACTTTACCTCTTTATTATAGTACTAGCCTCTGCCTGCGACTTCGTTCGCGTGGAATAGTTACTTTAGGCTAACGCTAACCCGCAGCGGAAGCTCTCAAGAGGAAAAAAAACCGCGATTTTGAAACATTCTTCATTGGTGCTCCGCTCCTATTTGTGTTAGCGTGACGATATAGTTACGTGCCATTGACTTAGGTGGTATTAACTAGTTGCTATTCTTGTACACCCAGACTACCCCTAACTCTACTCCATTGAACAAATCCATCCAAATGTTGCCTGGAAGAAATTGCTAATAGCAATAAGGCCGCCCATACCAATAACAAAACGTGAAATGTTTTTGAAATGAATGTATATAATTGGTGTACAGTAAAGTTTAAACAAAAAAAAATATAGGCTATAAAAATATATATAGCCTATAACCTTCCTCGACAAATCAGCTATATAACACTGAAAGAATCTTTCAAATCGGACCAGTAGTTCCTGAGATTACCCCCTACAACGTCACAAACTCACAAACTTTACCTCTTTATAATATTAGTATAGATAGTATTGATTTGTATACATTAAGTGAATATATGGAAACTATGGTCGTTTAGTGGTTAAAGTATCGAACTCTGCGTCGATTGACTTAGTTTCGTATACTTGGAAATGAGAAGGAGCCTTTCGGTGACCGTCCTTTGCTAGTGATTCTGTGGGTTTTTCAAACTATAAATATTACGGTATTATTACATCGCATAACGTAAAAGAAATACTCTCGATAGAGTGGTACCTATATTGTGATTTCAAATTTGTCTGTCTGTTTTGTCTGTCTAATTGTCTACAACGTTAGTAATGCGACATGAATGCTTTTTTCTATTTTTGCTCCCCCCCGGCCCCCCCCCCCCCCCCCCCAACCAAGTAAATTACTTTTCTTTTTTTTTTTTTTTTTCTTTTGTGTGGGGGGGGGACCCCCCCCCCCCCCCCCCCCCCCCTTCCCTCCCCCCCCCCCCCCCCCCCCCTCCCCCGCCCGCCACCCCCCCCCTCCCCCCTTGTTGTTCGTGTTTCTATTGGGGGTGGTTATCTCTTTTCTCTGGTCCCCCCCCCTTTTTTTTCCCCCCTTTTATATAAAAAAAAAAAAAATGAATATTATGTTATCTGGCGTTACTAACAGAAGTTATACTAACGAATCACAATGAAAATAATCATTCCGTCTTAAAACTAATGAAGGCATCGGCACAGGACTACCTGAAGGAAGGTACTGGCATAATCACCGCGCCAGCCCACGGCGTATTGGCGATTTTAAACTACGAGAAGTCAGTAGTTCTATGTTGTTCCCATTTACGGTTGTATACAAGAATATTTCTCACGTTCCGGTTTCCGCATGTTGTTTTTCCTTCACCGTCACCCGATAGTGTTACCAATTTAAATTAGTAAACTGTAAATTAATAAACAACTGGGCTGCGAACACCATGGAGGTTATATCAGTCACAGTGTCTCTTTTCTACTTTGTCGCTCTCTAGTATTAATCAGCCAGGAGCTGAGAGATTCCTAAATCGCCACGGTATTGGCGACCGTCGTTTGTTGTTTTTATATATCTGTGATTCCAGTTGTGTATGGATTGTACTGTGCTCACCATAGGAGACAATGACGTCACATGGTCGTGGTACTTATAATAGTATTTTCCAATACTGGCGGCGTCCTCATGTTGTAAATATGTCTTAAACACTTGGTGCGTTACGGCAAGTGCACTTGATAGATAATTGTGCTCAATGAAGTGCAGTTGATAGATAATTGTGCTCAATAAAGTGCACTTGATAGATAATTGTGCTCAATAAAGTGCACTTGATAGATAATTGTGCTCAATAAAGTGCACTTGATAGATAATTCTGCTCAATAAAGTGCACTTGATAGATAATTGTGCTCAATAAATAAAATCCTATAAACAGATACAAACAAAACGCGAACGACATCGGGGCTGCTAACTAGTCTGCTTAATAAATAATACAGTTTGGTTTTTAATTTTGTCTAACATGCATCAGTAATGGGGTGTTAGTTAGGAAGTAGGTACATGCTTGCAAATTGACGTACTAGACTTTTTTTTTTAAAACATTGCATGGATCAGCGTGTTCACATGGCGGAAGTGAAACTCCTTTGGCTCATATTTATCACTTTTATCCGATACGAAATATATATAAGAGTTGTTGAGGTATGTATGCTTGGTACACATATATGTTTCAATAACTCATATATGTATGTATAGTTAGCTTAGCTTAGGTTAGCTCAGATAGGTCGCGAATTGCATGTAACAGGCAACAGTCAAAGCCGAGGTGTGCCGCGCACCCTTGAGCTAGTTGTCAAAATAAAATCGGCTGTGTGCCTTAAGCGCTCGCCTTAGTAGTCCGGTGAAGCTGTTAAGACCTTGCTTGGTCAATAGCGTAGTCAGTTCGAAAAAAAAAACATTACTATACGAAGTTCCGTAGTATAAATACTTAACTATACATTTACTCATTTTTGTGTACCACTAGTCCCAGACAGACAGACATACTTACACATAAACACAAATTCATACCTTATGGTTAACGCGTAAAGAAAATATATCTATAGCCGCTAATATTACAAAGCTGGAGGGTTTGTTTGTTTGGTTGAACGCGCTAATCTCAGGAACTACTGGTCCCATTTGAAAAGCTTTCAGTGTTAGATAGCTCATTTATCGAGGAAGGCTATGGCTATATATCATCACGCTAAGACTAATAGGAGCGGAGCACCAATGAAGAATGTTTTAAAATCGGGTAAATTTTTCCTTCTGAGAGCTTCCGCTGCGTGTTAGCGTTATTCCAAAGTAACTATTCCACGCGAACGAAGTCGCGAGCAGAGGCTAGTCTATGCATAAATAGGAAGAAACAAAACAATTAGGTTCATTTTTATTCTTAACGTGATACAATTTTAGGCCACATCGTGAAATAGTAAGAGAATCTATTCGAAAAAATACAGGCTTACAACACAATAAAAAGGTAAAGCTCCGACAGTCAAAAAGTCATAAGAAGTCTGTGTAGTGTGGAAAAAAATGCAAACTTCACGTCCAGTCACCGTGACGTCACAACATGGCCGCCGCGTCATCGCACCTCAGCGCGTTCTGATTGTTATATTTAAACTCTCCTATGCCGATAATGAATCCGTTGGAATCGGTCTGATCATACTCAATAGACGGACGGACGCGCGTCTTATCGTTTCTATATACTATAGAGATTTTTATTATGGTATTATTTCGTTGACATGTCTATCTTGTTTCTGTAAATGTGAATAAAAAAAAAAAATTACCGCTTCGTTTAATCAATACTCGTAATAAATATGTTAAACTGTACATAGATATAAATAAAATTGAAGGGTTCGTTGTTTGTTTAGGCTCATGTTCTAAACAGCTGAAACAATTTTGTTAATACATTTGCTATAATATAGATGACTTTTCCATAGCATATACGCTTTACTATAGAGGTTAAACAGTACTAATTAGTTTGATAGAGATAACATAATATCGACAAGAAGGTTGCAGAGTAAAAAAGGTTGGAGTATTGTAAAATTATGACTAAAAGAAAACGTAATTCTCGTAAAGCGACTGCAATATTTTCACCGGAACAAAATCACAAGCATCAGTTAGTTGAAAATGTAAGCAGAAGTACATTCGAGTGTTACTCGAATTCATCTACCAAAATGAGTTACAATTCAATTTTTTGCGCATCATGCAAAAGGTCGGCTGATCTATGACTATTTTAAATTCGACCATGTATCTATAGTACTATTATAAACTACACATGCACGCATACACGCTTACACATGAAAGTGGAAGGGTTTTATTTTTTCCCTTATCAAACTGAAATAGTTTAGAAAATTATCCGATACGTAATATATATAAGAGTTGTTGAGGTATGTATGCTTGGTACACATGTATGTTTCAACAACTCATATATGTATGAATAGTTAGCTTAACTTAGGTTAGCTCGGAGAGATCGCGAATTACATGTATCAGGCAACAGCCCAAGCAGAGGGGTACAGTGCACCCTTGAGCTAGTTGTCGAATAAAATCGTATGAATGCCTTAAGCACTCGCCTTAGTAATCCGGTGAAGCTGTTAAGACCTTGCTAGGTCAATAGCGTAGTCAGGTCGAAAAAAAAAGAAGCTGTTATAAAGCTGGAGGATTTGTTTGTTTGGTTGGTTGAACGCGCTAATCTCGGGAACTACTGGTCCGATTTGAAAAATTCTTTCGGTGTTAGTCAGCTCATTTATCGAGGATGCATATATCATCACGCTAAGATCAATAGGAGTTGAGAACCAATGAAGAATGTCTCAAAATCGGGTATTTTTTCCTTTTGAGAGCTTCCACTGCGTGTTAGCGTTAGCTCAAAGCGACTATTCCACGCGGACGAAATCGTTGGAACAGCTACTATGTTATACGAACAGGTATTTAAGAATAATTTAATTGGAATTTGTTTTAAAATCGCAAATAAACAACGTTTAAGAGCATGTTTATTTATCTAATTACTGTATTTTCTGCCAACGTTGGTTTTGATAAGGACTATAAGTGTATATAATGTAGTGGAACTAAAGAAAAATGATTCTAAATCTGTCGAGTAGTTGTGCGTGATTTGTGCACAACGACATACCACTATAATTTTATTTAGTTTAATAATAATCGTACGGATATTAAGAAAGCTTGACACGGAAGCATCTCTCGGTTACTCCAAACTCTCTTGTGTGTGTCGATGCCACCACGAATCCGCTGATCGAGGATGACGCGCCGCCATGTTCTCGAGTGTCACCGTGACTGGGAAATGTCTGCGCTTCCGGTGCAAGTGAAAGCGTTCGAATTTTAAATATCATAGGAAGTGTTTATGTTATTCTTTTTGACCACAGTTTATAGAGTTTTTTTACCGGGATTGATTCTTGGCATAGAGGTTGCGTGAACTAGGCAACTAGGCGCGTAAACTATTCTTGCTCAACAAAAAAGTTTTTTTAAATAGATCCGAATCGTCGTCTGTGGAATCGATTCAGGAAAAAATCAAGGCCTAGGGGATCCATTATCCAAAAATCGATGTCTTATTTTTTGAAATTATAAATTATTGTATGTTTTTAAATAGAAATAATTATATATGCTTCATTACATAGTATAAAATAAAGTCCCGTACCGCGTCTGTCTGTCTGTCTGTTCGCGATAAACTCAAAAACTACTAAACGGATTTTCAAGCGGTTTTCACCAGTGGATAAAGTGATTCATGAGGAACGTTTTTCATATAATTTGTCAAGGATTTATTTTTACTCAGGGCGGGACAACGTCCGCCGGGCCCGCTAGTTTTATATAAATAAAAAAAAATCGAATCACAATTTTATAGTATTTATACTGTCCAAGATCGATTCGACGTTAAATATCGATTAAAATCATCGATCTCAGATCACCTTTTTTAGCGTGAATATACCAGAAAACCAGAGACAAAGACGCGGGATAAATTTAATTACCAATAATGTATTATGGTGTTTTTGTATGGATCTTATATAGTTGCTTTTATATTTTATTCACACTCTTGTGTTATGTGCACTAGTGACGTGGATGGAAAATATTACCACGGAACCGGAATTGTGAGATGCCACAAAAATTGCCTGGAAAGTTCCTAACAAGGGGATCACCATCTTGAATGTTTAATTAACCACAATACCTACACTTTACTATTATCATCTATATGACAATGCCAGTGACAACCTGGAAGATTGGTTGTCGAAAACAAAATATAAAACCTGTTGCGGTGCGTGCCGGGACTTCGAACTCCATACGGGACAATCCTTTTTTTCTTAAACACTATCGGTGTTTTTACAAAAAAAAAATTAAATACATGGTTTAAAAAGGTTTCGAATTAAATCCACCGCGCCCGCCCGAGGCTAGTTCGCGTTACCCTTTTTCGCAAGTCTAACCTAACGTAACCAAAGCGAGACTAAAGAGCAAGATGGCGAACATTTAGCGACCGCGGTGCATTTAATTCGAGACCTTTTTAAAGCAAGTATTCAACACGTATTTAACATTTTCGTAATAACACCGTATTGGTTTTAGCGTCACAATCTCACGTGATGTTAATGATGACGTGGTCCAAGATAGTAAACACGATTAACCCTGGAGAGGGATTGGCTCTCGAGTACAGCTGCCGGAATATACCTAAGTAAGTTTTGTAGGCGGTAGAGCCACGCTGAAGCTGTTACTGGTTTCAGCATCAATGGGTCGGCTCGTCCGGGGTAGTATCACCCGACCCACAGAACACCGACGTGAAGTAACCACCCACCCTTCCCCCAAAACACAGGCTGGCAACACACTTGCGATTCCCCTGGCGTTGTTAATGTCTATGGACGGTGGTCCTATGATATGATAGAAAAAATACCCTAAGGGGTTAGCGTATTCGGACACAGCGTCGATGGACGTAGGTTCGAATCCGAGCAACTGAGTCGGTGAGCGCAGTAAAGGACAACATCGTGACGAAACCATAGCATGGTGGTAGGGTGTTTTCTAAGTCCATCTGGCTAGCTACCAGCCTCGAGTTGAATCTATACTTCTACACTAATATTATAAAGAGGTACAGTTTGTGAATTTGTGAGTTTGTGACGTTGTAGGGGGTAATCTCAGGTACTACTGGTCCGATTTGAAAAATTATTTCAGTGCTATATAGCTTATTTATCAAGGAAGGTTATAGTGTATATATCATCACGCTAAGGCCAATAGGAGCGGAGCACAAATGAAGAATATTTCAAAATTGGGGTTTTTTCCCTTTTGAGAGCTTCCGCTGCGTGATAGTGTTAGCCCAAAGTAACTATTCCACGCGAACGAAGTCGCGGGGAGAGGTTAGTAATTAATATAGTGCAGTGGTTCAAGTGTTTGCTTATCCGCAAATGTTATTTCCGATTTTGTGTGTGGTTTATAGAAGCGAATTGTATATATGTTTTTGAAGTCACACGGCTCTAATAACTGGTTCGGCTGAGTGCCTTAAGCGCTCGCCTTAGTAGTTCGGTGGAGCTGTTAAGACCTTGCCAGGTCAGTAGCGTAGTTAGTTCGAGAAAAAAAAAATAATTGATTATTTTTTACTCTTAAAGTGCGAGTTGGGAATAGCCGTTTAAACCGTTGTCATCAGATCGATTTTGCTCGTAGTTTAACTCGTGGTAATACAGATCTGATCTATACTTCGGAGACGGTACAATTTTTTAAGGAAAAAGTTAGTCTACGTCCTTCTATATATTTCTCACAATGTGTTTGCTAAATTTCATGATGATCTCCTGACTAGTTAACGCCTGAGAGCGTAACGAAGAAACAAACACTTGATTATTGTATTTAATCTGTCATAGAGCTAAAATGATTTCAGAAAAAAGGTCTAAAACAAGAGTCTGTAGGAAATGCAGAATTAAACCAGGAAATGTGTTAAAGAATTACTCTATTGCCACTGTACAAAAACAAGGTGTTTTTTTTTTTATTAACGTGGGTAAATCCTTTATGGATACGCCACCCTCTCGGGGGAGAGAGTGGGTTATGTCCGACTCGCACGGACTAAAACCACACGGTGTACCGTCCGCCGCATGGTAGGAGCGGCTAGGGATCGAACCTTCTGTCTTCCTGAGAAACCGCCCCTGCGGCAGCCTGGCGAGTGAAAGCCAGGCTTCGTCCTACTATAGAGAGACTACTGAGTACAAAACCAGTCGTCTCCCCTCGTCAGCCTCACCTGTGCAATGAGGAGATGGGTCCCCCGACCCATCCCCTCAGGCTCGGCTCGGTTATTTGAGGGGGCGAGTGTTCCGCCTCTCCCTCTTTCCTGCTCTCCTTTGGCGGAGAGGGCAACTTCGCGAATCTTTCCCACGGGCCCTCTCCGCCGCCTCCTTCTGCGAGATGACTTCCTCGCAGAAGGAGGCCACAGCAGTCCACCCGTCCTCGCTGCTGAGCATGGCCGAAACCACGCCCGGCAGCGAGAGATTATCCCCTACCGAAGAACAAGGTGTATCTATTCAAAGAATGAAGGAAGTACCTAGATCATTGACAAAAAAGTGGTTGTTTTTGCATAGATAAAAAACTATTCTTATATGTTAAGATATTTTCAACAAGGAGAAAAACAAACTTACGTTTGCATTTATATCATTACTTAGGATAAAGGTATCTACATAGTTATTTTTCCCAATTAAGTTCTTCAACGAATTCACAAAGGAGTTTCTCATTTCGGTTGTATTTGTTGTTTGTGTTTGTTACTTCAGAACTTTGTCACTTATAAACCGATTCGGAATATTTTTTCTATTGAAAAGAGGACATATTCACGGAGGTCCCATTTTAATTTTATTGGACTTTAAATTTCGAAGATGCACAAGGAGACCCCTCGAAATTGAATAGGAAATTACGTTAGCGCCGCCTAACTATGGCCAAGGACATTCTGTGTTTTTTTTGGAGTCGGTTTTTTATTGTCGTTTCTAAATTCTATTAAATTTGAACTTATATAAGTTCACCACGAATGCTATGTACAGGTAATTACTTAAGTATTTTATTGTACTTAGTATCTACTTCTGTCTAGTTAAATAGCAAAGACTACCATCAAATAGATATGTTGATTGCCAGTCTCCGTCAGAATGCGAGCCTGCAAGCCTCTCGTACGGGTATAGTAACTGATTCTGAAAACTACAAAAAAAATGGTTTTGTCTATGGAATGTCAAGCAGAGCATGACGGTATCGGTAACTCTAATTTTAACATTTATAAAATAATTTCCCACAATTCTATATAGGAAACGAAACGTCGAAATGAACCAACATATAGGAAAATGATTATATAAACCTTAGGTTACGCAAAATCAATCGTACGCCGAATATATATCCGTCTTTTACTAATACGCAACACGTATATGCGTTAGAGAGAGACGAGCGTAAGCGAAGCGTGCACGTCGCGTTTTAATTCTGAACTCCGCCCGTAGGCGTCCGTAGGCCACGAATACCGGTCCGCGGACAATGAGAGAAGTAAAAAAAAACCGGTCGTCGTTTCGGGACAAAAAGGTTTCATCCAGACGCTAAACCTCCTCGGACGTGGCTGTAAGGAGCGTGTTATCCTTGCCTAATTTGTACTTTTTAATCTGTACGGTTTAGACAACACAGATAAAAAAATGAAACAAATTATAGTTGGCGCTTGGTAGTGCATACGAAAAATTGCTAGGTCATCTGTTATCCGGCATAGTCATTGTGTGAAGAGTTGGTATATAGAAAAAAAATTGGACAATTTCACTGGGACACAGTGACAATGTGTTTTTTTTTAAACGGAGTGTATTTGAAAGTGTTTTCTTAGTGGCCAAGTTTTTGGTATGTGTTTTTTTATCTATCGTTATTTATTTTTTGTTTTTTTTTTAACATCAACTCGGAAGCTAGGTTATTCAATCGATGAGTTCTGTACACCGCGGAACTAGTGTGATGCTATTTGATATTATATTATTTGTTATATATATTATTTGATTATGCAGAATGGTGACTGACGCCCAGTTATATAAAACTAGTTACTGCCCGCGACTTCGTCCGCGTGGAGTAGTTACAATGGACTAAAGCAAACTTTAACTCGCGACTTCGTTTAAAAACAAATCAAAATACTCTTTATTCGATTTAGGCCCTGAGAAGGCACTTATGAACGTCAAAACTACCACCGTTTCGGACAAACAACCCGCTCATCGAGAAGAACCGGTAAGAAACTCGATCTGGTTTACCATTTTATAATACACTAGCGGGCCAGGCAGACGTTGTCCCGCCCTGATTATAAAAAAATCTTGACAAATTATATACCAAAACGTTCCTCATGAGTCACTTTATCCACTGGGTAAAAAAAACCGCTTGAAAATCCGTTCAGTAGTTTTTGAGTTTATCGCGAACAGACAGACAGACAGACGCGGTAGGGGACTTCGTTTTATACTATGTAATAATAAAGTAATTTTTAATTATTAAAACATAATAGACATATACAGTTACATTCGTTTTTGATGGATGCAGAGAGAGAGAGGCGTCACTTCCAAACGTCACCATCGTTCACATATTGGAATTAGATTGGATATTACGTAGAAAATGAAAATATTTTAAAGTAATACGTACGTCTTACCGTGACGATATATATATATATATATATATATAAGCCTATAGCTTTCCTCGATGAATGAGCTATCTAACACTGAAGGAATTTTTCAAATCGGACCGGTAATTCCTGAGATTAGCGCGTTCAAGCAAACAAACTCTTCGGCTTTATAATATTAGTATAGACGAGCTGTGCCCGCGACTTCCTCCACATGGAACCTTATGTAAAAAACAGTGATTAATAAAGTCATCTGAATGTATTAATTGAGTCCACTTACTTATCTACTTTTCTCTCGTACTTACGTCGCGTCGTCATTAAAGTTACAATAACTTTTGATAGAGTGGACAGATTTTAATGAAACAAAGACTAGGTTATTCTCGAAGATATGATTTGTGATTTTATTGGTGTGGTATTAGTGTGAACCTAGAACTTTGGCAGTGATGCGTGTTCGTACAAACAGACAGACAGACAGTAATTTCTAAAAATGATTGAAATGTATTTTATTACATACTAGCTTCTGCCCGCGACGAATAGTTACTTTGGGCTAACTAACACGCAACGGAAGGTCTTAAAACGAAAAAAAAACCGATTTTGATACATTCTTCATTGGTGATCCGATCCTATGGGTCTTAGCGTGATTATATGTAACCTACAGCCTTCCTCGATAAATGATTTATCTAACACTGAAATATTTTGTTCAAATCGGAACATTAGTTGCTGAGATTAGCGCGTTCAACCTAACAAATAAGCGTTATAATATTAGTATAGATTACTACTCTTATCTCGTACTTACCTCGAGCCGTCATTCAAATTACAATAACTTATGATATAGTGGACCGATTTTAATGAAACAAAGACTAAGTTACTCCCGAAGATATGCTTTATGATTTGTGATTTGAGGTTTTATCATGAACACAGTATTTTAGCAGTGATGCGTGTCCATATAAACAGACAGACATTTCTAAAATTGGTTGAAATGTATTTTCTTACTTATTCCCAGACACCTGCAACAATTTCATTAAAATGTAAAAAGTACAGACACGTTAGATTTACATTCTTATTATATGTATAGATATAGATTCACTAGCAAACCTGATAAATAAATATGCTACCATTAAGATATGCTAATAAGCTTATATTCACTTGGATATATATATATCATTACATAGTATAAAACAAAGTCTCCTACCGCGTCTGTCTGTCTGTCTGTTCGCGATAAACTCAAAAACTACTAAACGGATTTTCATGCGGTTTTCATCAGTGGATAGGGTGGTTCATGAGGAACGTTTTAGTATATAATTTGTCAAGGATTTTTTCATAATCAGGGCGGGACAACGTCTGCTGGGCCTGCTAGTATATATATATATGTGTGTGTATAAATTTCTTCTCTACGTGTATATGTCACTGAACTCCTCCTAAACGGCTGGACCGATTTTGATGAGATTTTGTGTGCGTGTTTCAGTGGATCCGAGAATGATTTAGATTCACAAATATACCCGGTAGGTGGCGCTCCAGTTGACTTTTAGATTTTTTTTTATTATCAAGGCAGGACAACGTCCGCCAAGTCCGCTAGTACATATATATATATATATATATATATAATTATTATATTAAAACATAATAAGAGATGTTGGGTGGTTGAAATATTTGGACGATTAAAAAAATGTCAAATACAGTGCTACCTACCGAGTCAATTATTCGAAATTATCAAAATAGGTAAGCTCTTCAGGAAATGAACTATTAAGCATAAACGCATACCGGATTTTTAAAAATACCCGAAGTAATTACTTCTGAACTCGCGGCTTATTGGGTCAGAAGCCCATTAGACCGGAGGTCTGTGGCATTTTACCACTCGTGCCGATCTATAGCTACGTTCTGTTGAAATAGTAATAAAGATTCATCTATTTACAAAACTTTCTCGTTTATATTATTAGAAGCTTGGTCTGCTGCGATAAATCGGTTATTACCAGTTCCAATTTTGTTTCCGAACGCGAGAAATCTTGAACAAAATTTAGAGCCCTTTTGCAGCGACCAATTTACATTTTCGATTTAGGTATTTGTTTTTATAAGAATTTGTAAAGTATACGTGAAACCGGTATCAGAACTTAATCTTGTAAAATTAACTTTACTTTTGGCATAAAATCTATCTTTTTGGCTGAGATATTAAACTTGGATATATGGTGACACAGACTCTTTTGTAAAGCTGAGAGTAATGAATATTTCTGCTATAGATTTTATCCCTTTACTAGCGGGCCCGGCAGACGTTGTCCCGCCCATTTTATAAAAAAATCCTGGACAAATTATACACAAAAACGTTCCTCGTGAATCACTTTATCCACTGGTAAAAACCGCAAAAAGATCCGTTCAGTAGTTTTTGAGTTTATCGCGAACAGACAGACAGACAAACGCGTTAGGGGACTTTGTTTTATACTATGTAATGATTACAAACCGTCCAAACAGCGCACGCCATATTATAGAATTTTTGCCCATTTTAGTTACATTTCTTGTGATTGATTATTGAAAATATTCATTTAACAAAATAAAATTCAAAAAAATTCAAAATCGCGTCATTATTACCGGAGATTACCCCGAACATCAAAACTCATAAATTTTACCTCTATATAATATTACTATAGATAAGTATTCTCATATTATAAATGTAAAAATGATTTTATATGTTCCTCATGAAATTTTGCAAACACTTTGTCAAGAGTACAGAAAATGACTTATTACTATTCCCAAGGGATAGGTCAAATCTATATGGTAGCAGATGAAGGCCCTAAAAAAAATACAAGTGAAAAATTAGTTAAGTAAACACTACTATTATGTTGTACTATTCTCTCTAACTACAAAATGAGTGAGTAAGACAAACGGCAGCAGGATGAATTTTGAAAATATTGACAGATTAACGTTCAGTTGGCATTTTATTTCATTACATAGTCGTAATGTAAAGGGAAGTTTTTGTATAGTTTTCTATGTTTAGTACATTAATTAGTACAAAGAAGGAGCGGGCAGCTCGTTTTATATAAAAGTAATATTGGTCAATAACATTCATCAAGTAAAAGATCTCAACGCGCACTGTGTGCAGTACAAGTTGTTAATTTATTAGTTCAAGTTATTAGATTAGTGTCATCTGTTATTTCTTTACAAAACTCTATTGATATGCATCAGATATACATATATATGTATGTTCAATTTATAATTTTATAGGTTATCTTATATTCGTGTGAAACAACAGTACGGCTTCAAATGATAACAACACTCTAAAGCTAGCAGGTTATAAAGGGGTATAAAATTTCTTAGTGCCTTTTCTTTCACCGAAAATTATACTCCGTATAGTTAAATTACAGAATTATAGAACCATATTGAAGCTATTACTGGTTGCTGCATTGAATGTGCCGGCTCGTCCGGGGTACTACCACCCGACACACAGAAACACCGACGTGAAGTAACAGTGCACGCATTGTTTCGTTTCGTTCGGTCAGTGAGAGCGCCGGAGGACCACCTCGCTTCCCTCCTCCCCTTCCCCCAAATGCACTTGTGACTCCCCTCGTGTTGCTAGTGTCTATGGACGGCGGTGATCACTTAACATCAGGTTACTCACCTGTTGTTTGTTTGCTATGATATACAAAAAAAAAAAATTAAAAAAAACGGGGTGTGGCTGCGTCATGGACACTGCCGTTTGTTGTACGTGAATACGTCACGTAACGGGCGATATTTTCTATATAAATTATTATTATTTATGTATGTCATAACCACAAGAAGTACCCCGTGTTTCCATGTTTTGTTTATGTACAGTCACCGTCGATGCTCCGTTCGGCCGCATTCACTTTTTTACGTTGCCGGCACTGCTTGACTCGGTCATATGATGTTTTGTTGGTACCATTCGATTGGTTTTGAGATGCTCTCTCCAACCCTATACGATTTCTGTATTTGGATTTGGCTTTTCGACGCGTATAGGCCGACATTATATATTTTATTTTTATTACTACTCTATTATATCCACAGTCACGATTTTACACTAATGTTTTATATATAATCGTTAGACTTAGATAAGAGTTGACGATTGAAACCTGAACAAACGTTGTAGTTTCACCGAGTCGAAAGTATTTTTTATTTTTATTTATTTATTTATTTTGCATGCGATACAATAGGTTACGGTGCTGTTATATTATTTTATAAGTAATTATAACTTATTACACATAATATACAATAAGCTAAAACAACAATACTGAAGAGGTTAACTATAAATCATAAACTTATAAAAAAAATGTTATTATACAATTTATCAAACTAGAACTATGGACCGCAAACTATCAAAAAGTAGATTAAAAATTGATGAAATCTACATTTGACCACTGCCACCTAAACTAGGTAATCCTGTGTCTCAGGTGGCATTACACATTATGACTCTATTAATGAACGCGTTATACAACCGCAGTGGATAATTTATTTTGAAACGCTATATACAAAAACAAGTGCATGTATGTATATACAAAAAAAGTTATAGTAAATGGAAACTCAAAACGCAGCAGAATTATCTCAAAATGGCGGCGCTTTCCACCTCGCCGCGTGCTATGTGTTACAATCCTGACTTAGCGTAATCAATTCTTTGATTCTTTAGATATCCAGTAGTAGAATTGAATTTTGAATGTAGATAATAGATTCGAAACTACATCGTATCCCCCGATTTTGTTATCATTAGATTTTTTGGATATGCCCCCCGTATGGTAGCAAATTTATTTATTTAATTAATTTATTTATTTATTTCAAAGAAATCTACAGCTTTACATTCTTAAAAAATTAATACAAGTATAATGTTAGTTTTGCCAAAATGATTTCAATATATAAACACAATTGTTTTAATATTGCTAAGGAGGCGTTCATAAATTACGTGAGATGTTTAAGGGGGGAGGGGATCGAGTCAAATCTCATCTAATCTTAAGTTGGAGAGAGGGGGGGTCTCGGCAAATATCACGCAATTTTTTTTCTGATTGAAACAAAAAAAAAACTATTTTGGTTCATTTACTCCAGATTGTACATGCTTAAGATTTAATATTAAGCGTAATCGTAATACGATTAAGATCATTCACTAATTCGTTCGAAAGAAAATAATTTCATTTTCTTTTTACAATAACAATCCAACGCGTTTACGTAAGAAATCCACATTTTGAAAAATGTCACGTGAGATTGGGGGATGGGGGAGGGGGTTGAATAAAATCTCACGACATCTCACCAGGGGGGGAGGGGGGGACAGAAAATTTAAAAAAAACACCTCACGTAATTTATGGACGCCACCTAACCCAAACGTTTATAATGAAAAATATCAATTATTGAATCTATCAGTAAATTCCATGTTAAGCGAAAAAGATTGGAATAAACATCATTACATAGTATAAAACAAAGTCCCCTACCGCGTCTGCCTGTCTGTCTGTTCGCGATAAACTCAAAAACTACCGAACGGATGTTCATGCGGTTTTCACCGGTGAATAGAGTGATTAATGAGGAACGTTTTAGTATATAATTTGTCTAAGATTTTTTTTATAATCAGGGCGGAACAACGTCTGCCGGGCCCGCTAGTTTAGAATAAAAAGAACTACTAATAATGACATAACAATTACATAAAACACAAAGTATATAACAATTCTGCTACTATCGTACCAAAAACAAATTATATATTATGTGTATGTGTGTATGTATGTGAGAATGAATGTGCTTATTCGTCAGGAATCTGCCTTTGAGGTATCGTTTATAATATTTTTTGTGATCTTCGCCTTAAAAGATCTACAACACTCATGAAAAGTATCTATATCTGATATTTTTTCATTATATAAGTGAGTGATATTTAAAGGGGCGTCCATAAATTACGTGAGGTGTTTTTTTTTTTAATTTTCTGTCCCTCCCTCCCCCCCTGGTGAGATGTCGTGAGATTTTATTCAACCCCCTCCCCCATCCCCCAATCTCACGTGAGATTTTTCAAAATGTGGATTTCTTACGTAAACGCGTTGGATTGTTATTGTAAAAAGAAAATGAAATTATTTTCTTTCGAACGAATTAGTGAATGATCTTAATCGTATTACGATTACGCTTAATATTAAATCTTAAGCATGTACAATCTGGATTAAATGAACCAAAATAGTATTTTTCTTTTTTGTTTCAATCAGAAAAAAAATTGCGTGATATTTGCCCAGACCCCCCCCTCTCTCCAACTTAAGATTAGATGCGATTTGACTCGACCCCCTCCCCCCTTAAACATCTCACGTAATTTATGAACGCCCCCTTAGCCATATTAAAACAATTGTGTTTATATATTGAAATCATTTTGGCAAAACTAACATTATACTTGTACTTATTTTTTAAGAATGTAAAGCTGTAGATTTCTTTGAAATAAATAAATAAATTTGCTACCATACGGGGGGCATATCCAAAAAATTCAAAGGTGTATTCACGTTAAAATACCCAGCTCAGGTGGGACAAGCGAGAAGATCGATGAATATCGATTAATAATATAAAGTTGTATGTAATCGATTGTTGCAGTCGAATGAGTAGATCGTCTCCCGGGTGACATCGATGATGATCGATCAGATTTGACATATTGACTGTCAAAATATTGCTCGCGCGATCCCCAGAGATCAGAGTGATTCGACAGTATTTTCTCTTGGCTAGTATTAACCCGTGGTTTTTCAAAACCAAAATCAATAATACTTTATCCAGTTTAGGCCCTGAAAAGGCGCTTATGAACGTCAAAACTACCACCGGTTCGGACAAACAACCCAGTCATCGAGAAGAACCGGCAAGAAACTCGATCTGGTTTACCTGTTTAATAAATACACTAGCCGACCCGTGCCCACTTCGTTGGGCGGTAATAGGCATTATCAAGCTACAACTTTTCTCTAGAACTCAATCATATATATCTCATAATTAAGGCAGCGTTCGTTAGAAACGTCTTCGTTCGACCATTTTTCTCCGACTCCCCAGATATTACCCCCAACAACCTCACAAACTTTACCTCTTTATAATATTAGTATAGATTATAGATAATATAGTTAGTTAATAGCTTCTGCTCGCGACTTCGCACGCGTGGAATAGTTATTTTGGGCTAAGACGCAGCGGTAGCTCTCGAAAGGAAAAATACCTCGATTTTAAAACATTTTTTATTGTTGCTCCGCTCCTATTGGTCTTAGCGTGATGATACATAGCTTATAACCATTCTGGATGAATGAGCTATATAACACTGAAAGAATTATTCAAATCGGACCAGTAGATCCTGAGATTACCCCTTACAACGCCACAACGTCACAAACTTTACCTCTTTATAATATTAGTATAGATGACGTCGTGTGTCATTATAGTTAAGACTATAACGTATGGAATGTCGGCCAATATCTAATAGATAACTGCAAAAAATCATTCCCTAAATATACACACCGAATTGAATACATCCTAACAAATCGTTTTTTAATTTATTTTTTTATTATTATAAAGGATGTGGGTGTTGTTATGCCAATGCACTTTGAAATAACAATACTAAAATAAAAAAAAAAAAAACGATACAAGAGATTTCGAATGAGAACATCCCACACTTTGTAAATTTTAAACGAGCTCCGTCTCAAGAGGCCTCCGCTCTGGCTGTACGGGCGAACGCCCTTGCCTCGTTCGAAGCGAAAAAAAAAACAACGGACGCTCGTACTTCGTGATTGGATTTGTTATTCGATGCCAGATACTGTGTTAACCTGTACATATAATAAGAACGTAAATCTAACGTGTCTGTACTTTTTAGATTTTCGTGAAAAAAATGTTGCAGGTGTCTAGGAATAAGTAATAAATATGACCAAACCTCTTCAAGAAACCCATAAAGCATATCCTCGAGTAACATTTAGTCTTTGTTTCATTAAAATCGGTTCACTCTATCAAAAGTTATTGCGATTTTAATGACGACGCGACTTAAGTACGAGATAAAAGTAGTTAGTAATTAGATTTCATAAATTCAGGTGACTTTATTAGTCACCGTTTTGTACATCAGATTCCACGCGGACGAAGTCGCGGGCACAGGTATTATGTTACTATGATTGTAATGTATTTAAAATAACATTTAATAATTAATAATATCAGCCCTTTGTAGTAATAAATATTCATTCAAATAATCATAGTTTTTATCGTTTGCAAACTAATCTTGCTAAACACGTTAATCTTAGAGGGGGCTGACTATCAAGTGCATCTGCCAGAACACACCTATACGTACTTGACACTCGCTAGAAAAAGCCTTAACGCCACCATTCTATGGTTTCATAACGTTGTTTCCGACTCTATTTCTAGTATTCTACGTACGTATCTATGTCCATCCACCAGATTAGGCCCCCCTCGGCAGCGGCTCAAGTCTAGGTCCGTTCCCTCGGCGTGGAGCCCTTGAGTGCGCTGCTCGCGCGATACAGTGACACAAAATCTTACATCACTGCGGCAACATTACACATATCACCTTCACACACGTGCACGCATACACGCTTACACATGCAAGTGGAAGGGTTTTATTTTTGTCCCTTATCAAACTGAAATAGTTTAGAAAATTACTTGATACGAAATATATACATATAACTGTTGTTGAGGTATGTATGCTTGGTACACATATATGTTTCAACAACTCATATATGTATGAATAGTTAGCTTAGCTAAGGTTAGCTCAGATAGTTCGCGAATTGCGTGTATCAGGCAACGGCCCAAGCCGAGGTGTGCCGCGCACCCTTGAGCTAGTTGTCAAATAAAATCGGCTGAGTGCCTTAAGCGCTCGCCTTAGTAGTCCGGTGAAGCTGTTAAGACCTTGGTAGGTCAATAGCGTAGACAGTTCGAAAAAAAAAAATCTACGTCCATCGACGCAATGTCCGAGAGTACGGTATAAATAACCCATCATCAAAAAGACACAGTAAGTAACATTTCGATGTAAATTAAACTATGGTATGCTTAAAAATATTTATTAGTAACTTAATGTTAATATTGTATTTCAAATGAGCAGAGTTGTGGATACTGCTAGTTCAATATAAACTCATTGTTAACCTTGGTACCAGTGTATTCCACTTGTAGTTACAATTTTCAAAAGGGAACTACTTTATCTTACACTAGCTCATACCCACAACTTTGTTTACGTTGTTTATTGTCGTAGACAAAGAAAAAACATTGAAAGCAAAAATATATTTTGCTTACAAAATGAAATCATAAACAATATTATTTACTTTTTCTCCTGACCACGCGCGCCACATCGCTCGCCCCACATCACGCATCGCTAAACACATAACGGTTACATTACTATCTTAGTTTTTTTTATAATAACTTTATATGAAATACTAGGTGTTGCCCGCGATTTCGTCCGCGTAGAATAGTTATTTTGGGCGAATGCTAAAATGCAGCGGAAGCTCAGAAAAAAAAAAACAATTTTGAAACATTCTTCATTCGTGCTCCGCTCCTTTGGTCTTCGAGTGATGATATATAAGCCTAAAGCCTGCCTCAATAAATGAACTATCTAAACATTGAAAGAATTTTAAGAAATTCAAATCGGACCAGTAGTTCCTGAGATTACCGCGTTCAACCAAACAAAGGAACCCTCCACTTTTATAATATTAGCATTGATTTATGTTTCTACCAATTTTGGTTTTTGCATTAAACTGAAATGTATATAACGTTACCTACATTTTTTCTCTAACTTACGCCCTCGTTCATATCACAATAATTTTTCATGGAATGAACAGATTTTAATGAATCAAGAATAAATGTTACTTAAGAACATATTATATGATTTTATTATGGACTTTTTAAGTGAAACTTAGTACTTAAGTACTTAATAGTTAGTACTTTATTTGTGCACGCATACAAACAAACAGGGCAACATACATTTCTGTTCTACTGATTTCTACCTTCTTTGACTAAAAAAGCCCAGTACCTAAGATCGAACCTTTAAAAACGACCACTGGACTACCACTACTAATAATTTATTAAGAGAGATTAATAATTGTATTGAAAAAAAAATAACGATCGACAGTTATAGGATAGATTATTTCGACCTAAACTTCCCATTCGCGAAACGGCCGGATAAATAATGAACAAGTAAATAACACATAATTAAAACAAAAAATAATAAAGCGGCGAATCAAAAAGGCCGCGACGAGACAACCGCGGGCGCTTTAAAAAAATACCACCCATCCCGCTCTAACAATAAGGACCGGCCGATTTAAAAACGATTCGAAATTCGAACGAAAATAAAATACAATAATAATATAATATGTACGGATGCGTTCATCTCGCTCGGTTACGCCGCGCCAGACGGAGATGCGATTAGTTCAATTTAAATTTGGAATGCGAGTCGGACGCTCCGCTTTAACAAATTTACGTTTGCGGTCGACCGCAGCGCCACCGTCTCGGTGTCACTGTCAGAATGTATAGCGGTTTTGTTGTTTCGTCAGAATTCCGTCAGCATTTGTAAAGTTGTTCTAGTATAATTTAGAGCCAAGATGGCGGTCGTGGTTTAATAAGCGTAGATTGGAGACAATTGTTTTCATTAATATTGATGTTACACGATTGGTGGATAGATCAATATTAATAACTTTCTTTTTTTTCTTGTTCTTAATAGATACATAGATCGTTTGATTTATGTGTTTTATTTTATTGTCTTAGTGAATATTAAACGTATTCTATCTTTAAGAATGAATTCGTTTCCAATAACGTTCGATGGTAGTTGTGTATTTTTATTTTGCCAACCAATCTTCTAGTAGATTATTACCGCCGTTTTTTTTTGTTTGTTTATATCATAGTTGGCAAACGAACAGGTGGGTCACCTGATGTTAAGTGAACACCACCGCCATGGACACTTGCAGGGGAGTCGCAAAGGCCTGTGTTTGGCGGAGGAGAGAGTGGAGTAGGGGAGGGGGAGGGAAGTGGGTATCCGACGCTCTAGAGTCAGAATTACTTAAGCGGGCCACTAAAAATCGACTATTCGATTTTGATATATCTATGAGCATTTTTGGTAGCTTTATAAGTTGAAAGTAATACCCTAAAATGATTTTTGAAAATTTCAATTTTTCAAAAATTTATGATCGAGTAAAAATTTCGAGTACTTTTTTTTTTTTATTAAAATATATCAGTGAATAATTGCTGGATTTTAATGAAACTCAGTTTGTATGCTAAGGAATAGCAGATGAATAGAATAAAAATAATTTACGTAAAAAAAAAAATTGTTTATAATTAATTAATAAACAAATGGTAATTTAACTAACGTCTCGGTGTTGTAGAAAAATTTTTTTTAAAAAAAATATTCGTTGAACTATTTAACTAAATGATGGCACAAGAAAATTTTAGTGCTCTCTTACCAGGAAAAAGATATGAACGATTGAATGTGGTAGACAGCGGCCGAGGCGGACGTGCTACGCCGAGCGCTGCTCCTATGCCGAGCTTCCGAACATACTTCTACCTTCTGCAATTTTCCAGGCTAAATAAAACTTTAAAAATAAATGACATTATTAAATATTTATTAAAATTTAGAACTTATTTCTTTACAGATTTTTTAACTTTCATGACAGAACTTTCGCAATAAAAAATTGCTGTCTACCACATTCAATCGTTCATATCTTTTTCCTGGTAAGAGAGCACTAAAATTTTCTTGTGCCATCATTTAGTTAATAGTTCAACGAATATTTTTATAAAAAAAAATTTTCTACAACACCGAGAAGTTAGTTAAATTACCATTTGTTTATTATGAAACTAATTAATTATAAACATTTTTTTTTTACGTAAATTATTTTTGTTTTATTCATCTGCTATTCCTTAGCACACAAACCGAGTTTCATTAAAATCCAGCATTTATTCACTGATATATTTTAATT
The DNA here is from genome assembly GCA_036509395.1 of Antheraea yamamai. Taxonomy (NCBI): domain Eukaryota; kingdom Metazoa; phylum Arthropoda; class Insecta; order Lepidoptera; family Saturniidae; genus Antheraea; species Antheraea yamamai. The sequence continues at coordinate 2,263,791 of AP028452.1, forward strand.
AAAAAAAAAAAGTACTCGAAATTTTTACTCGGTCATAAATTTTTGAAAAATTGAAATTTTCAAAAATCATTTTTGGGTATTACTTTCAACCTATAAAGCTACCAAAATATGCTCATAGATATATCAAAATCGAATAGTCGATTTTTAGTGGCCCGCTTAAGAAATTCTGACTCCTAGCTAGCTAGAGAGCCCTAGAGAGCTAGATTAGCTAATAGTATTACAAGTTTCTTGCGATAATTTCAATATTCTAACAAGATGGTGGCACCTCTTGTTAGAACTTTCCATGAAGTTTATGTGAGCCCTTGAGTGCGATGCTCGCGCGATACAGTGACAAAATCTTCCTCCTTACGTCTTTTTACACGCCCATACCATTTGAGGCGGTTTACGGTCTTTTTGTCAACGATTGGTGCGAAATAAAGCTCCTACGTACTATATAATATCTGGTATTTTATCGAGTCGAGTGTCATTTCCCGCCCACCTCAGCATCTCCATCTCATTGATATGTAATTTTTATTTATGGGCCTAGATATTTAATGAGATATGTGGGTTTATATAATACCATCCTTGCTTTCCCGACATCCGAGAAAGCAAGAATGCTTTACAGGCTGGTTATGTCTGGTATTAAAAACCAGTGAATTGTGGACATATTTTATTTTGTCGTTAATTAAATGCGTCATGTAAAAAGGCGTAAGGAGGAAGATTTTGTCACTGTATCGCGCGAGCAGCGCACTCAAGGGCTCACATAAACTTCATGGAAAGTTCTAACAAGAGGTGCCAACATCTTTTTAGAATATTGAAATTATCGCAAGAAACTTGTAATACTATTAGCTAATCTAGCTCTCTAGGGCTCTCTAGCTAGCTAGAGCGTCGGATACCCACTTCCCTCCGCCTCCCCTACTCCACTCTCTCCTCCGCCAAACAGGCCTTTGCGACTCTCTTGGTGTTGCAAGTGTCCATGGCGGTGGTGTTCACTGGGGTGTTATGGTCAATTTGTGACCAGACCCCAATTACAAGTAAAGACCAGGAAAGTAAAATTATAATATAGGGACTTATTATTATTATTACTTTTTTTTTTTTATATCATAGGAGGCAAACGAACAAGTGGGTCACCTGATGTAAGTGATCACCACCGTCCATAGACACTTGCAACACCAGGGGAGTCACAAGTGCGTTGCCAGCCTGTGTGGGGGAGGGGGGAGGAAGGGAAGGGGAAGGGGAAAGTGGAAAGGGAGGGGAGGTGGGTCTCCGGCGCTCTCACTGACCGAACGAAACGCAATAATGCAAGCACTGTTACTTCACGTCGGTTTTCTATGAGAGGGTGGTACTACCCCGGGAGAGCCGACCCATTTATGCTGAAACCAGTAATAGCTTCAACGTGGCTCTACCACCTACAAATATTGTTATTTCCAGCATCGTAAGAAGCCAAATTAATCTATAATTTGGTGGATATCCGGTATAACGTGAAGAACGTGATTGCGAGTTTCTGTTAGTTTTAATTTCTTTTATGCTATTCATTTCTTAAAATTTTTATTTGATTGTATGGATAAAGGCGTGTTCTTTTAAACAAACTCTCGACGAAGAGAAAAGAAAAACACGGATGAGAGAAGATTACATGTGACAGAGATGCGAATGTTAAGGTGGATGTGTGGTGTGACTAGAGTTGATAAGATTAACAATGAGTATATCAGAGGAAGTTTGGAAATAGCACCAGTGACAAAGAAGTTGAGGAGGTTAATAGGTTAGCATGCTACGGGCATGTCATGAGAAGAGATGAAAGTCATGTAACTAGAAAAGTTTCGACTATCGAGTAGAGGAAGGTCGAAAACAGTATGGACGGATTGTGTGAAAGATTATATGTGTATAAAAGGTGTTAGTTAATACTGAGATGACACCTGATAGGTGATAGGGTAAAGGTAAGCGGAAGAAAAAGTAAAGAAAAACGGAAAAAAGTAGCGAGATTCAATTGCAATTTAATTTCGGTACACGGTCGCACTTCAAACGGAAGACTAGATATCATTGTCGTTCTTACTAACACACGTTCGAAGCCAGGGCGGGCAACTAGTTCGAAATATATATCTAAAAATCATGTAACAATAGAGAACAATCGACCGTAACACCGAGACGGATACGCGAGCGAATCAATAGATTCACGATCTACGGATAGATTCACTTTCGACACCGGCGCGCCGTGTCGCGCAGTCACTGTCAAGGCTACTATATTGTTGTTCGATTGATAGAGCAAAAAAAATATCGGATTATGTAATAATTGTTTCAGCTTGTATCGGCCGGCTCAGATCGCGTGAAACGACTATTCATAAAGTAGTAGGTAATATAACGTTGGTGCTATAGCGTGTTAACGCGTTGCTGACTTGCTGGCGCTCATTTATTACATGTTGCATTAGAATAGAAAAAGAAATTCAAAATTAAAACGTGGCGCCATCTATGAGATACCAATAACAGTCGGTTCTACAGTTTTCCGTCAACGAACTAATTTAAAGCGCCATCTGTTCGAGACTGATGAAACTAATAATTACAACAATCAACATTGACGATCATTTAATGTACATTTAAAAAATATTGAGCACGTTAATCGAAATATAAATTATCGTATCTCTCAAGTTGGACCAAATTATACATAAAGTGGGTGGTAGAGCCACGTTGAAGCTATTATTGGTTTCAGCATAAATGGGTCGGCTCGTCCGGGGTACTACCCTCTCATAGAAAACCCAGTTGAAGTAACAGTGCTTGCATTGTTGCGTTTCGTTCGGTCAGTGAGAGCGCCGGAGGCCCACATCCCTTCCCCTCCCCTCTCCTCTCCACTCCCTTTCCCCCAAACACAGGCTGGCAACGCACTTTCGACTCCCCTGGTGTTGTTAGTGTCTATGGACGGCGGTGATCACTTAACATCAGGTGACCCACATGTTCGTTTGCCTGCAATGACTTAAAAAAAAATGCTAATCTTTCATGAAGATTGTTTGAGTAGTTTCGGAGTTCATCGTGGACAGACATCACGACACTGGATTTTTATATATTTAGATAACACATTGTTTTTAGATTTACGATTATTTTCCTTTCCCATGTTATTTTAAATGTACTTATCCTAAATTGTAACTAATCTCTGCCTATATTTTGTTCCCCACATTTTTATTATGAATCGACTCGTATCGACGCCAACAATCATAAAATAGTCGTGTTATTCGAGTCACGTCAACATCAACCAGCTATAGTATAATCGCTATCGTTAATGATATTATAACTAAAACGTTGTAGATACGTTATAAGCGCTTCGGCAGCGCCTTGTTAAAACTTGGCTATCTAGCTGATTTTTAACGGCTGCCCCGTCAATCCGCCCGTATGTAAGCGACATATAACTATTAATTTTTCACCAGCGTTATTGAGAATATACCTACTTCTACATTTTATATAAAACAGTGTGGCGTTACAATAATACTTTACACATGTGTGCGTTTTCGTGCCATTTGTTTTGTCAAAATGTCATGTAGTTAACGTATCTACAGCTTTTTAGTTATAATGTGTTTGGCTATCGTATTTATTCCCCCTTTCTAATGTTATTTTAAAGTTACTTATCCAAAATTATAAATAGTATCTGGACTGTACTTTGTTCCTGACATTTTCAAAATGAACCGACTTGCACGCCATCTATCGTAAATTAATCGAATTACTCCATAAACATTGAGGTACCTGTACTCAACAATCCACGATTGGGATCGTTGTCATATGTTATTCTTCTCTGTAAAAGCATATGTGTATTTAATATAGTAAGTAGTTTTGTCTATTATTCCTGACATATTTCGAAAGAAACGACTCCCACGCCATCTATTGTAAAGTAGTCGTACTAATCAGTAAACATTCGGGGACGTGCACACAACAATCTACCATTGTTTCATCGCAAACATAAGAATTGTAAGAACAGCGTAGTGGATAAACAAAGAAACATATACTTTATATATATATATATATATATAGCTGTGCCCGTGACTGCACACTTGTTTTTCATGATTTGTTGTAGGAAGATTGTTGGAAATGCTGGAGGCGTTCCGAAATTACAAAGATATACCGCTGTTTTTCATCTGGATAATGATAGTAATGCAAATATTTTTATAACGTATAACCTATATCTACCACTATCATGCCCCTATATTTTGGTTTTATCTATACATATAATAAGAATGTAAGTCTAACGGGTTTGAACTTTGATTTTTGTAAAAAAAATTGTTCCAGATGTCTAGGAATAAGTAATGAAATACATTTCAATTATTTTTAGAGATGTCTGTCTGTCTCTTTGTTTGGACACGCATCACTGGTAAAATACTCTGTTCACGATAAAACCTATAATATAATAAAACCAGGGAAATCATAAAGCATATCTTCGAGTAAAATGTAGTCTTTGTTTCATTAAAATCGGTTAACTCTATCAAAAGTTATTGTAATTTTAATGACGACGCGACTTAAAAGAGTACGAGAGAAAAGTAGATAAGTTAATGGACTTAATACATTCAGATGATTTTATTAGTCACTGTTTTTTTTACATTAGGTTCCACGCGGACGGTGTCGCGGTCAAAGCTAGTATTAGAAGAGAAAAAAGTAAACAGATATTAAATGAAATACAGTATTCGCGTTACATTCTTGCTTGTGACAAGTAAAAACGTTACTTTTTAAACTTTCGAAACCAAAAACGGACTCGCCGGCATAACCTAGCGATTGATAATGTACGCATGGTGATATTTCCTCGTGTATTTTCCAACTGAAATCGAACCGAACAAAAACAAACTATGCAGAATCGATTATACCGTTTATAATTCCGTCCGGTCCGAAAATAAAAAGTTATTTTAATTGTTTCGCGGCAAAAAAAGGCGTCGGACGCCATGTTGTGTGCGCCATATTGGCGGGACCTTCACGGTTGACCAATCAGAGAGCGTTGCGATCGTGTAGTAGGTACCTATATCAGCGTGGGTTTTTCTTTGTGTTGTTTCGAATCCGCAATTTTCGATATAATCTTTAGGTAATCTGTATTCGGTATCGATTAAATGGGAGATGTGTATTCTTTAACACTTCAAAAGTTTTATCATTTGAGCACAAATGCATTAAACGACGATGTGGTAACGTAAACACGTTGAACTTAGACAGACTCTCAAGTGCAATTACTGGAACACACGTACATGTGTTTGGCGGCAAATATTAATTTGAGTGTGGTAGCAACAACAAGGCAGAAAACCCTACCACAATAGTATGTGTATCTCATATTGTTTTCCTACGCCGAAAGCTTTCTAGAAGTCATTACAAAGTTGTCATAATTTAGTTGAGATAAATCTTACAAACTAATGCCCGGTTTCTGAGGTAATTTGATAATAGTTTGTCTGTTCAATAGCGTTATCGGTTCGATAACTTGTCAAATTGCGTTTCCGAATATACAATCATACGATAAATGTCAGTAAAACTCAACGGGCCATTTGACAGTTTTATCTTATGGATAACTTTGTCGAGCCAATAACTATCGGTAGTTTAACCGAGTATCTCAGAAACCGGACATAAGAAAGGGGAATTACGTTATATATATATATAAAGAAAATGAAAGAAGTCTGTCATTGTGCTTGCTTAACTCAAAAAATAATTTGATAAATTCTGTTTTAGGTTAGCCAATGTTACTATCAATAGGAGGTAAATAGTGATTATATGTGTGTAGTATTTATTATATATGCCTTCCAATAAGGGTGGCATGGTCGCTTTATGACCAAACCATTATAAAAAAAAGCATGACCGCGGCGACCGGCGATGGATAGTGTGTCACTCGGTGGTCGCCATTGTTTTTGGATTGTACTGTGCTTACCATCAGGCACATTGCAGTCATTTTACCGTGCTACAATTAAAAAAAACTGTTTTTTTTTTAAATCATTTATTTAAATCATATATACTTTTTTTATTTTTAGTCTTTTGTAATGCTTACACCAATTGTAGTTTCTAAAAACATTAATAATTTTATGATGAAATTAAGTTATCGTAATATTGAAGTGAGACTTCTTATGGCGCGGTACGGAAAATTTTCCGTTACGCGTTAAACATGTCTTTCCGAGTCTAGTAGTGTAGTCCGGTGAAGCTGTGAAGGCTTTACAAGGCCAATAGCATAGTCAGTTCGAAAAAAAAAAGAGTCTAGTAGTATACCAAAATGAGTAAATGTATAGTTAAGTATTTATACTACGGGACTTCGTATAGTATATAATTTATAAGCATATTATATCTATACTAGCGGGCCCGGCAGACGTTGTCCCGCCCTGATTATAAAAAAATCCTTGACAAATGATATACCAAAACGTTCCTCATGAATCACTTTATCCACTGGTGAAAATCGCTTGAAAATTCGTTCAGTAGTTTTTGAGTTAATCGCGAACAGACAGACAGACAGACGCGGTAGGGGACTTTGTTTTATACTATGTAATGATATAAGCCATACAAGTTACACTTATTCAGCGTCTAGATACAGATAGGTATTGTTTTTTTACATAAGTGTGTAAGTAGAAAAATTAAAAAAATTGAGTGACAGTTTGCGCACAACGACATACCTGTATCATTTTATTTATCTATACTTCTATACTAATATTATAAAGAGGTAAAGTTTGTGAGTTTGTGACGTTGTAGGGGGTAATCTCATGAACTACTAAACCGATTTTGAAAATTCTTTTACCAATAGAAAGCCACGTTATTTGTGAGTGTCATAGGCTATATAGTATTAACCCGAAAAATGAAAAGACTTTTTTGTGGTAGTCGGAGAAAAAACGGTCGAACGAAAACGTTTCTTACGAACGCCGCCTCAACGTTGAGAGATATATGATTGAGTTCTAGAGAAAAGTTGTAGAGCTTGATAATGCTTACAGAAAAGTCATCGACAGCATATCTCTAACTTCAAGGGTTTTTTTTTTATTATCAGGGCGGGACAACGTTCGCCATGACGGCTAGTATATATATATAAAAAGACATACATTTTATCTTTCTTAGCACGTCCATATGTACTTTAATTATGTAATGTACTCAATAGACGTACAAAGTTGTTTGTTCATACCTTAAAACATTAAAATGCTTAATTTTAATATTTTCACGGTGTATAAAAAACGCTAACCACCCTTTGACGTAGACTACAGTTATTCTGCGAGTGAAGAAGTAAAAAAAAATGTGTATTTCACACTCCCGGACACAAAGGGCGGATTACAGTCAAGCCATTTTATTGTTTGCACCATAAATGTCATTTTGTGGCCACCGTCAGCCACCGGACGGGCTATTAACAGTTCGTTTTTTTTTTATATTCCGTTTAACCGCTTAACCCATTGTCTCGTTGCCGATAAGATAATGTGCTCAAGAATTGACTGCTGTCATATTTGAATGCGTATTTTTTTTTAAACTTTGTCGTAAATCTTTATTTAAAAATCGCGTCTAAATTTGTTTCATTTGACGTTGGAACATGTTACAGTACCTGGCTTTTGATTTGGCACGTCGGAGAAAAGATTGAGGTAGTTGTTAGCTTTCGTATAGCGTTGTCTTCGTCTAGCGCAGTCCCAAGGACTGCCGAAAGTAGTGGAAACTCAAAACAATGGAATAACTGTGTTTTTTTTTTTAATTTTGTAATCAATTGTGTATTGAATTATTTAAATTTCATAGAAATTAATATCTAAAAATACTTTATTCAGTTTAGGCTAGAAGAAGACTTATGAACGTCGAAATTACCACCGGTTCGGAAAACAACCCAGTCATCGAGAAGAACCGGCAAGGAAGTTTTTTTTATATTTTTTAATTATTTCCATTTTTTTTTTTGAAAAAAAATTCCCCCCTTTTCTTATATTTTTTCCAACCCCCCTTTATAAGGTTTTTTTTTTGTTGTTTTTTTTTTTGTTTTTTCTCAATATTAATATATTTTTTTTTATTTAATAATATATGGTGGTGTGCATCTGTAAAAAATATATTTTTATCTCCATCCCCCTTCCCCCCTTCCTATTCTAACCAACTCATACTCCAGCATGTCTAGGTTATCGTGACCAACCCACAAACTTATCCCCAATAAAAATCCTGACATCTACACATCCACTACCCCCGTCCTAGTCTGACGCAATCTCAGTACTCACAGCATTTCTAGGTCATCGGTGACGCAACCCACAAGCTTATCCCCAACCAAAAATCGCTGACATCTACACATCCCTACCCACCTTCCTAGTCTGACGCAATCTCAATACTCACAGCATGTCTAGGTCATCGGTGACGTGAACCCACAAGCGTATCCCCAACCAAAAATCGCTGACATCTACACATCCCTACCCACGTTTCCTAGTCTGACGCAATCTCAATACGTCACGAGCATGTCTAGGTCATCGGTGACGCGAACCCACAAGTTTATCCCCAACCGACATAATCGCTGAACGAACACAAGTATAATAGAAATCATAACCGTGGACTAAAGCTAGTGCGTTTAAATAAAATTGGGTGTAAACACCTCATGTTTATTAACTGGCTTACAAGCTCCCATTTAAGTATCGGACTACTGTACGTAATTAGCCACGGTCGCTAAGACCCCGTCTCTCGGTTAAGGCGATTATGAGAGAATTGTAAAGCGTTGAAAGGGTTGACTGCGTTTTTTTTTTGTCTCGTCCGAGTCCGAGGGTCTCGTAGCGTAGTGATGATTTATGAAAGATTACTTAGAACGGTTTTTCGGTTTACTTTGATAATAAGTTTTGACCAGCGCCAGGGGAATTGTTTAAGGTCTCCCATCATCCGTGCGGTCACCGTTTGTAACGGTGTTGTGCGATTTTGGTTTTTGTATGTCTGTTCTTGCAATTTCTATAGTATTGACTCGCTACCAATGAAATATTAATTAATAAGGATTAAATTTGCTACGTGTTTGTAATATCGATGTATCGAAATATGATTTAGCATTTCGTCTAATGTTAAATGATAATGTGGCATAGAATATTTTTTTTTATAGATAACTGGCGCGCACATTGGACGTTGTCCCGCCCTGGTAATAAAAAAAAACTTGAAGTTGGACATATGTTCTCGTTGACTTTTTTTGTAGGCATTATCAAGCTCTACAACTTTTCTCTAGAAGTCAATCATATATCCCTCATCGTTAAGACAGCGTTCGTAAGAAACTTTTTCGTTCGACCGTTTTTTCTCCGACTACCACAAAAAAGTCTTTCCATTTTTCCGGTTAATATATAGCCTATGACACTCACAAATAACGTGGCTTTCTATTGGTAAAATAATTTTCAAAATCAGTTTACTAGATACAGATATTACCCCCTACAACGTAAGAAACTCACAAACTTTACCTCTTTATAATATTAGTATAGAATAGCTGTGCCCGCGACTTCGTCCACATAGAATCTGATGTACAAAACAATCACTAATAAAGTCATCTGGACGTATTTAGTCCATTTTCTTATCTACTTTTCTCTCATACTTAAGTCGCGGCGCCATTAAAATCGCAATAACTTTTGATATAGTGGACCGATTTTAATGAAACAAAGACTAAGTTACTCCCGAGGATATGCTTTATGATTTACAGGTGACATGTGTAATGTTGTCGCAGCAATGTAAGACTTTGTGTCACTGTATCGCGCGAGCAGCGCACTCAAGGGCTCCACGCCGAGGGAACGGACCTAGGCTCGAGCCGCTGCCGAGGGGGGCCTAATCTGGTGTGCGGGAGCGAAATTGATCCCCAGACCACGGCGGCGTGATCTGTGGTTACGCGGGCGTGGGCATTAGAACGAAGAAACAGATTTGTTTCTTCGTTACCATCTCCAGATCTGTTTGCCAATCGGCAAATGCCTCCTCCAAACTTTTAATGTTGGAGGGTTATAGTCTCTTTCCCGCACGAGGACCAGTCGGCTTAGGGTAGATTAATTATAGTGCGAATTATTTATATTTCATAATTTGTGAATTGCAATCATCAGCATTACTCGGAGCAATAAATATATACAGTTTATTAATTAATCAAACATATGACCAGATTAGGCCCTCCTCGGCAGCGGCTCAAGCCTAGGTCCGTTCCCTCGGCGTGGAGCCCTTGAGTGCGCTGCTCGCACGATACACTCACACAAAATCTTACATCACTGCGACAACATTACACGTATCACCTCCACACACGTGCACGCATACACGATTACACATGCAGGTGGAACAGTTTTATTTTTTTTCCCTTATGAAACTGAAATAGTTTAGAAAATTATCCGATATATAAGAGTTGTTGAGGTATGTATGCTTGATACACATCTATGTTTCAACAACTCATATATGTATGAATAGTTAGCTTAGCTTACGTTAGCTCAGATAGGTCGCGAATTGCATGTATCAGGCAACAGCACAAGCCAAGGTGTGCGAAAAAAAAGTTAGAAAAAAAATCAAGGGGTTGAGGGGGGGAGAGGGGCTGAACAAGCCCAATATAAAATATCAATATTACATGTACATTATGCCTACTATGCGTTGCTAGTCGGATGCAAGCGGGATACGCTTCACTATCATGTCCCTGACCGGAATCCATAAGTTCTTCTCTTGCCAAATTCCACTCAAACACACACACGCATTAATAATTTCAGTTAGGATTATTATTAGTTGTTAGTTTCTGTTAATGAGAAATATCTATTGTGGTACAGGTGAATACGTCATCCAGGGCGAGCTTCCCGGTGAGCTGGTGAACAGCGAGGAGTCGCGCTTCGATCTCCTCGAGGAGGCATTACAACTGGTGGAACTTGGTGACGAAGCGGACACTAAGGATGAGCCGGCTGAGGTCAGTTGACGTTGGAGTATCTAGCTTGCTGATAGAGGGTGTAGTAGGGTGTATGCTTTGCTTATTTTTGATGATATGAGGAATGGAGGAGTATAAATAGCAATTAACGTCATCAGTATTTTTATAGCTATATATGACATGAGGTCATTCGAGTATTTTTTTAAGCCCCATGAAAGAAGTAGGGTGTATGCTTTGCTTATTTTTGATGATACGAGGGATGGAAGAGTATAAATAGCAATTAACGTCATCAGTATTTTTATAGCTATATATGACATGAAGTCATTCCAGTATTTTTTAAGCCCCAAAGAAAGGAGTAGGGTGTATGCTTTGTTTATTTTTCATAATATGAGAGATGAAGGACTATAAATGGCAGTTAACGTCATCAGTATTATTATAGCTTTACGAGTATATGACTTGAGGTCATTCGAGTATTTTTTAAGCCCCAAAGAAAGGAGTAAGGTGTATGCTTTGTTTATTTTTGATGATAGGAGGAATGGAGGAGTATAATTGGCAATTGACGTCATCTGTATTTTTACACCTATATATGACATGAGGTAATTCGAGTATTTTTAAGCCCCAAGGAAAGGAGTAGTGGATGCTTTGCTTATTTTTGATGATTTGTGGGATGGAGAAGTATAAATAGCAATTAACGTCATCAGTATTTTTTATAGCTATATGTGACATGAGGTCAGTCGATTATTTTTTGAGCCCACAAAGATAGGAGTAGGGTGTATTCTTTGCTTATTTTCGATGATTTGAGGGATGGAAGAGTATATATAGCAATTAACCTCATCAGTATTTTTTACACCTATATATGACATGAGGTCATTCCAGTATTTTTTAAGCCCCAAAGAAAGGAGTTGGGTGCATGTTTTACTTATTTTTGATGATATGAAGGATGGAGGAGTATAAATAGCAATTAACGTCATCAGTATTTTTTATAGCTATATATGACATGAGCTCATTCCAGTATTTTTTAAGCCCCAAAGAAACGAGTAGGGCGTATGCTTTGCTTATTTTTGATGATATGAGGGATGGAAGAGTATAAATAGCAATTAACGTCATCAGTATTTTTTTATAGCTATATATGTTATGAGGTCATTCCAGTATTTTTTAATCCCCAAAGAAAGGAGTTGGGTGTATGCTTTGCTTATTTTTGATGGTATGGGGAATGAAGGATTATAAGTAAGAAATTAACATTATCAATATATTTATAGCTATATATGACATGAGGTCATTGGCGTATTTTTTAAGCCTGAAAGAAAGGAGTATAAGGGCTTTGCTTATTTTTGATGATTTGTGGGGGAGTGTAAATGGCAATTAGGTAACGTTATCAGTATTCTTATAATTATATAAATAACATTATAGAGGTCTGTCATTATGAATAGATCACTCAAAAAGTATTGGATAGATTTCGATTTTTGTTTTAGTTTTACTTCTTAGATATTTGACGTCTTATTAAAAAAAAAGATAAAAACGCGCTGAACACATGCTGAAAAAAAGTTTTATCACAAACGCGTTTTACCCCTGTTTACAGCTAGACACTATTTAAATGTAAACATTGTCTAACACACTTGTCTAAGTTGATTGTTGTGATTTATTGCATTTTTATTTGCCGTCAAAATACGTTTCGCAGTAAATTATGAACGTGTAATGTATTGTAAATATATGTATCTGAAAAAGATAAACCCGATCGTGTTTCTTGTCGGTTCTTCCAGATGAGTGGTTTTTTTCTGGAAACCGGTTATAGTTTTGGAGTTAATAAGCGCCTTCTTAGGGTCTAAATTGTATAAGGCCTTTTTGATTTTGATTTGTATTGAAGTCGTTGGTTCCAGCCGGCGGTAGAGGGCGGTAGCAGCAGTGGCAGTGGTACCACCGGCCCTGAAGCAATGCTGCACCCGGCGATGCGGCAATTGCCGCACCACCCGCTGGCGCACTACCACAACCAGGTCAGTCACTAATAACTCAACCACACATACAGTCCTCGCCAATCTTTCTAACCGTTCTGAATACATCCGTTAGATTGTCCGGTATTTAACAAGTTAGTGTTTTTGACTTGGGTATCGTTCAAATCGTTAATTTATAAGTATAAAAAAAACAGCCCAAGCCGAGGCTTCCCATTGGCCCTTGTGCTAGTTGATCATCGGCTAAGTGCCTTAAGCGCTCGCTTTAGTCGTTCGGTGTGGGTGTATATGCCATTAAAATCAACAGCGTAGATCAGTTACAAAAATATAGTCATCAGTTGATACAATTAATGTTTTTCTATTTTAACACAATTATTTTGAATCGCAATTGAACATTAGCAACACGAAACAGACTTATAATATACTAGCGGGCCCGGCAGACGCCGTCCCGCCCTGAATATAAAAAAATCCTTGACAAGTTATATACCAAAACCTTCCTCATGAATCACTTTATCCACTGGTGAAAACCGCATGGAAATCCGTTCAGTAGTTTCTGAGTTCATCGCGAACCGACAGACAGACAGACGCGGCAGAAGACTTTGTTTTATACTATGTAATGATTTTAGTATGAATTCTGTTTAAAAAAATGTTTACATATATATATATATATATATAAAAATAGAAGCGGTATCACGTTTATATCGAAAGTGTCTTGTTTTGTAGGAAAAAATGTAAAAAAAAATTAAGCAAGTGATGATAAATGAATCGAGGTGACCGGGGGACTATCTATCTCGCCACACACGACGCGCTTTACGGACAATTGTTCGAGTCATGAGCGATAGCGTTTTTGGATGACGCTTACTCGACTGTGTAAATATTGCGTATGAAAAATGAACCGCCTTCAAAAAAACATTTTATTTTAATTTAAATTTAAATTATTTTAATATTTTATTAACATCTTTTTGCATAACACTTTGTATTAATTAAAAATTAAAGATTAAATTACTTCATTTGTATACTAAAACATTCCTTGAGGAAATAAGCATCCAAAAATGAAATCCCCATCAAAATCGGATCAGTAATTTCTTTTTGAAGTCCGTTACAAAATACTCGATAAGCTCTAGGACTATGGTATCCTAATGAAATTAAGTATGAATTTAATAATTTCGATTACTAATATAACATTTTAATTAACAAAATTTAATATTTTCTTTCGTATTGTAACCTGAATAAAATATCACTTAAAAAAAATAGATTTATATAATAAGTGACAAACTAATCTAAGATACTAATGTCTAGTGTATTGTGAATGTAAGCTTCAGTTCAAATAGATTACACTTCTACAGCTTCTTTGCTATCTCAGTGTCAGTAGAACCATTTTTTATTATTTTTATAGGGATTAGCGTTTGACAATAATCTCATCTGATCTCTAAGATAGCAAACACGCTAAAACTAGCGGCACAGTATAAAGATAAAGAGACAGTACGGAAACTAATGACAAATGCTCGAAAACGCCACACTCGCACAAATATGCGCGTTGCCGAGATGTTTTAGAAGGTACTCTATGGATAGTACCGCGAGAACCCCTTAGGGCTCTCATCGATGCGCATGTTTATGTGAGTGTGCCGGTACGAGCATTTATTGGTAGTTTCCGTACTGCCTCTTCTATTTATACTGTGGCTGACTCTCAAGGGTAGCTGCCGGAATACACCAACAGGTGCTTGACGACAGACTTTCAACTGGGAAGTGGTAACTAACCAGGAACTTTAAAAAAAACCCTATCACTATGCCTATGGCTTCATCACAATGTTCTTCTTCATCGAAAGCTCCGAATCAGTTGGAAGGATTCGAACCTACGTCCATCGACGCTATGTCCGAACACGCTATTAACTAAGCCTCCGTCGCTTCAGGGTGGGTACCTTTCATCCAGAATAACAGTACTGTTACCGAAAACTGTACAAATTTGCCTTAACACGTGCCAAGCCACGGGCATAAGTAAGTGCTTTATCTATATTAGTATAGAATTTATAAAGAGGTAAAGTTAGTGAGTTTGTGACGTTGTAGAGAGTAATTATATGGATGTAGTAAACCGATTTTGAAACTTATTTTACCAATAGAAATCCACGTTTTTTGTGAGTCTGTTTGGTATTACCGTAGGCTTTGGTGTGGTCCAGCAGTTGCACTTGAGAGACAGTCCACCTCCCAGGATAAAACATGTTTACTATTTTAGACCACATTTTTTTAACGTCTAATGATACTGTAGTCAAACACTAAAAGCTGCAATAAATAGCTGCAATTACTTGCTATTTAGATCTTACTGAAGCTCAACTTGATAAACTGGAACGACTACAAAATTTATGTATCAGGTTCATATTTGGTTTGCGTAAGTTTGATCGCATATCAGAATTTCGAACGAAGCTAAAATGGCTCCCTGTGAGGCTACGCCGGAGCGCTCGCACTCTTTATCTCCTTTACGGTATTCTCTTTAACCCTATCGCTCCTCTGTACTTAAACGTTTTAAGTTCCTGTGCGATAGGCATACTCGAAATGTAAGGTCATCAGATGATATAACGTTAGAAGTCCCTGCTCATTCCACTAGTTTTAGCACAAAGTCTTTAACAATTCAGGCTGTTCGACTATGGAATGCTCTACCGGTTTCTATAAGGTGGGCGCAGGCGATGGGCATTTTTAGAAACTCGGTCAAAAAACACTATTTATCTGTTTAAAATTCGCTTATGTACACATATGTGTGTATGTCTATATACATATATATATACCCCTATAAATATTATCTTGTTTTTATTTAGGTATATTCATATAGTCTATATATTATTTATGTATATTTTATAAGCATGTTACAGTTACGTGCCACTAACTTAGTTTGTATTAACTAGGGGTGTGCGAATATCGTTCGAATCGAATCGAATGAATATCAATATTCGATTCGAAATTCGAATCGAATATTAATATTCGATTCGGAACGAATAATTCGTAAGTTCGAATTATTCGCACACCCCTAGTATTAACTAGTTGTTATTCTTGTACACCCAGAATACCCCTAACTCTTCTCCATTGAACAAATCCATCCAAAGGTTGCCTGGAAGAAATTGCCAATAGCAATAAGGCCGCCCATTGTACCAATAACAAAACGTGAAATGTTTTTGAAATGAATCTATATAACTGGTGTACAATAAACTTTATATAAATAAAATAAAAAATAAATATAATTTTTATTAAAATTACAATTATCACGTACTAACTATGAACCGAGTGTTATTTATATAGACGCTGTCGCTTACGTTTTACGTCGCCTACGGTAACCGCAGTCAAACACGCAACGAGACACTGCATCAATCAAGTCGTGACGGAGGAGAACTGTCACCGACAAATTGTTCAATAGTTTTAACACTAAATTTATCATATATTTAATAATTTATGAACGTCTTTAAGATAGTCCTGGTATTTTTCAATCTATGCCGACCATCGTTAATGTTCAAATCAAAAAATACTTTATTCAGTTTAAGCCCTAAGAAGGCGCTTATGAACGTCAAAACTACCACCGGTTCGGACAAACAATCCAGTCATCGAGAAGAACCGGCAAGAAACTCGATCTGTTACATCTTTTTAACATATATATTTCCATTACATTATACGTTACAATCGTTTTTAGTGAATGCACAGAGAGAAGTCAATTCCAGACATCACCATCGTTCACATATTGATCCACTCTATAATGAATAGCCTTTGACACCAAACCCGCTTGACGTGACGCTTAAACTTACAGTCCGGCAAATCGGTAACATGCTTTGGGACTTTGTTGTTGTTGTTCTTCTGAGTTTCTTAATAACGCTTTATTCTTCTATGATTTTGATGAAAAACAATGAATAAATAGATATCGTATTTGTTCGTCACAAACTGTTAAAAGATGTGTGGACGTCACGTCACACCGCTCCCCAACCAATCGGCTTCAACTTATCTACCTCCGTATTGGTTAAAACTTATCACGTTATTATACTCGAGGGCGTGGATTGGTCGAAATTGAATCGCGACAAAACAACGCGACGCACACAGTACTTACTTGCCTTAGTATTTGTTTTAGCTAGAATTAAATTTATATTCATAGTAGAAGTTGTAAAACGGTATACGATAATGTAATACGAACTTTTATAACTTAGTGTACATTATTACATAGTATAAAACAAAGTCCTCTACCGCATCTGTCTGTCTGTCTGTTCGTGATAAACTCAAAAACTACTGAACGGATTTTCTTGCGGTTTTCACTAATGGATAAAGTGATCCATGAGGAAGGTTTTAGTATATAATTTATCAAGGATTGTTTTATAGTCAGGGCGGGACAACATCTGCCGTGCCCGCTAGTAAGAAATAAACAATATTTCATAAATCGACTACTTAGATCGATATTGCTGTATTCTCTTCAGTTTAGCACCGGATAATGTAATCATATTTAAATATGGATTGGGGCATCTGTAGTACAATATATAGGTTCTCCATAACATAATGTTAGGTCTTCTTCTACGCCACGTCTGTCTGTCTGTTCACGATGAACTCAAAAACTATCGAACGGATTTTTATACGGTTTACGCAAATAGATTGAGTGGTTCATGAGGAAGGTTTAGGTATATGAAAGTATTGTGTAAATTGGTTGAAACGATAATTGTTGGAAGTGTCGGAAAAAGTCCATCCGTTTTGGAGCTTTTATCGAGAACGCTGGGCAGTCCCTTTGAGATATAACAAAACAATGCATTGGTGGTATATTCCTCTTTTATAGATTTTTTTTTATATCATAGGAGGCAAACGAACATGTGGGTCAACTGATGTTAAGTGATCACCACCGTCCATAGACACTTGCAACATCAGGAGAATCGCAAGTGCGTTGGGGGTGAGGGGGAAGTAAGGGTAGGGGAAGAGAGGTGGGCCTCCGGCGCTCTCACTGACCGAATGAAACGCAACAATGGCAAGCACTATTACTTCACGTTGGTTTTCTGTGAGAGGGTGGTATTGAGCCCGGGCAAGTCGACCCATTCATACTGAAACCAGTAATAGCTTCAGCTTCAGCTTCAGCTCCACCACCTACAAAAAAATTCCTAAGATCTTAAGACAGACAAAATATGCTTTACCACCCGGGCAAAGTCGGGGCGGGTCGCTAGTTGTGTATAGATAAGTGTATTCCGGTGTTGTTTAGAACCCTAGTCGTAAACTGCACTCTTCAAACCAGAGAATAACTGGCCGCTGATATTTCAATATAGAAATGTGTTTTTTTAGTTTTACGTCTTACGTACTTGGTCCTTATTTAAAAAAAAGTCGAGGCCCTCATAAGGACTCCCGACAGAAGTGAAAACTCAAAAGAATGGAATTAAAACCGATATTGTTATTAGACGTACACAGGCTGCTATACTGACACAAGCCGCACAAGCGCAATACGATCGATCAGTCACGCTTACTAGCATGTCATGACGCAAAATTATAAATTTATCTCCTTTTCCTCTATACAAGCTCGCCCGGGGTAGTACCAACCTCTCGCAGAAAACCGACGTGAAGTAACAGTGCTTGCACTGTTGCGCATCGTTCTGTCAGTGAGAGCGCCGGATAACCCACCTCCCCTCTCCCTCGCCCCTTACCCACTCCCCCTGCCTCAAACACAGGGTGGCAACGCATTTGTGACTCTTCTGGTGTTACAAGTGTCTATGGACGGTGGTGATCACTTAACATCACGTGACCCACCTGTTCGTTTGCCTCCTATGATATAAAGAAAAATAATTAAAGAAAAAATATATTGTTAAGCTAAAAAAACGACAAACAGAGTCGAGGGTATCAGCTAGTCGGCTTATAGAAAATCACCTGATCCGAATAGTGTGCCGCACATCGTTCAGTGAAATTATTTATTTTTCTACAGTTTACCCAAAGTGAATGTTTATTTTTAAGCTTTAATCTGCAACTGTCACCTTTGTTTGTACAAACCGTGGAATTTTAATAGTTTCCAAATAATATATTCATCGACACGAATACGGTAGCCGTATTTTGAAATTTTGTAGAGTTACGTTTAGTGCGGTGAAAGTTTTCTACATTTATCGATGTCGATAGATATGAAATAAATCTACAGTAATATTTATAAAGCTGAAGAGTTTGTTCGGTTGAACGCGCTAAAAAGCGCTAATCTCAGGAATTACTCTGGTCCGATTTGAAAAATTCTTTCAGTGTTAGATAACTCATTTATCGAGGAAGGCTATAGCCTATAATGATATATCATTATAGCTAAGACAAATAGAGGCCGAAACACGAATGAATAATGTTTCAAAATAGTTTTATTTTTTTTTCCTTTTGAGAGTATCCGCTACGTATTAGCGTTAGCCCAAAGTAACTATTCCGTTCCACGCGGACAAAGTCGCGAGCTGTAGCTAGCGTTATATAAAAAGCCAAAATTATGTAAAACATGTTAAGGAATGTGAACCGGGGACAAACGGATCAGATTGAATTTATCTAAATATATAAAAATCCATTGTCATGATGTTTGTCCACGATGAACTTTGGAACTACTTAACCGATTTTCATTAAAGTTGGCATTTATGTATAGTTTGGGTCCAACTTGAGAAATAGGATAATTTATATTTCGATTAGTGGCCTTAATACTTTTTTATTACAAATTAAATGATTGTCAATGTTGATTATCGTTCTTAACTGTAAGTTTCATCAGCCTCGAACAGATGACGTTTTAAATTAATCCGTCATGAGAAATCTGTAGGACCGACTGTTATAGATATCACATTGATGGTGCCACGTTTTACTTTTGAATTACTTTTTCAACTCTAGTTTATTTGATGGTACCCTTGATTTATATAATTCAACATTTGTAATAACTGAACCAATATAACGCGTGGCCGGGTCAACTAGTAAATAAATAAAACTCGAGGCAATCATAAGTACTGTCTCTGTACTGTAGTCTCTCTTTCACGTCTATTGGCATTCCGGATGACAATTATATATATACAGTTTATTTATCCATCAAACATTTTTTTTTATATCATAGGAGGCAATCGAACAGGCCTGATGTTAAGTGATCATCGTCGTCCATAATTAACAACACCAGGGAAGTCGCAAGTGCATTGCCAGCTTATGTTTGGGTGGAGGGGGAGGGTAAGGAGGTAAGGATAAGGAGTAGGCGGAGATGAACCTCCGGCGCTCTTACCGACCGAACGAAACGCAAGAATGCAAGCACTGTTACGTCACGTCGGTATATTATAAGAAGGTGATAGTACCCCGGGCGAGCCGACACATTCATGCTGAAACCAGTAATAGCTGCAGCGTGGCTCTCCCATCTACATGTGATGGGTTGTACAATCTCATTATAAAAGATCAATATTAGACGTACATAGGTTTTTATAGAACCGGTCGCTAGTCTGACGCGAGCGCAGTACGGTCGGTCACGCTTACTGGCGTTTCATGACGCGAAATTATACATTTATCTCCTGCCAAAAAGATACCGCTAAACGCGCCTAAAGAGGTTTTCACTTCAAAAACACATCGATAATTCAGATATATCCACAACACTATTCATAAAAATAACCCGCCCGTTGCTCGATGTATATCGGAATTTGCTGTTGGAGTGTTTGCTTAGGTCCCTCTTGACGTCATCTGCGCATGCGTTCGAATTGTCAAGTGAATTAGTTCTTTTTTTTTTTTATAAAATGTGACTCAGATATTAGACGTTGTTGGACAAAGAGACTAGATGAATCATTTGAAATATAACTACACTTTTTATCTCTCAGCGTTTTTTAAGACCCAATACTATAGAAGCGTGGGCTTTAGTAAAGTTTCGTGGAATATGGGTGTAGCATACCTAGTTTGTTAAACAGCAAATTTAATATAAATAATATTGAACTCAATATTCAAGAAAGTCTAGTTTAGTCTTTGTTTCAATCGGATCGGTCTATAAAAAGTTATTGTAATTTTTATGACGACGCGACTTATGTACGAGAGAAAAGTAGGAAGTAATTACACTTAATACATTGAGATGACTTTATTAGTCACTGTTTTGTATATCAGGTTCCAAGCGGACGGTGTCGCGGGCACGGCTAGTTTTTTTCTATAGTTAGCACTTGAATGAGGCACATATATCAACGAGCTGTGACGAAGATCAGTAGACGAAGCCCTTAAAGGAATTTCGGAGAGGAGATCTGGACAATCAACCTTGTTTTCGGCAATTTCAGTCGAACATGTAAACAGGGTCAAACTTTAAACGTATTTTTCCACAAAATCAAATTTATAAGTTACTCCTTTTTGTGATTAATGGTGCGATATAGTAGAAGTGAACATTTAGTTAGCGACTTTTATTACATACTACACTTCGTTCGTGAGAAACCTTATGTACAAAACAGTGATTAATAAAGTCTCATTTGAATGTATTAAGTCCATTTACTTATCTACTTTTCTCTCGTACTTACGCCGCGTCGTCATTAATATTACAATAACTTTTGATAGAGTGGACCGATTTTAATGAAACAAAGACTAAGTTATTCTCGAAGATATGCCGTATGACTTTCTTGGTTTTATTGTGAACCCAGGACTTTAGCAGTGATGCGTGTTCATACAAACAGACAGACAGACATTTCTAAAAATGATCGATATGTTTTTTCTTACTTATTCTCCTAGTCAACATTTTTTTTTCATTAAAATCCAAAAAGTACAGACACGTTAGATTTACATTCTTATTATATGAATACATAACTACTCCGCCACGGCTTCGCACGGAGTTAGTAATGAAAAAAAAATGGACTAAATCTTCCCATTACAGTAGATACTAACATGTAATGAAATGTCAACTGAACAATCAATCATCAATCTGTCAACTCTGTTAATATAAGTCATTTATCATTACATAGTATAAAACAAAGTCCCCTACCGCGTCTGTCTGTCTGTCTGTTCGCGATAAACTCAAAAACTACCGAACGGATTTTCATGCGGTTTCCACCGGTGGATAGAGTGATTAATGAGGAACGTTTTAGTATATAATTTGTCCAGGATTTCTTCATAATCAGGGCGGGACAATGTCTGCCGGGTCCGCTAGTAATGTATAAGGATAGTTTGCTGTCGTTAATCGGGACGACGCAGTATTTCAAACAAAAAAGTCACCGACAGCATTTGTCTAACTTTTATATTTTAGTCATAAAAAGTAGTTTATTTATATTAAAAAAAAAACATTTAAACCGTTATGTGATGTTTATTGGTAATATTATTAACAAAAATTATGAATTCTTATCAACCGGCCGGTGGCCGGATCAGCTAGTCTATAATAGTTTGATATGCGCTTAGGGCTCAATTTCCGAATCAAGGCCGATTACTATCATAATGCTATCTATGGCTTTATTTCAATAGTTTCCTTCACTTATAACTCGAAACTGATAAGTACAAAGTAATTTATCTAACTCGCAATGACATTTAAACCGCTACACAGTTTCTCAAACTTTTGCCGGCACAACCCAACAAATGAATGCATCAGTAGTTACTGATAGAAATTCAACGAAGGGTTTCGTTGAAGACCTACTGAGGCATATATGCTTGGTACACATATATATCTCACTAACTTATATACGTATGAATATGTAGCTTAGCTTAGGTTAACTCAGTTAAGTCGCGAATTGCATAAACAAGGCAACAGCCCAAGCCGAGGTGTGCCGTGCACCCTTGAGCTAGTTGTCAAAATTAAATCGGCTGAGTGCCTTAAGCGCTCGCCTTAGTAGTCCGGTGAAGCTGTTAAGACCTTGCTAGATCAAAAAAGTAGTCAATTCGAAAAAAAAAAAACTACGCGTTGCTAATCAGTCACAAGCGTAATAGGATCGGGCAAACTTACTAGCATGTTATGACGCGAAATTATAAATGTATCTCCTGCCAAAAAAATACCATTCAGCGCACCTAAAGAAGTTTTAACTTTAAAAAAAACTTTTGAGTATGAAAGCTCCTCAAAGTTTAAGAACCGCTGGTTTATTATATAGACGTCGTGTAGTATAAACAAAACTGTGACTTTATATAGAAACGCAATGACTTATCTCGAGTCGAGGATACCTAAGGGCCGGCGGTCACGCCTCCCATTCACTTGTCCGTCCGTCTGTCACGTTACGATGCAAAATGCAGTATGCAAGAGGAAAACGGCGATGCATTAATATCGCTAAAGATTATATCGGTCCGATTTAAATGGAACGGCTTGTGATATATATATAAATAGATATACAAAACCTTGCAATTTAAACTCTTTAGTGTAAACCAGCGGTGGCCAACCTTTTTCATAGCAAATTCGCAGTGAAACATTTTTACAGCGCTTTGGGCTCATTGTGACAAATTTTATTATATCGATGCGATTTTAGTGGAATTGCCTGTGGCATATATAAAACCTTTGAATTCAAGTTCTTTAGTATAGACCAGCGGTGGCTAACCTTTTTCATAGCCAGTGCGCAATGAAAATTTTTTACAGCCGTGGGGTTGTTTTTTTAAGGTGGAAATCAAATTAAAATATATGATGAACAATCTACATGATAATCTCCACTCCTACTTGGCAAGAGAACGCTTTTTGTTAAAACTTTAATAACTTTATATTAAACTAGCAGGCCCGGCAGATGTTGTCCCACCCTGATTATGAAAAAATCCTTGACAAACTATATACTAAAACGTTCCTCATCAATCGCTCTATCCACCGGTGAAAACCGCATGAAAATCCGTTCGATAGTTTTTGAGTTTATCGCGAACAGACAGACAGACGCAGTAGGGGACTTTGTTTTATACTATGTAATGATAGTTATTTCGGGTATAATAAATAGTTAGCGTGGAATAGTTATTTTGGGTTAACGCTAACACGCCGCGGAAGCTCTCAAGAGGAAAAAATACCCGATTTTGAAACATTTTCCATTGGTGCTCCGCTCCTATTGCTCTTAGCGTGATGATATATAGCCTATAACCTTTCTCGATAAATGAGCTATATAACACTAAAAGAATTTTTCAAATCGGACCAGTAGTTCCTGAGATTACCCCCTACAACGGCACAAACTCACAAACTTTACCTCTATAATATTAGTATAGATAAAAACCCATTGTTATATTTATTTTTTTAGAACCAAGTGGCTAAGAAGTAAAACCAAAAAAGGTGATCGAAATCTGTCGAGTAGTTTTCGCGTGATGTACGCACAATAACAGACCTTTATCATTTTAGTTATACGAGTGCTCATCTAGTGCTCTTACTTCGACCAAAGAGAAAAAAAAAACATTTTCCAATTTTTTTAATAACACCAAAGCTCGTCAATAGTTATAAAACAAAAAAGAGAATGAAGAAAATCGGTTGGCAAACAGGAGAGAGATGTTCTTAAACCGTTTCGCCTCTTTCTATCTACATACCGATTGAAGATGCTAATGTCGTATAACTGTGTATTTTTTTTTTATATCATAGGAGGCAAACGAACAGGTGGGTCACCTGATGTAAGTGATCACCACCGTCCATAGACACTTGCAACACCAGGGGAGTCGCAAGTGCGTTGCCAGCCTGTGTAGGGAGGGGGGGGGGAGGAAGGGAAGAGGAAAGTGGAAGGGGAGGGGAGGTGGGTCTCCGGCGCTCTCACTGACCGAACGAAACGCAACAATGCAAGCACTGTTACTTCACGTCGGTTTTCTGTGAGAGGGTGGTACTACCCCGGGCGAGCCGACCCATTTATGCTGAAACCAGTAATAGTTTCAGCGTGGCTCTACTACCTACAAATGTACACCTACCTGTATATCTGTACACCAATTAATACATACTTCGTTATATAGCAAAAATAACACATTATATAATTAACATTTTGACAAATGATCCGATGACAATCCACAATGGACCGTCGTAACAAACAGGTAGGAACCGATTTTTTTCCCGATCCCTACCCTCAAAATGGTCTCCGACGTAACTTTGACGAGACCGCTAATCGATTTATTATAACCGTAATAATAATCATCAAATTAACAGACGTATAGTACTTTTTTTTAAATTTTTTGTTGGGCAAATGTTGATGTGACATAAGGTGGTAAAGATGCTAAATCTAGAGGGGGCTGGCTCTCAAATGTAGCTGCCGGAACGCATCTATATATGTGGTTAGTGACAGATTTGCAACTTAGCCCGACGAGCTTAGACAAAGGCCTACCACAATGGTGGTAGAGGCACGCTGAAGCTATTACTGGTTTCAGCATGTATGGGTCGGCTCCCCGCGGTACTACCACCCGACACACAGAAACACTCACGTGAACGTAACAGTGCTTGCATTGTTGCGTTTCGTTCGGTTAGTGAGAGCGCCGGAGGGACACATCCCCCATTCCCCAACACAGGCTGGCAACGCCCTTGCGACTTTCCTGGCGTTGCAAGTGTCTATGAACGGTGGTGATCCCTTAACACCCGGTGACCAATATGGTCGATTGCTTACGATGATATAAAAAAAATGTTATGGTACAGCAACACCTATATCTACTATACCGACGACGTAATTAGTAGGTTCATCCATCGTGCTGTGGACGCTCCGTCGCGAGACATTAGGGATTACAATTTCAAAGTTGTTATAAAAGTTGACAATGAAGCCGCCATAAAAGCAATAATCTCTATTAAAAATCCGAAATATGATAGTTAAGTAAAATAATAATATTAGTTGCTCACATTTAAAACCATTTTTAACAAGACTAATAGAATAAACGAAAGGAGATAAAAGGGGAAGGACCTAGAGTCTAATTTTTGAAAACTTTGCATTCTGTAAAAGACCGGTATGATCTCAATACTAGAAACTTTAACAAACTGGTCGTCCCATGTTTCAGACTTAGTAAAACCAGTTATAGTTTTTTAGGTAATAGTGTTAGGTTGTACAATAAAGTCCTGAAGCATGTTACCGATTTGCCGGACTGTAAGTTTAAGAACCACATCAAGCGGGTTTTGGTGTCAAAAGGCTATTATAGAGTGGATCAATATGTGAACGATGGTGATGTCTGGAATTGACTCCTCTCTGTGCGTCCACAAAAACGATTGTATGATTTATTGGAAATATATAGGTATGTTAAAAAGATGTACCCGATCGAGTTTCTTGCTGGTTCTTCTCGATAACTGGGTTGTTTTCCGAACCGATGGTAGTTTTGACATTCATAAGTGCCTCCTTCTTAGGGCCAGAATTGAATAAAGTAATTCTGATTTTAATTTTGAATACTGAACGATTTTAAACAGAGTCGCTGGTAAAAGTTAGTAAATTAAAATAATTATTAACAGATAAAATGCTTAAATAATACGCAACTGGTTAACACGTTTCGCTCGAAACAACTACGTAATACATGCGGTATTGTTATGCAAATGCGAAATTTTCACTTCACAGACTGTAATTATCGTATTTTAATTAATCGAATGAACTGTTATCGAAGTGAAAACCTCTTTACGCGCGTTGAGCAGTATTATAGGTGGTAGAGCCACGCTGAAACTATTACCTACTGGTTTCAGCATGAATGGTCCGGCTCGTTCGGGGTACTGCCACCCGACCCATAGAAAACCGACTTGAAGTAACAGTGCTTGCATTGTTGCGCTTCGTTCGGTCAGTAAGAGCGCCGGA
The DNA here is from genome assembly GCA_036509395.1 of Antheraea yamamai. NCBI lineage: Eukaryota > Metazoa > Arthropoda > Insecta > Lepidoptera > Saturniidae > Antheraea > Antheraea yamamai. The sequence goes on from AP028452.1 coordinate 2,290,088, forward strand.
GGCCCACCTCCGCTGTCCTCTCTCCTCTTCTTCTCCCTCCTTTTCTCCCCAAAGGGTGGTAACGCACCACTTCAGTTAACATCAGGTGACTCGCAATATTCTGGCAGGCGACAAATTTATAATTTCGCGTCATGGCATGCTAGTAAGCGAGACTGACCGTATTACGCTTGAGCGGCTTGCGTGGCTTACGTCACCCTTGCATAGGGCTTGTGTAGGTCTAATATTGTTATTTTGTATTGAGATTGTACAGTACAGAGATTAATAAACTGTATAAAAAAGTATACAATCATTATTCGGTGTGTTAATAGACGTGAAAGAGAGACTAGTGGTAATAATTTCAATTTGCAATAATTAATTTAAACATTAAAAAAAGAGCACAGTTTCAATTCCATTATTTTCAATTTTCACTTCTGTTCTGCAGTCCTTAGGATTGCCTCGACGATTTTTTTGTAATTTACTACACATATCAAATTAAATCATTTTTGGTTTTTCCAAACGTCATCGTATGAACTCTACGTCTCTGCACACCACTATATATATTCACAGTCGTGAAGCTACGTCAGTTCACTAAAGTTTAAAATCAAAGTTGAACAAAACCTTACAAACGTACCTACCTTTCTACTTTCATACGAGTCGTAGACGCGCCATCCTTATTATCGGCCGATGATCTATAGATCGCAACGGATCTATGGATCCGCGGCGGCGGGGTCAGCAATTACGTGTCTATTCAGAGATCGGACGCGAGAGCATTATTTGTAATTACGTCGCAGCCATTGTGAGTATTATTGGGCAAATGTTAAAAAGTCTGTCTTATTTATTCTTCGCTGACGAAACCGAAGTAGTTTTGAAATGTAGTACCTAACAACAGAAGTAGAATATCGTAATTTTTTAATTAACCACAACAGTACGTTTTTTTGCTAAACTTACCTTCTAACAATATTCGCAAACATAGATATATAGTATTCACTAGACAGTCATGTGTGAGTACTCTGCTGACCTACATTCATAATAACTCTATTTTTTTAAAGATCTAAATTTTTGATCGTATACTGGTTGCAATTTTTTTTTTTTCGAACTGACTGCGTAGTCACCTAGCAAGGTCTCAACAGCTTCACCGGACTACTAAGGCGAGCGCTTAAGGCACTCAGCCGATTTTATTTGGGCAGCTAGCTCCAGGGTGCACGGCACACCTCGGCTTGGGCTGTTGCCTGATACATGCAATTCGCGACCTATCTGTGCTAACCTAAGCTAAGCTACATATTCATACTTATATAAGTTATTGAAACATATATGTGTACCAAGCATACACACGTCGACAACTCTTATATTTATTTTTTGTCGGATAATTTTTCTAAACTATTTCAGTTCGATAAGGGAAAAAATACAACCGTTCCACTTTCATGTGTAAGCGTGTATGCGTGCATAAGATTTTGTGTCACTGTATCGCGCGAGCGGCGCTGTCAAGGGCTCCACGCCGAGGGAACGGACCTAGGGTTGCCAAATATGTTTTTCGACTCTCCTCGACTCAGAAGTTTAGTTTATTTTACATATACCTATCCTTGATTGCATGGTGTTGGGTTTTTTTTTCTAAGTTCGCCTGGCTAGCTACCACATTCAAGTTGAGGATCTTATGCCGAGCACCTTTTAGTATATTCCGTCAGCCGTACTTGAGACTCGGTGACCCTAGAGGTGACCCTGTTTATCATTTTGGATCACATGGTCGTTTAAAATTAGTTGAGATTGAGATACGTTAAAACCTATAAACTATAAACTAACCTTTATCTACCTATACCTACGCGCCGGTCTTACAGATCTATCTATACAAGTAGTGTATGAGCGAATGTTTACGCTAAACTCATTTGAAGTAGGCCAGAAACCCAAATCGCCAATGTTTCGGTAGTCCGGTGAAGCTGTTAAGAACTTGCTAGGTCAATAGCGTAGTCAGTTCGAAAATAAAGAAGGCAATGTTTTGCATTTAAAAAAAACGACACAAATGTATATCGTCGGTCTCACAGAAGCGGGGAATAGGAAGGTTAATTCAAATTTAATATTCAATCCATATTATTATCCAAAATCTACAACTTATTGCTATTTGTTTTTTTTTAAGTGTTTCTTTTGTTAAATACATTTTCTCTAAGACTTAAAACATTTTATTATCCTAGTATATGTATGATTCATTAGTATGTTTCTTACTTCAACGATCGTATATATATATATATATATATATATATATCTTAATATATATATTTCTTGTGTGCGTGTGTATGTGACTGAACTCCTCCTAAACGACTGGACCGATTTTGATGAAATTTTGTGTGCGTGTTCGAGTGGATCCGAGAATGGTTTAGATTCACAATTGGACCCGGTAGGTGGCGCTGCGGTCGACTTTTAGGATTTTTTTGTTTTCAAGGCAGGACAACGTCCGCCCGGTCCGCTAGTATATATATATATTACATTTATAATTTGTAAATAAATATGATAAAATTGTACTTTCGCTAAAATGTCCTATATCGTACTTTGACGGTGACACGAACGGTAAGATTTCCGTCAATTCGTAAAACTTTCTTCGTCTGTACGTCATGTATCTCGTTGTATAGTTGTTTCTTTAGAGAATTATAATGATGTTGTATTGAATTTATCTATTATTCACTATTGTAATATTATTTGTATGTACTATATATAAATAAAAATAGAAATGTTTATTTAAAAATTTAAACCAGCCGAAGTTCTTCGCCGAGATCTTTAAAGTTTTGAGACAGTAGGTATATGGTACGAATATGCGCGTGGTTCCTTTTTGATAAGTAATTTGTGACATTGTTAAACTATATATATAGTTTATAAAGTGTAGTTTAGACACGATAGAAGTGTAATTTTTTTTAATCTTTATTTTTGGCAACCAATCTTCAAGATTTTTCTGCCATTGTCGAGTAATTAATAGTATTACAAGTTAGTGTCGTGCGATCATTTCAATGTCAATATGAATGTTCCAAGAAGATGGTGGCTCCCTTGTTACAACTTTCCGGGGAATTTTTGTGGCATCTCAGAATTCATGGTCCGTGGTATTACTTTCCATTCACTTCACTTATGCACAATAAACAGAAAACACCACCAATTTTACACAATATAGAGTCAAGTAACACGAGATTATGAATAAAATATAAAAGACACTACATGACAGACCAAAATCCCGCCAAAAACTCGAAATGTAATTTAGTATTCTGATTAATTTTTAAAAGAGTCAGATGAATACACTATTGCGGTGGTAAACAGTAACTTTCGGCATTATTTTGTAATATCTATACTAATATATAAAGTTTGTTTGTTTGGTCGAACGCTATGATCTCAGGAACTACCAGTCCGATTAGAGAAAATCCTTTGGTTTTAGATAGCTCATTTATCGAGGAAGGCTTTAGGCTATATATCATCACGCTAAGACTAATAGAAGCAGAGCACCAATGAAAAATGTTTCAAAATCGGGCACTTTTTTCCTTTCGAGAGATTTCGTTAGCGTTAGTATTATATACGTTGCCATGGTAACGTGCTAAGTTTCTATCGCAAACATTTTCAAAGTTTATTTTGTTTTCCTATTCAAAAAGTTTATACTACTTTTATTTCCAATTTTTTATTTGTTCTGTATTACGTATTATAAAAATAAAGTTTGTGTATTTACAATTAAAATAACAACTTTTTGATGAATGGATATGGCTACGAATGACAAAAAAAAATTTTTTTATACTTTGTCTATATTTTTAGATTATTATATTTTGTCTGTTTGTTTGTTTGCTCCGGGTAGTCTCCAAAACGGCTGGACATATTTTAACGGGAATTTTACTTTTTACTGCCAGATAGCCGAAATTATAGCGGTTGACATATTTTATTTTATTTGTCCGCGGCTTCGTCCGCATTGCTATTTCCAAAATGGTTGGACCGATTTTCACGGGGTATTCACTGGTAGATAGCAGACCTCATAAAAGTCATTTAGGTTTTTTATTCGCCTTCGGCCGCAGTGGAATATCCGTAATGCTTGAACTAATTTTCACGAGACTTTCACTGGCAGATAACTCACCTTATAAGAAGTAACTTAGACTATTTTATTTTGTTACTCAAGACTTCGTCCGCAATATCCTACTATGTACTAATTGGTTGGACCGACTTTCACGGGGCTTCTACGGGCAGATAAGTAGCGGGCTCAGAAGACGTTGTCCCGCCCCGATAATAAAATGAAAACCTTGACAAATTATACCTAAACCTTCCCCATGAATCATTATTCTATCTACTGGTGAAAACGGCATGAAAATGGCAGTTTTTGACTTTCTTTTTTACCGACTTCGAAAAAGGACGAGGCAACTATGTTCGATTGTATGTATTTTTTTATGTATGTTAATCGATATTTTCGTCAATTGTGAACCGATTTTAATGATTCTTTTTTTATTTGAATTGGTACACTATGTAGTGATTAACTGCTACCTGTGCATTCGTCCGTGTGAAATTGATCAAAAATATGTTACAACCGCGTGAGACGTGTGCCTTACTGGACTCCAAGAATAAATATACATAATTGAAAGTCATATATTTGTATGTAATATGAATTATATCATCTTTTTGGTCAATTTGGCGGCCATATTGTTTTATTTACCGCGTTTGCTTCTACATAACTCAGTGATTATAACAACGTATAAGAATAACTTAAGTATATCGACAATACGTGCATATTATATCTATATAATAAAAGATTTAAGATATATTGTTCGATAATGTATAGCTTATAATTTTCATTACTTTCTTATATAGTGTTAGTGAGCACTGAGTTTGGTATATAGTAGGTTGAAGTTCCAGTTATGTTGCTGATGATAAATCCCATCCCATTTGATATACTATTAGTATTCATATATCTAATATACACGTTACATGTTACAGTAGATGGCGTTCGTATCGTAGTTACAAATGTTTTTGAAAAAGCGTTTCTGTAATGTACGCAGCCATTCACAATTTTACATTTCTTTAATACATTTTTTTAAAGCGCGTGCGAATCCGCGGGTAACAGCTAGTTTTAGGATATACCTATATTAATAATGTTAGTAATACCCAACACAGAATTATATTCAAAAGTGCGCGATAGTCACTACGATCCAACAGGATATAATGTGCTTCAGGTCTTAACGTTTCTCTCTGTCTCTCTCTCTCTCTTTGTATATATTTCGAGTACATTGAGGATATACTATCTCGTTCTCTCACAACCTAAAACCTATATATACATTTATGGCTGTCACAAATAAATATGACATAGTCGAAACTAAAATATATTTTTCAAGAAAAAGATTACTATTTATTCAATAAACATTTATATTCATATATCTTAATATATATATTTCTTGTGTGCGTGTGTATGTGACTGAACTCCTCCTAAACGACTGGACCGATTTTGATGAAATTTTGTGTGCGTGTTCGAGTGGATCCGAGAATGGTTTAGATTCACAATTGGACCCGGTAGGTGGCGCTGCGGTCGACTTTTAGGATTTTTTTGTTTTCAAGGCAGGACAACGTCCGCCCGGTCCGCTAGTATATATATATATATATATATATATATTACTTACAATCAAACTGTTTGTGTGACCCGTTGCTATAGAAAAAAGGTACAAAAAAAAAACACAAATTCGAACCTGCGACAATGATATAACGAACGAGTCTTAACTGTACGCGGACCGGCTTCCGCGAAACAACGCAATAACTAACGTAACTGGGTTAGAAATGTCTTTTTAACAGCCTGATCTAGTTTTTTTTATTAGTCATGTCTGTAGGTAATTCCGTTTTGCCTAGACCTCGTTTGACACATGGTGAGTACGGTTCTGAGGCCGTTTTGTACCCCACGATATGTGTTAATGCGTTTTTTAATACTTAACTTTTATCTGGTGTCGAATGCCGATGCGGTCTAAGATGGGTAAACACGCTGAACCTAGAGGGGGACTGGCTCTCAAATGTGTGTGCTGGAACACACCAACAAGTGCTTGGCGACATACTTTCAACTCGAGGGTGGTAGCTAGCCAGATGGACTTAGAAAAAACCCTACCACCAAGATACGGTTTCGTCACGATGTTTACCTTTACCGCGCGTTCCGACTCAGTTGCTCGGATTCGAACCTACGTCCATCGACGCTGTGTCCGGACGCGCTATCAACTAAATCATCATCGCTTGAAGGTAGCTTTCATCCAAAAAAAAACTGTACTTTTACCAAGAAATAGTTCAAATTTGACTTCACATGTATGTCCCAAGCCACGGGCAGAAGTAAGTGCTCTATCTGTACTAATATTATAAACAGGTAAAGTTAGTGAGTTTGTGAAGTTGTACGGGGTAATATCTGGATCTAGTACACAGATTTCGAAAATTCTTTTACCAATAGAAAGCCACGTTATTTGTGAGTGTCATAGGTTATATATTAACCGGGAAAATGGAAAGACTTTTTTTGTGGTAGTCGGAGAAAAAACGGTCGATCGAAAACGTTTCTTACGAACGCTGCCTTAACGATGAGAGATATATGATTGAGTTCGAGAGAAAAGTTGTAGAGTTTGATAATGCCTATAAAAAAGTCAGCGACAGCATATGTGTAATTTTTATATTTAAGTTACAAAAAGTAGTTTTTTTTTATAAACGTTTACCGCCCAACGAAGTGGGCACGGGCCAGCTAGTTAGTAAAAAAATCGATTTTTTGAAATTTTTGTCTATTTATTTGAACATGCATCACTCTCAAACTACTGTGTTCACGTTAAAACCTCACCAAGAAAATCATAAAGTATATCATCGAGTAACATTTAGTCTTTGTTTCATTAAAATCGGTCCACTCTATTAAAAGTTATTTTAATTTTAATGACGACGCGGCGTAAGTACGAGAGAAAAGTAGATAAGTAAATGGACTTAATGCATTCGTGTGATTTTATTAGTCACTGTTTTTTTTCATTAGGTCCCACGCGGACGAAGTCTCGGGCACTAAGTGTTTTTTAGTGTGTGTATTAGATATAATATTATTCCAATATATAAGCTTAGCTGCAGAGTTTCATCCAAATCCGTCCATGGCTAAAGAGCACATCAAACATTAATTAATTCCCAAACAATTTCGTATTTATACCAATAACTAGCGGGCCCGGCAGACGTTGTCCCGCCCTGATTATGAAAATATCCTTGAGAAATTATATACTAAAACGTAGCTCATCAATCACTCTATCCACCGGTGAAAACCGCATGAAAATCCGTTCAGTAGTTTTTGAGTTTATCGCGAACAGACAGAGAGACAGACGCGGTAGGGGGCTTTGTTTTATACTACACCAATAATATTTCAGGGCTCCGTATACTGTATTTTCTTAAAGAATTTTTTAATATCCAAGATAAATCTATTTAAAAATGAAATACGTTAAACTAGCGGGCACGGAGAACCTCGTCCCGCCCTGATAATAAAAAAAAAACTTGAGAAATTATACACCTAAACCGCATGAAAATCTCTTCAGTAGTTTTTGAGTTTATCGCGAACAGACAGACAGACGTGACAGAGGACTTTGTTTTATAATATGTAATGATTATATGACACTTTTTTTTTTTTTGGCAACCAATGTTTTAGATCATTACTGCCACTGTCGAGCAGGTTATAATGATATTAAAAGTGTTTTCCGATAATTTTAATGTACTGGCAAGATGATGGATCCCTTGTTAGAATTTTTCAGGGAGTTTTTGTGGCATCTCTCAGTTGATTTTTCTTTTTTTTTTTTTTCGAACTGACTACGCTATTGACCTAGCAAGGTCTTAACAGCTTCACCGGACTACTAATTTTTTTTCTCTCTTCCTGTTTCATCTTCCTTGTTTTTGTATTTTTATGTAAAATAGTTTAATATTTAGTTTTATTAATATTTAATTGATTTGTTTGTCTCCAAATACGACTAAATTTATAATGTAACTCGGTAGTCCTACTTTTTATATATTTACTGGTGTATTGTCATGTCGACGATCCTAAAATAAATCTATACTAATATTATAAAGAGGTAAAGTTTGTGATATTGTGGCGTTGTAAGGGGTAATCTCAGGAACTACTGGTCCGATTTGAATAATTCTTTCAGTGTTATAAGGCTCATTCATCGAGAATGGTTATAGGCTATATATCATCACGCTAAGGCCAATATGAGCGGAGCACAGATGAAAAATGTTTCAAAATCGAGATGTTTTTTTCTTTTTGAGAGCTTCTGCTGCGTGTCAGCGTTAGCCCAGAGTAGTAACTATTACTACGCGGACGAATTCGCGGGCAGGGGCTAGTAAATAAATAAATCTCAGAATCCATGCTCCGCGGTATTACTGTTCATTCATCCACTTCACTTGTGCACAGTAACTGAACTATATTACGTAAAACACTACCGATATTACAAAATATAGAGTCAAATAACACGAGATTATGAATAAAATATAAAAGTCACTACATGACAGACGAAGACACCGCGACATACTCCGACACTTTTATTGCGGACAAAAAAGTTAACGGCAGATGAAAATGCATTCTATCCATTTTTATAAAATCCATAAAATACTATAGTTTATAGTTAAACTAGCTTCTGCCAGCGACTTCGTCCGCGTGGAACAGTTACCATGGGCTAACGCTAACACGAAGCGGATGCTCTCAAAAGGAAAAAAAAACGATTTTGAAACATTCTTCACTGATGCTCCGCTCCCATTGGTCGTAGCGTGATGGTATATAGCCTATAGCCTTCCTCGATAAATGAGCTATCTAACACTAAAATATTTTTTTTAAATCGGACCAGCTGTTGCTGAGATTAACGCGTTCAACCGAACAAACCCTACAGCGTTATAATCATTACATAGTATAAAACGATGTCCCCTACCGCGTCTGTCTGTCCGTCTGTTCGTGGTAAACTCAAAAACTAGTGAACGGATTTTCATGCGGGTTTCACAAGTAGGTAAAGTGATTCATGAGGAAGGCTTTGGTATATAATTTGTCGAGGAGTTTTGTTTTATAATCAGGGCGGGACAACGTTTTCGTCCCGCTAGTGTTAGCATAAATTAACCGAAGAGATGTTGGCAACCCTATCCGAAACAAAAAGCTAAATTCCTTCTCGCATTGCGCAAATAAAATAGATTACTGAAAAAAAGTTAAACCGTTCCATACGACGCGTAAAGCTGACGGTCCGTTACGGTGTGAAACGACCTTTCCGTGCGAGAAAACAAAAAGCTTTCACTCTCGCGCATACATCACGGCAATGGCGTATTCTTTGTCGTTTCTATCGAACGGTAATAGTAATAATTAACGATATAAATTATCACTAAAACGCGATTAAGGTAACGATTGCGTTTCGATTGTCATAAGGTTGTTTTTCGCATGACGTGTAATGAAAGAGTTCGTTACAGACGGGATAAAATTAAGTGAAAATCTGAAGAACGATTGTAACTTTTAAAGCAGCAGACTCTTGACCGATTGATTTGAGACTTTAACATAACATTGGTTTCGAAAACGCGCGATCTTTTTGGGAAGACAAAAAAATTAATCGCTCTGAGACACAATTAAAGTATGCATATATGTAAATTAAAGACATTATTCGTGTATGTATGTGTTGTTCTGAACCGTGCAGTGGATTTTGATACTGTTAGGTGGTGCCTGAAGTGGTACGCTGAAGCTATTATTGGTTTCAGCATGAATGGGTCGGCTCGCCCGCGGTACTACCACCCGACGCACAGAAACACCCACGTGAAGTAACAGTGCTTGCACTGTTGCGTTCCGTTCGATCAGTGAAAGCGCCGGAGACTCACTTCCCTTCCCCCCTCCCTCCAAACACAGGCCGGCAACGCACTTGCGATTCACCTGGTGTTGCAAGTGTCTATGGACGGCGATGATCACTTACCATCAGGTGACCCGCCTGTTCGTTTGCCCCCTATAGTATATAAAAAAACTGTGTATTTTATATTATACTAGCGGGCCCGGCGGACGTAGCCACGATCTGATAATAAATCTTTGATTATCATCATCAACCTGTAAGAGACCAACTGCAGAGCCATGGACCTATTCCCGAAAGAAGGTATGGGCATAAACACCTCCAACACACGACGTATTGGCGATTTCAAACTCTGAGAAATCCACAGTTCTATGTTTTCCCACATACGGTTGTACTATAAGAACAATTCTCAGGTTCAGGTTTCCTCACGATGTTATCCTCCACCGTCAGCCGATACTGTTACCAGTTTAATTTAGTAAATGTACGCGAATTCCGAAAAAATCGTTGGTACATACCGGGGTTCGAACCCGCGGACATCGGAATGATATTCCACCGGTCAAACCACTAGGCCACCACGACTTTGTATGCATAAACGTATATGAGAAATATTTATTTGAGCAGCATCGGAATATATGAGAAACGAGTTGAAGACATTAGCTGGGCTTTGCGTAAGTCGCATAGTAATCTCTCGTCTGTAAATCATTGGGAAGTGAAAAAAAAATTAAATTAAAAAGTTATAACAGTCCGCGAACGCGTCCAACACAATCAATCAAACACATTCGGAAATCAAAATTGAATTGACCGGCATATTTCTAATTACAATAGTGTACGGTGAGCCACGCTCTCTTATGCGACCTAGGGATGTTACCGTTCGGTGTATGAGTCGGTACTGTAGAGTTTCAGGTTCGATTTTTTTTTATCGTAGCACGGCAAAGTGACTGCGCTATGCCTGATGGTAACCACAGTACAATTCAAAAACAACGGTGGCCACCGAGAGATACGCCATCCTTCGTCGGTCGTCGTTGCCTTGACGGCCTGCGTCAATGTCTCTTCACGTTACGCTTGAAGGTCCCCATGTTATAGGAAGGAGGGAACACACTGGCCGGAGATTGTTCCGCAGCTTCAAAGAAATACTAAAAAATATAATACTGAACTTCGTTCAAGGTGTATAAAAACTGAAAATCTAAAAAAAATTAAACATGTTATATGAACAATTAAAATTGGATTAACTCATTTTGAAATGTAACCTAGTATGTAGCACATGTAGTAATCATATTTATTTTTTACGTACAAGGAGAACAAACCGCTTGAAGTTTGTATGTATTATTATTTAAATAATAATTGAATATTCTAGCTAAACATATTACACAGACTAATACAAATTTTGGTATTGTCAGGTTTAAATACCGCATATATATTTTTATTATTGTTATTATGACTAAAGAATAAAAAAAGAAAAATAAAGTTTCAGTGCAATCGTTTCTTTATTTAGTTTTTCTTTATTCTTTTTTTATCGGTAGTTCATAGCGATAATATATTTTATCTTCTAATTCGATGTTGCATTTACGGTTAAGTTAAATTAAATACAAAGAAACTCTTACGATACGATCTCAGTGTGTATTATTTTGAATCACTATAACATATTACATTGAACTTAAAAACACTGAATGAAAAGAACACACGCTTTTAGTTGTTTACCATATGAAAATTACTATTATTTTTATATCAGGAACTCACTTAAAACGTATAAAAGTAATGTACAGATCTATTCATAGTTTAATCCTCAAAATTAAACATCGACATCGTTTTTTTTTTAATAAGTGGTAAAGGACATCCCTAGTCAAAACCACGTTCTCTTCAAAAGCGACTAAAGAAAGCCAACGGGTAACTCTCGAAGCCTCTTTACCGACAAACCGTTAGAAAATGACGGCTAGCACCGGCCAGCGTAATTCTAGCGATTTCACACTAACATATTAGATATTAGGTTTTTTTTTTCTTCCGTACGACGAACGGTAAAGTACGATGGCGTATACGACGGGCAGTCGAACTCGACGCGGCGCAAACCGCGCGCGCTTTTTCAAACATGGCCGGCGGAAACTCGAGGGCTGTCAGTTTGACAGATTCATTTTTTAAAAATTGCCTGTCAATGGTGTTTTAACATAGTTTTTTAACGGGAAATTAAGCAAAGGACGATGTGACTTTTTTAAGTTTATCTTTTTATTTATAATTTGCCAATAAGGTACCTGATTTTTTTTTAAACGTGTGCAATATAACCACTCTTTTATGTGGACAGTCTGATATTACTTTGTGCAATATATAGTAGTGATTTTTTATTTATAAGTTGTCGTTAGGTTTTTTTATTGTGATTATTTTTTAATGATAAAAATGATGGATTTACATGAATATCAGGTAAGTTACCTTTTTTATTTTTGTGCAGTTTCTATTTTGATAAAAACTATTTTATCTAAATTCAATTAACTGAAATTGCTGAAGATTGGATACTCTTAGATTGTACAAAATCTTGGCATAAATCCGTATAGCATTTACTAGTGTGCATTCTATATTAAATTCTACACTACAAAAGTGACAGTTATAACTGAACCTTGTAAATCGCCAGGTCCCGTTCAATTAGATTCTAGTCAAATTCTCCAAGATATGGTATACTAGAGACTGTTCGTGACCTCGTCTGCATTTGTATAATTTAAAAAAAAACTCACCATACATTATTTTCCTGTAACTGTAACGATTTAGTCAATGTCACACCGAAATATCTCCTCAAATGGTAGAATATTTGCAACTTATTTGATACTATATTTTGGCCGAAATTTTTTTTTTGAATTAAATATATAGCGTATGCATTATTATGATTTATAAACTACTAGCTGTGCACGCGACTCCGTCCGCGTGGAACCTAATGTAAAAAAACAGTGACTAATAAAATCATCTGAATGTATTAACTCCATTTACTTATCTACTTTTCTCTCGTACTTAAGTCGCGTCGTCATTAAAATTACAATAACTTTTGATAGAGTTAACCGATTTTAATGAAACCAAAACTAAATGTGACTCCAGGATATACTTTATGATATTCTTGATGTTTTATCATAAACGTTATATTTTAGCAGTAATGCGTGCACAAACTAACAGATAGACAAACATTTCTAGTGACTTCTAAATTAAAAAAATCACAAAAATCCTAAAAAAGAACACGTTTAATTTACATTCTCATTATTTGTATAGAAGATATAAGTGTTTCGGAAGAAATTCTCTAAAAGTTAGTGAAAACCGTACTATAACTCGTAGGGCTATTTTGAACAATTAAAGGAACGCACCGACAGACGCAAAAGGCGAGTTTTATGTTATAATATTTATCACGTAGACATACTATAATATACAATATACTATAATAACAAACAAGAATTACGATTTAAACATAATAGGAGTACAATAATTACATAGTATAAAACAAAGTCCCCCATCGCGTCTGTCTGTCTGTCTGTTCGCGATAAACTCAAAAACTACTGAACGGATTTTCATGCGGTTTTTACCAGTGGATACAATGATTCATGAGGAAGGTTTTAGTATATAATTTGTCAAGGTTTTTTTTATAGTCAGGCCGGGACAGCGTCTGCCGGGCCGGCTAGTCATACATAATTCAGGACCGGTTGGTGAAGAGTCGTCAGTTAGCCGAACCGGGATAAAAAAAGACCCATTAAAACGCCGAAATAATGACATAAGCTAAGTATTTATTTCCGAGGTGGACTGCTAAGTACTTACCGCTGTGGTACAATTTAGAAAATTACCACTTGCGTGTAACGTCGCCGCGCGGTAACCTTGGCTTAGGGTTGCCAGTAATAAGAAAGTTAGAGTAAAACGTAGATTATTTTAGGGATTTTTCGAAGTTCGTTAAATTAGTCACCACCCTCAACTTGAACTATCTTTTTTTTTAATATATATCATAGGAGGCAAACGAACAGGTGGGTCACCTGATGTTAAGTGATCACCACCGTCCATAGACACTTGCAACAGCAGAGGAGTCGCAAGTGCGTTGCCAGCCTGTATTTTGGAGAAGGGAAAGTGGGGAAGAGGGGTATGGGAGGAGAGTTGGGTATCCGGTGCTCTCACTGACCGAACGAAACGCAACAATTCAAGCACTGTTACTTCACGTCGGTGTTTCTGTGAGAGGGTGGTACTACCCCGTTCGCGCCGACCCATTCATGATGGATCCAGTAATACCTTCAGCGTGGCTCTACCGCCTACTATCTGTCGCTAAGCACGTGTAGCTGTGTTCCGGCAGCTGCACTTGAGAGTCAGTACTCCTCTCGGTTTAGCGTGTAAACCTTCTAAGACCACATCGTGTGTGTGTATGTGTGGTGGGTCGTGGTGGTCTAATGGTTTGGATGGAATATCAAACCGATGTGCACAGGTTCGAACCCCGGCATACACCAACGATTTTTTCTGAATTCGCGTACATTTACTAATATAAATCGGTAACAGTATCGGTTGACGGTTTAGGAAAACATTGCGAGGAAACCGGAACCCGAGAAACGTTCTTGTAGTACTACTGTGTGTGGGAAAACATATAACTGTGGATTCCTTGGAGTTTAAAATCGCCAATACTTCATGGGCTCGCGTGGTAATTATGCCAATACCAATACTTTCCTTCGGGAAGAGGCCTTTGTCGCTGTAATGGGTCTGTTACAGGTTGATTATGGGATTGCGGTCGAGAAATTCTATGCTGAAATTGTAATATGCAATCATTTCACCCTTAAACTGTCAACTGAACACTAAAACTTGTCATTATTTTTGCCCAACAATGGGATGTGTAGAGACATTAAATGTATTTTAATGGTATTATCATTGTGGGTAAAATAATAATGTGTTCGACTTTATTTTCTATATATACATTAGGGTGGGTCAAAAAAATCGATTTTTTTTTTTTTACAAGTGACACGGAAAAATGGGTTGCTAGACACCTTAAAAAAATTCTCACCAAGCATGAGCTCTTAATTTTAATAGGAAGATCCTCCGCATCGCAGTTTTGTATTTTTTTGTCAGTCCAATAGAAAAAAATTCATACCTCATCATTTATCGATTGAACAGAAAAATGTTCCGAAAGAATTTTTTAGGAAATTTAATGCTCTACAAAAAAGGTATGTTATATTTTTTCCGTAAACCTCACCATTTGAAAGATATTAAGGATTTAATTTGCGATTTTGTGAAGCGTGCTAATACAAACAGACAGATAGACAGACAGACAGACCTTTCTAAAAATGATTGAAATGTATTCTATTACTTATTCCTAGACACCGGCAACAATTTTTTTCACGAAAATCCAAAATGTACAGACACGTTAGATTTAATTTCTTATTATATGTATAGAATAGAAGATGTATAGATAGAGTTATTAAAGATTTAAGAAGTTGCAATTTTTAAAAGCACTACGCATTCAGTAATTTGTGTTACCTTGTCGTGGAGTAATGGTGCAAGCGGTGCGATATGCATGCGCTGGAGAGAGGAAGTAAATCGTTAATAAATGAATGTTCTAAGAAAAGTATATTTTCGTTTTCAATTTTTTTTCTTCTTCTGTAACTATATAAAATGTATTGTTAAAGTATTAATAATCAAGGCAGAGGGAGTCGCAGCTCTCAGCTAGTTTATTCACGGTAATGGTACTTTAATATTTTTGCGATATAAAATGGAATGCAAATAAAATCGCCGGTATTCAAATATATCGGACTTCTGGCAACCCTTCCTTGTTACTGTCATCTATAATTCGTATGAATTTTAATTATAAGTCATATCTAACGTATTCGCAATAACAATGGAAGTGAATTTGTGTATTTTGGGACATTATTTCCCATTATCAGATGAGATTATTTGGATAATTGACAGCTTTAACCCGGTAGTACCAAATTATGATTTATTTTTATGTATTGCGTGAGAATAATAGGTGTATATGTGTGGTTGACTTGCTAAGAGGAGGCTTGACCGGTGTTTTTAGCCCATACGAATCAATGAAATCTAACTTGGGTCAGTTACTTTTTGTAGCAATAGAGACAGTAAAATAAAATAAAAAATGCTTGTCTGTAAAGTCGGTTTACGGACGATAATTTTACGTGACGACGTCATAAGAAAACATTGATGAAAAATTGCATACCTACTTTTATGAATTGAATTAAATTATTCTATATATAGATAGATGCGTCACAAGCCGAACGCTTAGGCCGATCGCGCCTCTCTATCGCTTGTTCCGCGCTGTCGCTTGCCCGCTCGGCTCAGGCGGAACGTGACAATGAGTCATGCTTTTTCTTGCTTGCAGCCGGCGTTCATCGATTAATAAGACGTTATCACGTCAATAAATGTTTTTGGGACCAAAAACAAGTAGAATCTAATAAATAAATAATTAAATATATGAAGTATAAATAATTATATACCTAGTCTTGCCATAAATACTGAAACAAAGAAAAAAATATTCTATTGCAAAATACATTTATTACTTTTACAGTGTATTATTTTAACAAATAAATATAAAACAGTTTAAAATATAAAAAGCTTATTCGAAGTGGTCTCCATTGGCTGCAATACAGTCCTTTAAACGTTGAGGCCAGTTATCAATAGAAGCACGCACTCTTTCCATGGGAAAATTCTTCACTGCCAATCGTACGGATTATTTTAGGGACTCCAAATTGTCATGGCGTTTAGAGCAAGCCGTACTCTCTAAAACTGACCATAAATCATAATCCAGCGTATTAAGATCGGGACTAGACGACGGCAAGTCTTCAGCTCTGATGAAGTCCGAAACGTTCGATTCCAACCAAGACTGCGTGGACCGAGCTTTATGACCCCGCGCCGAGTCTTGCTGGAAGGACCATTCATGGTTATTGAACATGGTGTTGTTAAGGGGCTTCACTGCCTTCTCAAGAATGGTAACTTGATACACTTGTGCCGATGTTTTGATACCTTTCTCACAAAAGTATGGCCCAGTCACTCCTTCATAGCTAATACCCCATCAATCCATCACTGAAGTCGGATAGTGCCCACGTTGCACTCTGTCGACTAATTGGGAAGCTTCTTTAAAGCTTTGAGCATAAATACGTCATTTTATTTTTAAAATGTTGTTCAATTGTAAAAATTTTCTCATCCGTAAACAAAATTTTTTTGTGACCTCTCTTTGCGTACCGCTTCGTAGTTGTTTCGATTTTACCTCCCTATTCTTTTTTAAATAATCAGTTAAGAAATGATCAGTACGTCTCTTATAGGCTGCAAGTCCTAAGTCATCTTTTAAAATACGCGACATGGTTCTAGGTGCTATCTTCATCTCCCGAGATAAAATCTTTTGCTTTTAATCTTCGAATTCGAATTCTTTCCCTTACTGCTTTGACCACCTTTTTCGTACTAACACTACGTGGACGGCCAGATCTCTTTCTGTCACAAACAGAGTAGGTCTCATTGTACCTATTAATAGCCCGGTACACAAACATTTTACTAATACCAAGCGTATGGAGAGTTTTAAATACTGCATTCGGCTCCATACCTACTTTGTGTAATGCAATCACAGCGATTCGGTTCTCTTCATCACCCCACTCCGTTTTAATATCGCAAAATATTGTACAATGTATTGGCGCCAAAATGAGAAAACTCAATGAATAATCATATAAAAATGACAGATTCCAAATTCAAATCTAATATTTTGTTTATTTTTAATTGTAACAGTATTTATGGCCAGACTAAGTAGAGAGACAAGAGACCAACTTCTTAGCCTTCCATGGATTCACCGTGCGGGTGCCGGGTCCGTCGTGTGGCAGATGGAGAAACTCAGAGCAGTTCCCAGGACTTGCGACCCAGGTGTAGGTTTAAGGAGGCCCCCTTTGAGATGCGCATCAACGCTCACCTTCACTGCTCGAGTATCCCGCCCTGCCTAGCCAAATTTGGTAGGAACCTGTTAGTGCAGCCTTTGATATTCGTTCTAAAATAGAACTTACTGCAGTTCTCGACAGGCTAAGGTCCTTCAGAAGGTTGTAGAGAGATTTTTCTGGTATACCTCTCGCTCCTACTTCTACCGCGTATAAATTAACCACATAGCCATTTTTATTTAGTTCATTAGTCAGATCGTAATATTTATTTAATAAAAAATGATTGTGTTCGTAATTGCCAGGACAAGGTCTGTTTGGGAGCAAATGTTTGATAAATACTACAGGAAAGTGAAAAATTTAGGTTAGAAAATCTGTATATGAAAACGTGAATGAGTGAGTGGGATAGAAGACATAATTGGCGTTCAATTGTTCAATAGGCATTTTATTACACGTTCGTTATTGCAAAGGAGAGATTTTGCTCTCATTCTCTTTGTCAGTACAACCGGGGCGGGAAACTAGTGTTACGTTATGCATTAAACAATACAATGTTTATATGTCACTGTCATGTTCCTTATGTTTTGATTTTTCCATAAGCTACATATAATAAGACCTAAGAGCCATTTGCAAGTAGTAAAATTGCTCTTGATGTCGCTATTTACAGACGTTCGCCAAGTAAACGTACGTGTAGCTATTTTATATATATAATAAGAATGTAAATCTAACGTGTCTGTACTTTTTAAATTTTCGTGACAAAAATTGTTGCCTAGAAATTAGTAATAAAATACGTTTTAATCATTTTTAGAAATACCTGTCTGTCTGTTTGTATAAACACGCATCACTGTTAAAGTACTGGGTTCACAATAAAACCTCATAAATAAGATCATAAAGGATATCCTCGAGAGTAACTTAGTCTTTGTTTCATTAAAATGGGTCTACTCTATCAAAAGTTACTGTAATTTTAATGACGAAGCGACTTAAGTATTAGAGAAAAGTAGATAAGTAAATGGGCTAAATACATTCAGATGACTTTATCAATCACTGTTTTGTACATCAGGTACCACGTGGACGAAGTAGCGGGCACAGCTAATCTTAAATAAAAATCAAATTATAGAGATTTACCGTTGTCAGCGCTTCATGCAAAAACTATGGGATGGATTTTAATCAATTTTTTTCTTTTTGTTTTTTTTTTTTAGACACGTCTCGATCGATATCTAAAAAAATCTTATGATAGGATCATTCTGTATAATGTCGTGTTAAATATCGAAACCAAACAGTATGGGTTTTCGTTATGTCTCCTCGATCTGTATTCGTAACTTAGCTCTTGACTCTATGTGTAGTGTCACGTGTGTATAATTACATACGAGATACATTCGCGTGCAGCAAATTACAGTCTCTCGGCCGGTACTCCAGTCGATACGGTGTAATTTTGCGACACCTTGAGAAACACGCAAGGTCGGTCGGACCTCTTCGAGTAAAAATACTGACACGTTCCGTCGATCAAATAAGAGTACCGTAAAACCGTGCAACTTTGCCCAATTTTCCTTTTACTCTTTGTTTCACTTCTGAATATTTTTAATAATATTTTTTACTGTTGATTCGTGGTATGCTACAACGCTGCCGACCGGTCTGTTCTTTGCAAAAAAATATTTGGTAGGTGGTAGAGCCACGCTGAAGCTATTATTGGTTTCAGCATGAATGGGTCGGCTCGTCCGAGGTAGTACCACCCTCTCGCAGAAAACTGACGTGAATTAAACAGTGCTTGCACTGTTGCGTTTCGTTCGGTCAATGAGAACGCCGGATACCCACCTCGCCGTCCCGTCTCCCCTCCCAATTCCCCCAAACCAGGCCGGCAACGCACTGGCGACTCCCCTAGTGTTGCTAGTGTCTATGGACGGTGGTGATCACTTACCATCAGGTGACCCGCCTGTTCGTTTGCCGCATATAATATTTAAAAAAATATATGTATATAGAATAATACTAACAAAACGTATTTTTATGTGAGAAAATCATCAATTTAAAGAGCGGGTCAAAATAGGCAGAACTTTTACAAATTTGCCCATTTTGGGAACGTCTTCATATAGAAGGAGTAATAGTAAGAATTTATAATAATTTATTTGTAAATTAGTACCATATGTATGTGGTTATTCAAATATGCAACGAAACAACAAAATGAAAAGAAACACAAAAATCTAAATCCGGAAATAAAAAATATAAATTATGTTTGTTATAATAAATATATGGCTTAAATTGTTTAATATCTCATACCGAAAGTAAATATTTGGTTGTGAAAATAATGCGAAACAACATAAATATCGATACATGTAATTTGTAAATTAATTTTGAAGTGACAACGTTAATACGTACATTTAGGTGGGCAAAGTTGTAAATATGGTTTTTAAAAGTATTTTGACGTTGCCCACCGACATAGTTTCGATTCCTAAAGAGATATCTGATTAAATATTCGAATACTTTACCATGTGTTGTCCTTTACCAAATAATTGTTGTTTAAAAATTACTTACGTGTTGCAATTGCAAATAAAATGTTATAGAAAGTTTTGACTTTGCTTTTGGCCTGCAAATTACACTACCAACTTTGGGACGGCCTAACAGCCAACCAAAGTGGCAAAAGTCGCTTATGTAATGTTGTCAGTCATTCATATCTCTAAAATTGACGTTAAAAGAATCATACTATAAAAAGGTTACATTGTTTTTCAAGATTTCTAAACGATACCGCTCTGGATAAACTCCAATCACTTGGGCAATCTTGTAAGGTTTTACGGAATATATAGCGGCACCTTTGCCAACAATTCTATCTTTGCCCAAAAAGCAATTTACAAGCAAATTCGTTGATGTGCATAAACATATAAGATTTATGTTAACACTGATTATTTTGATGGAAAATAGATAACATTTGTGGTATCACTGTGTATTGCATTTGTTTCTAAGTTTACTCATTAATTTGTGAGAATTCACCGAAAGTGGTGCACGTTTTTGCGATTACAAAATTCAAAAATAGCAACATTGCCCACACATTTTTATAAGAAAGTTTATATGATATTGAATCGATTTCAAAATTGAAAGCTTTATTTACCTAAAAACCTGTGCAGATTCTTCGTTTAACGTCGAGGGATTTATAATTGCTTCAAAAAGCGTAGCGGGCAATGTTGACCAAAAGTCCAGATAAAATAGCCCGCCACCAAAATCAAAGTTATTACAAAATAAACGCTTACATATGAACATATGGTTACAGTAGTATAAAAGTAGCATGTTTCAATAGAAAAAAAAAACGTTTTTTTTTATTAAAAAATTGGGCAAATTTGGCTTGTTAACATTAATGTACAAAACCTTCGCTAAGATCTAAACTATATACAAGTATGAGAGATGGTAGGTAGGGAGTTCCTCCCTAAAGTGAGGTATGTTTTGTTCGGTTAGTTACGCTTTCACGTCTTAACTACTGAACCGATCATTGTCAAATTTTGTATACACGTTGTCAGGAGTATAAAAGAGGACATAGAGTACATTTTATCTAAAAAAAAAAGTAATGTTCCTGAGGGAATGGCCAAACGCCGCGAACAAAAGCTAGTGACTAATAAATTGCACGTTAAAAAGAAGTCATTATTAATCGTATGTACAGATATATACGGCGCGTTTAATCTTCTTAGTTTTTAAATGTGGAACGATAACTTTTTAAACAGTCGTCACTCTCATTCGACGTTTGTGCCAGTATGCAAACACCGTGGGTATAGACAAGCGTGTAGAGCGGTGTTTACTTTTTGCTTACAAGTGATAAGCTAACACCGGTCCGTTGGTTTTCACTGTAAAGTGTGCGGGTTTCGAACGGTATTCGCTTATTTTTTTTAAGTTTTAAAATCAGTCGTATAATTTTTTGTTTTTTTTTTTTTTAAATAAAATGTTTTTTTTTTTCATTATAGATTTTAATCTTCCTCATATATTACGGTGTTTTGAGATGATTAGTCAAAAGTATTAAAGGCTCAGTATACACAGATGACTAAATCTGACTTACAGCTTCCGAAAGACACTCATATTGTGTTGTACGTAATTACAGTACGTACGTAATACCGTCTCCAATTATGTTTTTTTTTATTTTACTTTTAGCAACCAATCTTCTAGTTTATTACTGCCATTGTCGAGTAGATAATAATACAACAATTGTCTTTGATTATTCCTATGTTCTAAAAAGATGGCGGCCCTCTTGTTAGAACTTTCCAGAAAGTTTTTGTGGTAAGTCAGAATCCATGCTCCGTGGCATTATTTCCGTTTCACTTCACTTCTACACAATAACCGAACTATATTACGTAAAACACAACCAATATTACAAAATATAGAGCCAAATAACACAAGAATATGAATAAAATATAAACTCCACTACATGATATTCCAAGATCCCGCCAAAAACTCCGTTAGTAGGGGCTACAGAAAACGACATAACATACATTTTTCCAGGTAAACGTAGTACCAGAAAAAAGCAATTTGTTAATATTTAAAAAATAAACTAGAATTTTCAGAATAATTTCGTTCACCGTTAAGTAACTCGAAGTAATGTTTTATTTGAATAATAGTATTTACGAGTTGTCTGTGGAAAGCGGCCATGTTTGCGTTCGATTTCGCGCCAACATTCGAAAGTAAATGCGCACTCGAATTCTCCGTGGTATATAAACTTTTTTTTAATTATTCTTTTAAATAAATTTGATTGGAACTTTTTTCTTTTATTAAATTCTGATAATTATTTTTAAAATTACATACTCAATTGTTAAAAAATCCGCGTTACGTTTAAACGGCTATGTTAAACGTGTGTTGCTAGATTTGAACAATTTTCCACATCTCGAATCACAGTAAAACAAACCATGCACATATTTTAACGTCTTCACAATTTATCTACATATAATTAACTGATAATAGTTTGTGACTTTGTTCGAGTTTTTATTTTTCTTTTTTACGAATTTTGTTTTTCTTATATTTATTTTATTTGATAACCTGTGGAACTACCGTTCAGAATTAAATAAATCTGTTAGCATTTAACAGTCTATTTTTTGAAGAAGGTTATAAGTTAACATCACGCTATTACCTTTAGGAGCGGAATAATTAGAATACAAATCGTAGGTCAGAAAGTACGCTAAGCGGAATCAGTGCGAGCGTGCATATGCAGTCTAATACGCCGCGAGCTATCAAGGGTTGAGGGCGGGAGTAATTAAATGCGAGTGAAACTGCGGGATGGTGTTAGTTTTATCTAATGCCTATTTAATTAATTAATTAATACATCTTAATTACATTTTCGCTCGAATAAAATATAGTTGTATTGAATTGTAACATGATACAAGATTTACAGCAATGTTACGCCTAAGGGTAAATTATATGCCGTTTGCGACAAAAGCAATTTATTTTATATACGTGCAAACAGATACCAAATAGACTCACTATTACGTGGTTACACTACCGTCGCAATTTAACCTTACAATACCCGGGCGCAGTACCCTTGTAGATTTTTTCCTTCTCTTTCTCTTATTAGTCGCTCCAATATCCAGAATAGAACTCAAGTTGGACGCACCTTAGCGTGCTTATATATCCTTAATTAATGGAGCGCGGAAAACTCTGGGAAGCCGACTTTATAATTTAAATAAATGTTTCTGGTTCCCACGACCGATGAGTCATTCAACGAGTGGTGTGACAACATGGGTATATAAACTTACTAATGTGTTAATTTGTGTAATTTTGCAGTCGCTGATGCGATCGATGTCAGTGGAGCAGCGCTGGCAAGACCTCGCCTCCTTGCTGACGATACCCCCACCACCGGAACAGTACCAGCATTACCATCACCATCACCACCCGCATAACATCAGGTAAATACAGCTTCACCGCACGCTCATCGAGTGTGGGTGCGTGTTGACATGCTATAGTAGCAATATCCAGACACCAACACTTGTGTCGCTTCTGTCCTTATGACTGCCTCGACTTTTTTTTATTATAGTACAAACTTGTGATCCGCACCTTTTTCCCTGTTGTCGTTTATTTTATTAATCACTAGCTACTGCCCGCGACTTCGTCCGCGTGGAGTAGTCACTTTGGGTTAATGCTAACAGGCAGCGGAAGCTCTCAAAAGGAAAACAACTTCGATTTTGAAACATTCTTCATTGGTGCTCCGCTCCTATTGGTTTTAGCGTGATGATATATATCCCATAGCCTTTCTCGATGAATGAGCTATATAACACTGAAAGAACTTTCACAGAACACAAATCGGACCAGTAGTTCCTGAGATTAGCGCGGTCAACCAAACAAACAAACAAAATCAGTTTTATAATAAAATAATATTATAATATTTTTTTTTATTATTATTTTTTTTTTATTTTTTTTTTTATTTTTATTTTTTTATTTTATGATGTTTTATGTATTTTTTTATTTTTTTTTTTTTTTTTTATATAATAAAAATATATATTTAAATTATAATATAAAAATAATATAAATTTTAATTTTAATTTTTTTTTTAAATAAATAATTTTTTTAATTTTATATTATTATAATATAATAATAAAATTTTTTTTCTTTTTTTCCTTTCTTTTCTTTTTTCGTTTTTTTTTTTTTTTTTTTTTTTTTTTTTTTTTCTCTTTCCTTTTTTTCTTTTCTTTTTCGTTTTCTTTTTTCTCTTCTCCTTTCCTCCTTCCCTCCTCCAATCCTTCCCCTTGCCCTTCTCCTTTGTTTTTTTTTGGGGTTTGTATTTGCCAGTTCTGCGCCCATGCCTCCCTTCTTTTTCCCTTTTTTTCTTTTTCTCGTTTTCCATCTTTTGCCTCTCTTTTTTTTTCTTTACCTAATTTGCATGGGTTTGGGATATTTTTTATATTATTTTTTATTTTTTTTTTTTTTTTTTATTTTTCTTTTTCCATTTTAATTCCTTTTCTTTCCTCTTTTCCTCCTCCCCCCTTTTTTATTTTTTTCCGTTTGTTTGCTTATCTTCCTCTCCCCCCCTCTTTCCTTTTTCCCTCCCCCCCTCCCCCCTCCCCTCTCTCTTATCCTTTCCCCCTCCCCCGTTCATAAATATATTTTTTTTTTCTTTTTTCCTTTTTCTTCTTCTCTTCTCTTCCTTTCTTTCTCCAATTCCCTTTCTCTCTTTCTTCTCTGCTCTTCTTCGCGCTCGTCCCCCGTGCCCTATTCCCTATTCCCTTTTCCATTTTTAGATCTACCCCCCTTTATTTTAACTTATCTTTTTCCTCTCCTTTAACTTCCGCCTCCTCTTCTTCATTTTTTTGTCCCGTTCTTCCCTTGTTGTTCTCCTTTTCCGCCCTGGTTCCTTTCCCCGGTCCCCCTTTTTTTTTTCCCTCCCAAAAAACAATAATCTTTCTTTATTCAATGTCGGATCCTAGATTTTTCTTCCCCCTTTCCCCCCCTCCCCCCTTTCTTTCTCTCCTAATCCCCTCTTACAAAGAATATTTATTTTATTTTTTTCTCTTTTTTTTTTAATTTTTTTTAAAATTTTAAAATAAACTAACATAATTAAACCACTTAAATTAAAAAATTCCTTTTTTTTATTTTATAAAAAAACAAAACATATTCAATTTTTTTTTTTCAACCACCCAGTATTCATCAATAACAAAAAAGTTTACTTCCTCCCCCCTTTTTTTAGTAAATACTTAGAAATTAATTAATATAAATTGTAAAATTTTTAATATCCCCCATTTTCTTAGACTTTTTTATTTTTTAGTATAGATTACTACTCTTCCCTCGTACTTACCTCGAGCCGTCATTCAAATTACAATAACTTATGATAGAGTGGACCGATTTTAATGAAACAAACACTAAGTTACTCCCGAGGATGTGCTTTATGATTTTCTTGGTGTGGTTTTATTGCGAACCTAGTACTTTAGCAGTGATGCGTGTTCATACAAACAGACCTTTCGTAAAAGTGATTGAAATGTATTATATTACTTATTCCTAGACACCTGCAACCAATTTTACCACGAAGATCGAAAATGTACACACGTTAGATTTACTTTCTTACTATATGTATAGATAATGTTAAAAATTGTTTTAAATGTGAACAACCATTATTATTATTTTACTTAACTATTATACTTAGGATTCTTAATTGAGTTTAATGACTTTATGACGGCTTCATTTTCGTCTTTTAGAGCTATTTTTAAATTGTAATCCACAATGTCTAGCGCAGGAGCGTCTACGGTACGATGGATGAACCTACTAATTGCGTCGTGAGTCACGTCGGTATAGTAGACACACCATAGCATAACATTGTGGTAGGCCTTTGTCTAAGCTCGTCTGGCTAGCTACCAACTTGTAAATCTGTCGCGAGGCACCTGGTGTTTTATCCTGGCTTAATGCACTTGACAGCCACTGACTTTAGGCTTAGAACGTTTACTATCTTACATCACATCGTCATCAGATGAGATTTGTGGTCAATTGCTAAGAACTTTAATGGGAAAGCTATGTTTCTCATATATAACTGTTAAATTTTCGACAGTGCTCATGGGGCTGCTGCCGGCTACGCTCCGAACTATCATGCTCCCCACGCCCCTATACCACCGGTGGCCGACAAGCATCCCGACGCTTATGGTAAGTGTGATAGTCAATAATATCATCCAAATATATGTCCTGAAAAACCTTGGAAAGTTCTATTTTTTTTTATATAGGAGGCGAACGAACAGGCGGGTCACCTGATGTTTAGCGATCACCACCGTCCATAGACACTTGCAACATCAGGAGAGTTGCCAGCCTGTGTTTGGGGGGAAGGGGGAGGGAAGTGGGCCTCCAGCGCTTACTGATCAAACGAAACGCAACAATGCAATCACTGCTACTTCACGTCGGTGTTTCTGTGTGTCGGGTGGTAGTACCGGGGGCGAGCCGACCCATTCATGCTGATACCAGTAATAGCTTCAGCGTGGCTCTACCACCTAAGTAAAATACCGGCTTGGTCTAAACATAGACACTGTGACAAACCGGTCATCCCATGTTTCAGACACACTAAAACTATTAACAGTTTTTTAATTGGTTTAGTAACAGTTTTTAGTTAATTTTTTAACTTATATTTTACGAATTAGAACTGTCTGTAAGAATTATAAATCTGTATAGAGTCTTCAATCTTTTACAAGGTAATTATTACTTTTGTATTGAAAACTTCTTTAACCTCGTTGTGATTTGAGACTCGTTGAAACGAAAAAGGACTATATAGGATTTAACCTGTGAGAGAATGAGATAGAATACATTTTACAGTGTTTGTTATATATCCGATGAATGCAAAGTTTCGTGTCAAGGTTGACTAGTTGGAAGTTTGAAAGCGTAGCAAACAGAGAAATACATTGAAATTTATAATATTAGTTTGGATATCTCTCTTTATATATATATATATATATATAAAAATCCCATGTCATGATGTTTGTCCAAGATAAACTCCGAAACTACTCAACCGATGTTCATGAAAGGTATGTATAATTTGGTCCAACTTGAGAAATAGGATAATTTATATTACGATTAATGGCGTCAATATTTTTTAAGTACAAATTAAATGATTGTCAATGTTGATTATTGTTATTAATTGTAAGTTTTATCAGTATCGAATAGATGGCGCTTTAAAGTTTGTTGGCAGAAAACTATAGGATTGACTGTTATAGATGTCTCATAGATGTCGCCACGTTTTAATTTTGAATTTATTTTTCAACTCCAGTTTATTTTATGGCGCTAGTGTCCCGTTAATCTATTTTCTGCGTGACTTCGATTTTTCTGTATGAAGTTTTTAAGCAGATTCATTACCGCATAATACCAAATAGTTTATTATAATTGTAATTCAACATGTAAATAACGCGTGACCGGCTCATCTAGTCGTATTATAAGTGGGCATACAGATGTAGTTTTTTTTAAATTCATTTGTTGGTTAAAATGTGATTGTCGAGTCAAATTACTTCTAAGAATTGTTTGTAAATGTGAGATGTTATGATATTGTATGTGAGTGGAGTGTGAATAAAGTTATTTGTTATTTGAATCGTGTAGTGATGTCAAACATGGCATCTGTCTTTTCGGAGGAATGGATTAGTAAACCCATCGTTGCCACCATACTACCACATACATACAGCGTCAAATTTACCTATATATTTATTAAAGGACGACTAGTGACCAACACACCAAACATGAATCGAAACTATATATGAACAATGTATAGGTACACTGGACAAGTACTTTATTCAATTTAGGCCCTGAGAGGGCGCTTATGAACGTAAAACTACAAAACTACCACCGGTTCGAACAAACAACCGAGTCATCGAGAAGAACCGACAACAAACTCGATCTGATTTTCTCTTTTCATGATACATATAATCACAAAAAGATAATTATATTCGTTTTTGGTGGATGCACAAAGATTTCCATCATTTCCAGATGTCACCATCGTTCACATATTGATCCGCTCTATAATAACGTTTAGACATTAAAACCCGCTTGGCATGGCACTTGAACTCACTATCCTGCCACTGTTTAAAGGCAATCGTAGCATGCGTTATGTGTTAGACAAACTCAATCGGAATACTATAAATATAGATATAACAAGCGGGCCCGGCGGACGTTGTCCCGCCCTGATAATTACAACTTATACAAATTACATATCTAAACCTTCCTCGTGAATCACTTTATCTATTGGTGAAAACCGTATGAAAATCCGTACAGTAGTTTTTGAGTTTATCGCGAGCAGACAGACAGACGTGGTAAACGTTTTTTTTTTATAATATGTAGTGATATGAACTGAAATAACAATAATAAATAACTAACACAAAAGAAATAATAGGTCTTTACCTATAAAATTGCCGTTCTGCAGTACTGGCCATTTCAAATCAAAATAATTTTTTTTGCAAAATTCAATTTCAATTAATTTTATTTTCTATTCTTTTTCCAAAGTAGTCATTTGTTTATTGATTAGTGTTACATTTTCATTGCATTTCATTTCATTTTGTCATCATGGATACGTCAAAAATTCAGAATTATGGAATATGAGTACTGTCGTGGCAGCAACGCGCACAAGCGGCACGCAACATCAACGCGTTTACGGAGCTAACACTACAAACCAACGCACCACCTGTTATTGTTTGCTCGCTTCCGTTCTGGGATTTTCGACCTGAAAAATAACCTCGCGGTCGTCCGAAGACTTTGGTCGCAATACGAATTAAAGACGATTGTGGAAGCTGATGAACACAATCTACCTGAATTAGCACCAGCTTTCGACGTTAGCGTCAAAACAATATTGGTCCATTTGCGTCAAATTGGCAAGGTAAAAAAGCTTGACAAATGGGTGCCCCACGAAATCAATAATCGCCAGCGCGAAGTACGCGTCGAGACGTGCCTTGCACTGCTCAACAGACACACAAATGATGGAATTTTGAACCGCATTATTACCTGCGATGATAAATGGATTCTGTTTGATAACCCCAAGCGCTCAGCAAGTTGGTTGGATCCTGGTTCCTGCCCTAAACGAAAACTTATACCTAGAAAAGTGATGGTCACTGTTTGGTGGTCTAGCGTCGGTGTGATTCATCACAGCTTCTTACCAAACGGGGTGAGCATTACTGCAGATGTGTACTGTGAAGAACTGAACACAATGATGGAGAAGCTGGCACATCTCCAACCAGCATTGGTCAATCGCTCGTCTCCGCTGCTCCTGCACGACAACGCGCGACCTCATACTGTACAGCAGACGGTCTCCAAGTTGCAAGAACTGGGGTTGGAAGTTCTCCGTCATCCGCCCTACTCATCAGACCTTGTGCCTACAGACTAATAACTCCTTGGCGGGAAAAAAATTCAATACCCGAGAGGCAGTATAAAATGCCTTTGAAGAATTTGCTGCCTCTCGTCCAGCTGATTTCTTTAAGAAGGGCATCAATAAACTGCCACTGCGTTGGCAAAGATTCATTGATTGCATGGGTGATTACTTCGATTAATACAAATAAAAAATACATGAAAAAAATTCGTTTAAATTTTTTCATACAAAACGGCAATTTCATAGGTAAAGACCTAATATCACTGAATGAAAGTTACAACTTTACAACGATTTTATGGGTTTATTTTATTTAGCAGGCGCTGCTGCTCCGCTAGAGGGCGCTTACAAGGTCGAATCTGCACACCACCCTCAGCAGCACGATGGCATTTACTATCAGGTAATTCTAACAGCATCCATGACTTAGGGCTTAGAGCATCTAAGGGGACACTGACAATGCCACACTGACTGCAATTCAGCAGTCAATTACAAGTAGGTCCTGAGATTCAAATAAAGAAACGAACGAACCCTCTAGATTTATAATATTAGTATAGATAATAATTTGTTATTGCATATCATAGTGCAGAGTCATTTTGCCAATAAAAAAAAAACATTCGTTTTAGGTCGATGCACAAAGGGGGGCGTAATTTCTAGACATTACCACAATTCGGTAGGTGGTAGAGCCACGCTGAAACTATTACTGGTTTCAGCATAAATGGGTCGGCTCGTCCGGGGTAGTACCACCCTCTCACAGAAAACCAACGTGAAGTAACAGTGCTTGCATTGTTGCGTTTCGTTCGGTCAGTGAGAGCGCCGGACACCCACCTCCCCTCCCCTTCCACTTTCCCTTCCCTTCCTCCCCCCCTCCCTACACAGGCTGGCAACGCACTTGCGACTTCCCTGGTGTTGCAAGTGTCTATGGACGGTGGTGATCACTTACATCAGGTGACCCACCTGTTCGTTTGCCTCCTATGATTTAAAAAAAAAAAAAAAAATTCACATATTGCTACACTCTATAATAGTCGGGATGAATATCCGTTAGAGATTTCCCCATGAAGAACAGAAAAGGGGTTACTTCGATTATATTATAACTATAGATGCGTCATAAGCGCTTCGACAGCGCCTCGTTACAACTTGGCTAGCTTATTTTTAACAGCTGACCCGTCAATCCGTCCGAATCTAAGCAACATATAACTATCTCTTTTTCACCACCGATATTGAGAATATGCCATCTTACTTCCACATTTTATGCAAGACAGTTTACGTATGTGTGCGTTTTCGTGCCGTTTGTTTTGTGAAAATATAATGTAGGTAACGTATCTACACCTTTTTAGTTATAATGTCATTGGGTTACTTAATAGCGTGTATTTATGTTGTTCGTGTCAGCTGTTTTTATCGAACCTTTAATTGAATGCCAAAAGCATAAGAATATTAAATGTTATTTTATCAACAGAACTCGACAAGCGAAATGCCACCGCCCGGTAACCAGGACGGCTTCCTCCAGTCCATACTGAACGATGAAGACCTGCAGCTCATGGACATGGCTATGAATGAGGGTAAGTGATTTACTTTTACTCGACTGCCTTAGAAGTAATCTATGTATGAGAGATTTTGATGAAATAAAACGTCGCGTGACGAGAGCGTTACGAAAACGAGTGATCGAGCGAAGCGAACTGAAGTTGAGAGGGAAATACGTGTTAGTAAAGATAGGAAGAGAGAGAGTTACGTGTCGTATTATCAATGAAAACGTATTATAAATTTAATTATTTGTTGGTAAAATTAATATGTGTATATATTACACATATATATACAGCGCGACTGGTTAGTCGCCAGCAATATTTTTACAAGATAATCATTAGTCGATTCTCGCTCTAAATCAATTTAAAAAATAGGGGCTTAATATTTGACTCAATTATCTAGAGGAAAACAAAAGTGATATACACTAAACATCAGGTGATTTACGCAAAAACGAACTGGTGTGGTGTAATATAAGGAATTCAATCCCACACTCCGCTTCTCTTCGTTTGACCGTGCGGCATTCTGACGATAAGCAGTTACGTAATGATTAACCTTGAAAAGCGCCCTTTTAATGATGATCATTGAACCTAGATGTGATTCGTTTACGTTTAAAAGTATCGTTCCCATACTTTTAAAAGTTTTAGAACAAACTTTAACTAAGGTTCTCTCTGTTGTTTATTAGTATTTGTTTTGATATTACTATTTTATATGTTAAATGTGACCATGAACTACCAAAGGATTGAAGAGTGGTAAACTTTAAACAGTCACCTGGTATACACTTACATATAGATAGAGCTAATGAAGTTTAACTTCAATCGTGTGGTCTAAACAACACTGTTTTTCATTTTTTTTTAGTATGTCCTGTAGCTTAAACCACTCCGAAGATGTTAAAATATGAGATGCCGGTATACTAGTCATAATTGTGTCGGTGAGATAGGCTATATAATTCAAGATCCTTACGTATGTAATTAGAGTTTTATATGGAAAAAGGGAATCCAAAAATAATATCTTAATATATAAAAATCCAGTGTCATTATGTTTGTCCACGATGAACTCTGAAACTACTCAACCTATCTTCATGGGACGTTGGCATTCATGTATAATTTGGTACAACTTGAGAGACGGGATAATTTATATTTCGAGTAATGGCGTCAATATTTTTTAATTATAAATTAAATTATTGTCAATGTTGGTTATTGTTGTTAAACGTATAGGCTACTGGAAACCTCTTCTATCTGCTAGATAGTGTCGACATCATCTTCTTATCCCACCTAAGTAGGGTCGGCACAACATGTTTCCCTTTTCCACTCTCGCCTATCGGATGTCATCGCAGTATCTACACCTTTCACACAATCCATCCATACCTTTTTATGTCTTCCTCTGCTCCTATATCCGTCCACCATCATACTCAAAACTTTTCTAGTTACATGGACTTCATCTCTCCTCATGACATGCCCGTACCATGCTAACCTATTACTCCCCAACTTCTCTGTCACCGGTGCTATTTTCAAACTTCCTCTGATATATTAATTCCTAATCTTATCCATTCTAGTTACACCACATATCCATCTTAACATTTGCATCTCTGCCACATATAGTTTCCTCTCATCCGTCTGTTTCGTTTTTTTCTTTAGATGACCCGGTGTATTTCGTATCACGTATCGTAACATCTCACTATCTGCGAGATAGTGTCATCGAAATTAATTCAATATCTTTTATGTGAGATAATGACAAACAAACTAACAAACTCTCTCATTTATAATGCAATTAATATTTGTGTAGATATGAAATATTTACCAACTATTCTATTAACATACAATGTAATGTGATAGATTTACAACGCAAATTTGTTATTGTTTCAAATACGCTATAATTATTACAGCGATAATTGTCTTCCTACTGTCGTATCTGTTTCTATCAGGGGTAAATATTTGAACTGTCACATGTTATAGACTATTCTATATTATACTAGATTATACTTCGTCCGCGTGGAATATGTAAAATGGGCTAACGCTAACACGCAGGGGAAGCTCTCAAAAGGAAAAAAAAATTGAAAAATTCTTCATTGGTGTTCAGCTCCTACTTGTCTTAGCGTGATGATATATAGCCTTACTCGATAAATGAGCTATATAACACTGACAGAATTTTTCAAATCGGACCAGTAGTTGCTGAGATTAGCGCGTTCAACCAAACAAATCAACTTTATAATATTAGTATAGATTACTACTCTTCTCTCGTACTTACCTCGAGCCGACATTCAAATTACAATAACTTTTGATAGAGTGGACGGATTTTAATGAAACAAAGACTAAGTTACTCCCGAAGATATGCTTTATAATTGATTTTATTACGAACTCAGTACTTTAGCAGTGATACGTTTTCATACAAACAGACAGACAGACATTTCTAAAAACGATTGAGAAACGAACTTCTTAGCCTTCCTTTGGATTTTATAGTGCTTGTCATACGTATCCATTAAAATAGTCCAGTCAGGTGCAGTACCTAGGATTGAGAAAGGCTTGCTTTTAGAGTGTACAGTTGAGCCATCCTTTACAAGTTAATTTGTCGTTTATTTGTGGTCAATCCTTTTTGGGCTCTAGCTACTGAAAGACTTACTGCTTCACGTATGATTTCAAGTACTCTATCATGTCGGCGTGAGTAATAACCCCTATCAAGCAGCACCTTGCAACCTACCAATAGTGCCTAGCAGTACCTACTCCTCACCACAAAGCATTTTTCACTTTCCCCCATCTTCTATTACTTTGTCTGTGCATTTAGCTAAAAATTTTAATAGCAAGACCAATCATAAGATCCCTCGGCACCAAACCACCTAGAACCCTCACTTTCATTCTATATCGCCATAATACATTTTCATCTTTTTATTTATTATTTCTCAGTCTTCCTTTTTCTTTCAAACCCAGCCTCTATTAAACGTCTCCTCCAAAATTTTATATTAATCTTACTCAAGCTCTAACACATTTATCTTTTGAGTGATAGCTATTCGTCCTATTGTCCCAAGCATTCATTTTGCACTCTAGGTGTTTATAGAGTTCCATTTCTTTAACTTCATCCCAAACTGTTTTATCCCTAAATAAGTTGAGGGGTCAGCTGAATGTGCAATTCCAGCCATAGCTTCAATATCTTTATCGTTTGCATCTAGTTTTCCGGTTTTACCATGTCATATACAGAGCCAAGCAACGTACGAAAAATTTCGATATCCAAACTTTTTTAATATTCTTAATAACAACCATTCTACCTTATTTAAGTCATTTAGAAATTATCACAATTACCTCTAAGGATGGTGTACGTCCTTTGTAGTCAATCTTTCTACCAAGATTAAGGCACTGCTTCAGCAATCGTGTACACATTACCTCCTATTAAGTCCCGGTCAAAGCGATATTTGTATTTCGTCTACCCAGCATAGACAGTGACATTTACTTGTTTTCCCTCATCCGTCAGTCCATGTACAAAACTCATCTACTTCAGTTAATAACCCTACATTGTTTTGTTACGTGTCAGTATTCTAGGTCTCTCAAAGCAATGGACTCTTGTATTTATTTTTATTTTAAACCGATAGCCCCATTTTTTCTCATACTTATTAACTTGTCTATAAAATATTTATAATTATATTAAAAGCTATTGGTGACAAGCAGCAGCCTTGGAACAGTCCTACATTATAATGCAATGGTTCTGTGTGTTCCTTGTTTGCTGCTATGGCAAATTGTGTATTTTATTACTTATTCCTAGATATACCTAGATAGACATACCTGAAACAATTTTTTTCACGAAAATATAAAAAATACAGACACGTTAGATTTACATTCTTATTATATGTATATAGATAAACGGTCTCGTATTGTAGACATTCTGTTATTTTTATGCTGTGACAACCGAAATAGTTGTAGTCATACGGCGTCATAAGAAGATAAACTAAAAGATATTTTTTAATCTATGATATTACATTATGGTTTCTATGTGGCCAGTACGAAAATCTTCGATAACGTATTGCTAAGTCATTTCACACAATAATCGAAAGGAGAGTTAAGAAAATTGTGATTGGAATTATTAAAGTAATGTTAATATTTTATGATAATAAAATCAGAAGTACGTCGCGTCATTCGTATACAAAATAATCGAAATTTCCAGAAGTGTCATAGATGCGGGTTTTTTTTTCGGTGTCATCGCCGTCAGTCTGTTTAATTTTTATTATATAAATCGTGAGAAATATGTTTTTAAAAGTCGCCAGTACGTCTCGTGTTATTTTAAAAACATCTGTAAGTATACATTAATTAATTATAATCTGTTACTGTTTGTTTCGCAGATAATCGCTGTTAAATACACTATAAACCCAAATTTTCAGCTGCCTATTCCAAATTTTTTTTATCTATATATATATATATCTATATATATTTTTATCTATATCTAAAGTAGAAACCTCTTAAGCATATAACAGTTAACGAAAGTGAACAGTTACGCTCGGTTCGGTGACGCACTGAATCGGTGAGAAGTTTTCACTTCTATCGCATGGTCATAAGCTAACATCCACTTTTTTATATATTTATGATTTATTAAGTTCTGTGATAGTACAACGTCTGCCCACCGGGCTCGCTTGTATTTTTACAAAAACGAAATAACGATTGAAGGATACAAACTAGTTACCTACTAACTAGTAACTAGTTACTAGTTACCTTATCCCAGGTAAGTAGTGTCGTCACAACATGTTTTCCTGTCAGATGTCATGTTACGTGACTTTCATATCTCCTCACGACATGCCCGTACAGTGCTCACCTATTATTTCTCAACTTCTCTGTTACTGGTGCTACTTTCAAACTGCCTGTGATATTACCATCGTCACCAGCCTGCAAGAGATTAGGCTTCTTCTCGAAGAGCGGTATGGACATAATCGCCACGGCAGCCCACGACGTATTGGCGATTTCAAACATTGAGAAGTCCACAGTTCTATGTTTTCCCACATACGGTAGTACTATAAGAACAATTCTCAGGTTCAGGTTTCCTCACGACGGTTTCCTTCACCGTCACCCGATACTTACTCTTTTTTAATCTTATCCATTTTAGTTGCAACTTTCGCTGTTTCATCCACACTGCATCTATATTATCCAAGATTAAAAAAATACATACTAAACTTTGTAACAACATTTCACAGTCTCCATCTATTTACATCTTATCCGTGGTTAGATAAGAGTTAAGCCATGTAATCTGGGAATACGCGATAAAGTAATAATTCTGAATAATAATCATTTTTATTAAAGAATAAACGCTGATTCAAAGAGTGAATGCAAATCCTGAATACGATAAACAATTTATGTTTCACTGACATTGATATACAAAAACCAAAGATGCACACTTAACGTCTCACAGCCGGCACACAAAAATGAGTGCATAATTTTGGATTATGCGCTCATTTTAAACAGTCTCGCGTCGCTTGCGTCCTTGTAAAAACAATTTTAAATCGTTCAGGTAAGGTTGA
Organism: Antheraea yamamai; assembly: GCA_036509395.1. Classification (NCBI taxonomy): domain Eukaryota; kingdom Metazoa; phylum Arthropoda; class Insecta; order Lepidoptera; family Saturniidae; genus Antheraea; species Antheraea yamamai. Next base: position 2,326,466 of record AP028452.1, read on the forward strand.
ATTTGCAAAATCATAAGTTTATCGCATAACTATAACCGCGTATGTATATTGGGGAGTTTTTGCGGGACGGTTTTGAGCGCTATTCTTTTATTCGAGACTGTATGTCTTGGGTTTTTATATGTCAATGTTCACTATGCTATATGTGAGAATCGTTTTCATAATTTTTTTCCCCCCCCCCTATCCCTCTTTTCGGAAAAAAAAAAATTTTTTTATTAATTTTTTTTTTTTTTTTTATTTTTTTTTTTTTTTTTTTTTATAAATTTTATTTTTTTTTTTTATTTTTTTATTTAAATATTATATTAAAAAAATTTTTTTTTTTTTTTTTTTTTTTTTTTTTTATATTTTTTTTTCGCGGAGAGAAAAAAACATACTTCATTTTTTTGTTTTTTTTTTTTTTATTAAAGTTCATTAATTATTTTTTTTTTTTTTTTTTTTTTTAAAAATAATTTCTTTTTTTTATTTTTTTTTTTTTAATAAAAATATTTTTTTTTATTTTTTTTTTTTTTTTTTTTTTTTTTTATTTTTTTTTTTTTTTTTATAAAAAATTTTTTTTTTTTTTTTTTTTTTTTTTTTTTTAATAATAATTTTTTTTTTTAAAAAATTAATAATAAATTTTTTTTTATTATTATTTTACATAATATCATTTTTGGGAGAGATTTTTTTTTTTAATCCCCCCTCTTTTTTTTCATGGTACGAGGTTCCTCTTGACACTTTTTTTTTTACTGAGATACGAGATTTTTTTTTTTTAAATAACAAAAATTTGAATGAATTTTTTTTTTTTTAACTTTACAGATTTATGCGGCTATTTTTATTGATTATTTTTCCGATTAAATCTCAAAATCGTCAAAAATCGAGTTACGAGGTTGCGTCAGAAAACCATCGATTTATTATTTGGTTGCTGACTAACGCTTGTAACATAGATTAAAATTGCTTAACTCCTCGGCTGATTTTTTAAGACGCTCAAAATGTGAATTATATTGGTTTTAAGTATCTAGCCGTTTTTTTTTTAATTACAATTTCACATCACATAATTTCTTAATGTTCAAATTATATACACTTCGTAATAATACAGTACTTTTTCATAACTTATTCTGCCAACAGTCTGTTGACCTGTGCCTCACGAGGTCTACATTTTTTTTTTGTACGGAACTTAAACCTTTACGGTGTTATTACAAAAAAGTTAAATACGTATTGAATCCTGGCTTTATAAACGTTTCGTATTAAAGGCACCGCGGTCGCTGATGGTTCGCCATCTTGCTCTTTTGTCTCGCTTTGGTTACGTTAATTAGATTTGTTGAAAAAGGATAACGCGAACTTGCCTCGGGCGAGCGCGGTGCATTTATTACGAAACCTTTTTAAAGCAAGTTTTTAATACGTAATTAACTTTTTTGTAATAACACGGTTGTGGTTTTGGACAGAGTTGCATTATAAGAGTTTTGTTACGTCTCAGAATTCATATTCCGTAATATTACGTCCCATCCACTTCAATTGTGCTGAATAACTAAAGCATTCTATACGAAATGCCACCAATATTAGGTACACTAAAGATTAAAAATTACTACAAAACAAACTCTATTAATTAGGGGTCATTTAAAATCTTATTTAAAAATAGCTGTGTCCGCGACTGCGTCCGCGTGGAACCTGGTGTAAACAGACCAAACAGGTGAAAACAGTGACTAATTAAGTCATCTGAATGTTTTAAGTCTAATTACTATATACTTTTCTCTCGTACTTAAGTCGCGTCGTCATTAAAATTACAATAACTTTTGATAGACCGAACCGATTTTAATGAAACAGAGATTAAATGTTACTCGAGGATATGCTTTATGAATTTCTCGGTAAGGTTTTATCGTGAACGCAGTACTTTAGCAGTGATGCGTGTCCAAACAAACAGACAGACAGACCGACAGACTGACAGAAATTTCTAAGAATGATTGAAATGTGTTTTATTGCTTATTCCAAGACACCTGCAACAATGTTTTTTTCACAGAAATCTAAAAAGTACAGACACGTTCATATTTACATTCTTACTATACGTAATAGATGTAACAATTCCGAATAAAAACGTACAAGGAGATATTTCAGGCAACGTTATCAGTAGCATGTTGACCTGAATGACGCCACGTTACTGTATAACACGGTATAATAAAAATAATAAATGATTAGTCATTGATAGCACACGCCCGAGAGCGGACATTGAATCATGGACGGAGCGGTCAAAATTCGACTCCGTCTTACATAATTTTAATAATAAAATATCGCCCGACATGTAACCCCGACGTAGGGAATTCTAAATCTTGGTATTATTAAACATATTTGCATAAGCAATCAGATGTGTTTGAACGGTAAATAGCGATAACGTGTTATTTACGTTATAACACCTTTAAACGTTATGCTGGAGCGATGTTTTTCATTGTTCTATTTGGCGTCATCGGGTAACGTGTCCGTCGCCAACCGAGAAAAACAGTTGATTATTAGAGCTTCTATTTTGTCTATGTAATTAAAAAAAAAAGTGTTTAAATAAAAGTGATTCGAAGATCGGAAGGCGGCGATTGTTTTTCAACCAGCCGTTCAACATGGGAAAGAGGTCGTGTGTTTTGAGACTGTTTTTTAAGAAACACAGCTACTTTAAGTGATTAAATTAATTATCTATGAGTGCATAAACTGGCAAGATACATAGACTAAATAAATAAGAAAGAAAAATTCAAAATTTCAAATTTGGAATCGAGTTTAATTGGCTCTTTTAAATTTAGAACTTGATTCGTATTTGAACATTGTTGCCCGTTTGAGAGTGTTTTTGTGGTTTGTGTTAAAAGAGACGTTACGAAGTGAGTTTTTGTTTCTTTTCTGGTGTAATAAAAAGCCTACATATGCCATTCTTTCTGCGGACACGTACTTCCAAGAGTAGAAAACTGCATTTAGTAGAGAACTGTATCTGTTTGTGCAGATTTTGTTGTGCCTTGAGACGCACGCGGACGACAAGTGATTCCTTGACGAAGGTCTCAGTAACTGTTTTAAAACGTTATAACTTTTGTCTGTGGTCTTTTAAATATAGACTGTTTTATGGCCCGTCATGAAACTGTATGACGTTACGTTTTCTCTCCTATATTTAGTAAGAGATAAGAGAACAATAGAAAGTCAGCTGGTTATTTGCCGAGGCATTAAGGAAATAAGCTGTTTTTACTGAAGTGGTATTTGCGCAACGTCATAGAATTTTCCTAAGGAGAAACTGCAGAATCACTGATTTAAAAAAAAAACTACTATTCATGGCTGGTTACGGCGGCAAAAGAATACATTTGAAATTGGAATAAGAATCGACATATTAATTTCGAAGTTGATTGGCTGATCCGATTCAACTGAAAAAAGTTTTTACACCTTTATACTTTTTAATATATCGTTACGATAAAAAGTATAATATAGTATTATTATTCTCACTGTTATTTTAAAGACAAATGATAACTCGATTAGAGATTATCGAACGAATTATCGCTTAGTGTTGATGCGTACATAGATAAAGACTCAGCAACTTCAATAGATACTGTCAAAAGTATATAACATTATATAAAAATACCGTACGAGCGAGTCACGCACGTTCCTACAGAATATAACATATTATCGATCGATAAATAAATCTTAAAGATCGAGAAGATTACAACGGATACAATTATGGATTTGTCTGTTGCCAATTTGCACGGTTACGCGTCGCATCCGTACTATCCTGTCACTTCGTATCTTCCGGCGCCTCTTCTATATCCGGATCCGGAGTACCTCAGTTCCTATTACAAACTTTACGATGGTGAGACTCTTTACTCATATTTCTAGTTTATCTGTGGCGAATGTTATTCAGTTTCTGTGGTTGATTTTATAGTTGTTTAAAATTTCTCCAATAAACTAAATACCTCTTTATATGTTTATAATATAATAAAATTTATAATAATAAGAAAGTATATGTATATTTGATTTAAAAAAAAAGGATTGTGTAGTTTTATGAAACCACGGTAAAAGTGAAACTTTTTTTCACACTATAGACATTTAACTAATAATAGTCTATACACTACACGGTCAGCTGCTGCAAACTATAGACGCCGCCATATTGGCCCTGGCTGCTCTGACGAGCGCCTTTCACTTTATCCCTACTCCGCGGCCGACCATCACGCGACATGCAACACACAGACGAAAACGTTTGAGACGATGTAATAAAAGTTTCACTTTAAAAACTATATTTTACGTATATCCACTCGTCTTCTCGTTCTTTCTTTTTGCTTCTATATTCTATCGATGTTGAATATGATAGGGTATAAAGATACTCTGCAAGTTTTACTTTCTAAATATTTCTCAGCATTGCTGCCAATTTGACTGCAAACCTTGGACTTCTAAAATACAATTGGACGTTAAACTGCACAGCAAATTGACAGGTTTTTGCTGTCGCAAATGGACGTCAATTTTAGGACAAAAGTGGACCACAATTGTTTTGTTTTGATGATATAATTCTTTATATGTTACGTAATGAAGAGAAAGTAACAAAAACTTATACAAATTTCTAAATTTTAATAATTACATGATATACCGAGTCTATTTGCTTACGATGAGAACGAACAGCAATCGTAGCTTCCAATTTGGTTGTATCCGTTGCTGTCAAACTTTTCTTGTCATTTGACATCCATTTTCGACAGCAGTTTGTCGACAATTTGCCGTAAATTTGCTACGAAACGGTTATTGCGGTACTTACCTAAATAATATATCACGAAATTATACATACAGCGTTATCATAATTAGCAATAACACGATGACGCGACATATTCATATCAGTTGAGTGATGGAAAGAAATGATACAATTGATATGAGTAATTTATAAAAATGTTTGTGTAAATTGGTTGCTAATTTGCATGTCAAATAATTATTATTATAGAATGAATTAGCAAATACATATTCAAGCACCAGCTTGGAATAGGTGCAATGCACTAATATGACGTCAGAAGAGTATATGAATCCATTTCGACGTGATAACGTCTTATAAAGCGATGAACGACGGCTGCTAGCACGAAAAAGCATAACTCGTTGTCACGTTCCGCCTGAGCCGAGAGTGCTAGCGAGAGCGCGGAACACGCGATGGAGAGGCGCGATCGGTCTAAGCGTTCGTCTTGTGACGCACCTATCTATATATAGTGTAATTCAATTCATAAAAGTATGCAATTTTTAATCAATGTTTTCTTACGACGTTATCACGTTAAATTATCGCCCGTAAACCGGACTTTACAGACAACCAATTTTTTTGCTGCGCGTAATTTTGCTTCTATGGTATTTATTGAAATTGTAATTGTAGGGGGAAATTTAATTCCATATTAAATGACCAATGTTAATATGTATTTAATTAGGTAATTACTAGTACAATATTGATAAAACAACGCGGCAAATATCCAATTATTCTTTAATTATCTGTAAAATTTAATGATGATTACTATGAAGTGTACAATACCATAGAGAAACGCGCACTTCTTTCTTTTGGACAACTTTCTATAAGGTATAGTAAATTGAACTCACTCAATACAAACTGATACCGGATTTAGAACTGTATATTTCAGCTGTATTAATTTTGGGTTGTCTCTTTATGCTTATTGTAATTTTTGTATTAAAACATAATCTATATAATAAATTCTTTTACCTATATTAAAGTGTACAATTACATACTACTTAGCCCGTATGGGAGAACTTGATGATATATAGATTACATATCATGTTAAAAGTCTTCTATCTGGTTAAAGTCCGGTCATCATCAGTTCAACCGTTTCATAGATTACCCGGAACAAAGAACAAACGCTTTAATTATATTTATATGTAAAAATTGACAGATTGATTAATATTATTTGAAAAAAAAACACATATCTTTAAAAAATAACCTCAAAAGAAAGCAATAAATAATCAAAGCCTTTTCTTTTTCTGTGTTTGTGACAACTGCAAGGTTGATTAAGATGTCGCCACCAGTATTGGTGGCCAAAAAACTGCGTACTATTTAGTTATTTAATTTTTTCACTTATTACGATTTATCGAATATTTTAAATTAATTATACGTTTTCTTAGCCTAAAATAACAAAATTTTAAAATGCTAGATCTTCTAATTAAGACTATGGACACCCTATAGTCACACAACGCCATATCTCTTGAGGTCAAATAATAATGGTCATCACTAACGCCATCTTTTTATTTGCGTTGATATTATATTGATTTACATTCTTATTGAGTTGCATTTCAATCGTTTACTGTGACACTTTTCTCAAATATTAGAAAAAAAAAACTGAAGCAGATCACTTTAGGTATAAAATAATAATATCAGCAATCAATAAAAATCCATATTAGGCACGTGTTCAACATTTTGAATAAACGAATTCAGCTTATCACCATGACGGTGTGATGATATCGCATGATATACTGATAAGGTGAGTGATAACGAAACATAATACTCATTCTTAGTCAGTAAGATTGATAGAGGTTTTGATTCGTTCAAAATATATTAAAATTAACAATATTTTTTCAAGGAAACCTATTCGAAAATTAATAAAAGCTCCATCTAGTGAAACGAGAAGGTATATATTATTTTAAACTTCATGGTACGTCGCATTTTCTAAAGTGTGTGACCCAGGATTTCGTTTCTACGCTTCTAATTTATATAAATACATTTGACATGCCTTCTGCAATAAAAACTTTAATCTTTTATATATATCTATATATATATATATATATATATATATATATATATATATATATATATATATATATGATATATATATATGATATATATATATGATATATATATATGATATATATATAAGATACTAGCGGACCGGGCGGACGTTGTCCTGCCTTGATAATAAAAAAAATCCTAAAAGTCAACTGCAGCGCCACCTACCGAGTCCAATTGTCAATCTAAACCATTCTCGAATCTCCACGAACACACACAAAAAATTTCATCAAAATCGGTCCAGTCGTTTAGGAGGAGTTCAGTCATATACACACGCACACAAGAAATATATATATTAAGATATATCATTCTTCTATCCGTGTGTATGTGACTGAACTCCTCCTAAACGGCTGGACAGATTATGATGAATTTTTTTGTGTGTTCCGGTGGATTCAAGTATAGTTTACACTCACAATTGGACTCGGTATTGTAGCGTTACGGTTGAATTGTAGTTTTTTTATTATTATAAAGACAGGACAGTATCCTCCGGGCCCGCTAGTTATTTAAGTAAGGAATAATGTGTCGAGTCACAATTATTTGATACTTTTTGTTACTTTCATGCGAGTTTATTGATAAGTTGTGATAAACATAACGGAATAGCATGATAACAAGGCTCCTCCCCTCTCCCTTATCCTCGCTAGTGATTCATCCACGCCGCAGTCGTCTCTGGCAGTTCGAAAATCTTCCACCATCACGGTGACTTTTCACTAGCAGTACTTTGTTTTCGCTCGCCGCGTTTCGTTCGATTTATTCAGGGTGAGCATGATCCGTTCAAAACTCGGCTAACGATCTTTATCTTCAGTCTTTCAAAAAGAAAAAAAACTCGTACGTGTGTAAACTCGCTCAATTCAGCGCCGCCATGACAGTTTACCATATAAAGTCATTTAAACAACTTTTAAATCGTAATGTCTATTATAATATTGAATCTATTATACTATGAGCCTGTAATTGTTATTAATTTAAATATTAAATGTATTTATTAATGACAATAATTAATTAAGATTTTAATTTATACGTTTCAAATCACGCACTTCCGTAACAATTTTTTACCTATCGTGTTCAAGCAAATTATATAAAAAATTGTGCTCATTGATTTCTGTGAATTTAATATAACGAACCGTTACTAGTATTATAAATGCGAATGTAAGTTTGTTTGTTTGTTGCACTCTGACGCCTTCAACTAGTCAACCGACCGTCATAAAATACTGCATGCACAGGTATAGGAAATGACATAGGGTACCATTCATCCAGGAAGGGTGTTACTTATTATAAGGTTCCTTATTGATAGATCAATTCTGTATGAACGCAAGCGACACAGCAAATATCTCGTAATTAATAATTATTATAGATTCTATTTCAGTATTCAATAAGGCAAAGGAATTATAATAAAAAAATAGATTCTGACCCCTAGACATGTATATAGTAATCAGAGTTATCATACAAGAATCCCGTACTAAACCTCCTTGGAACATTATGGTTGTTTCTGTACTGGTTTTAAATAAGAAATATAAGGGTGGTTTATATTGTTCCAGGCATGTACACGATGCGAATGTTGGACAGCGCAGGCGCACACCACGTGCCTCATCACAATCACTCTCACATGATGATTGCAGGTAATTTTTCATACAATTTGTGCCTGGTAACACTGAGAAACAATTTAATCTTACATTAGTATTGATCACCACTCAGAGATGGCGGTATGTACAAAGTCATGATTGGTACTTTCATTTGGAAGTCATGTTTACTTTAATCATCCATTCTAATGCCGCTGCCGTGTTTTATCCCTTAATCGTATTAAAAAATTACCATTGCAAATTCATGCATAGAGTATTCACATGTTTAGGATAGAAGATTTTCTTAAATAATAATTTATCTATACTACTTTATAAGTTATAGTTTTTTTCTCGAACTGACTAAGCTATTGACCTAGCAAAGGTCTTAACAGCTTCACCGGACTACAAACTTGCCGATACGTTTTCAACTTGAATATATATAGCCAGGCGGATTTGGAAAAAACCCTACCGTCATGAATGAAGCAATGCATGCAATAAGTGAGCGTGCAATCGACTTTAAACTGGCATATCTAGGATTAGTGTGTTTGGGCCAAGTCCTTAGTGAGATTGTGGTCAAAAGCTGTAACCTATAGAGTATAAAAAATAGATCGATAGTCTAAATCGAATAATCGAATAAAAAATGCTTCCTACCATCCTGCTATCATGACTTCTTCTTCATCGTTTTCATATTTCTCTCTAAACGTTTGAAGCTGTGGTGTTTTAACTATTACTTTACCTGATTAAGCCTAAACGAACCTGCTCACAAGTTCAGCCTCCGGAAAACACATATAAGGACTCGGTGAGGGTTGTAGCTATCTAAGCGGATAATAGAAAATTTTGTACAATAATAAATAAGTTACAGCTCTTAAGGATCATCGTTTTAAAATTCCAAACAATTGCTTGATCATCTGTAAGACTTTTGAATTCTTTGACACAGAACGAGATTCCGCTTCGGATAGCGCAGTATCGTCTATGGGCTCGGAACGTGTGCCGTCGTTATCCGACGGCGAGTGGTGCGACGGAAGCGACTCAGCCCAAGAGTTCCACAGGTAATGTTAATTTAGCTAAGGATATTATCAATATGTGACTAATACAAATCTAGCGTACCACTTATATTTTTTACGAAAACAAAATCGTTAGAAAATTATTACCTGTTAACTACAATACTAACGAGACGATAACTCCACCACTAATCTCTTGATAATTATCATTATGTTAGTATCATCGAAAATATAAGTGTTTCTGCTACAATAACTTAAAATGTGCAACGTATAATGTGTTTATTCTTCTATTAAAAAAAGCAATGGTATTGTTACTAACTTCTGTACTAACGATCTGATAAGTCAACAACTAATTTCTTAATAATTATCATTACGTAACTATTGTTCGCAGTTCAAAGTTCCGCCCATACGATAGCGGGTATGGCAGAGAGCGATCAGCGCCTCACCAGCCTCAGAAGAAGCACCATATGTTCGGAAAGCGATCGTTTCAGGTAAGGAAGTCATTTGCAGATTGGTCGTTTGTGATTCAAACTGTATAGCTTTGTTTTTCGAACTTACTACAATATTGGCCAAGTAAGGCCTTAACAGCTTCATCAGACTACAGAAAGTAAAGCCTCCGTTTCTACTTGCAATATTATTACATACTTCTGTTTGGCACAATACCCTGACAAAGTCACTATGTGCTAAGTGCACTAAGTGCATGCCATCTAATGTAAAGACTCCTGGCCACTATAAAGACTTATCATTTTCACTAGTTACTACACTTGTTAGAAAAAGTCCCAAATGTTTTTTTTATCGAAATAAGATTATACTAGTAATATCTAAGGTTCTACTTACATTAGTACTATATAATTCTGTTTGGCACAATACCCTGACAAAGTCACTACATGTCATCTAATGTAAAGACTCATGGCCACTATAAAGACTTATCGTTTTCACTGGTTATTACACTAGTTACAATGTCACTATCATCACTATCATAATAGTCACAAATGTAATTTTTTTTTGTCGAAATAGGAATATAATCAAAATATATAAGGTTCTACATACAGTAGTGCGTGCTACATACTTCTGTTTGGCACAATGCCCTGATATAGTCACTACATGTCATCTAATGTAAAGACTCATGGTCACTATAAAGACTTGTCATTTTCACTACCTACTTAAAATAGTCCTAAGTGTATTTTTGCCTAAATATGAATATAATCTAAATATATAAAAACCCAGTGTCACGATGTTTGTCCTCGTTGAACTCCGAAACTACTCAACCGATCTTCATGAAAAGTTGGCATTTATGTATAATTTGGTCCAACTTGAGAGATAGAATAACTAAAATTTCGATTAATGACCTCAATATTTTTTAATTACAAATTAAATTATTGTGAATGTTGATTATTGTTATTAATTATAAGTTACACCAGTCTCGAACAGATGGCGCTTTAAATTAGTTTTTTGACAGAAAACCGTAGAACCGACTGTTATACATATATCATAGATGGCGCCACGTTTTAATTTTGGATTTCTCTTTGAACTCCAGTTTATTTTATGGTGCATGTCTTGTACTCAACATTTAATAACTCACCGGCAACAACACGTGGCTGTGTCAGTTGTTTTTTATAATTTTGTTTTCACATAGGAACAACCTGCGCCGACTCTAGAGCCAGTCGCGGCCACAGTACCTGCACCCGTTAAGTACGAATGCCCCGAACAGACGTATCATCACGACAGCATGCATATGCATAACGGTACGTGGCAGAATTGTTCGACATTGAAAAATATATAATTTACTTTCAATATTTTAAGCAAACTACTATTGTGGTTTTTATTAATGAATAAATATACTATTGCGGTTTTATACAGGCTGAATGTTTAGACAGTAGCAATATTTATGGAGGTCACTCTGCAGTCGATTGTCGTTCTAAATCACTTGCAAAATACGTGCTTAAAATTTGACCTAAGTATCTAGAAAAATATAAAAATTATACACAATCCCCTACGCGTGTATGTTAAAGCACACAGTCAATGACCGTCGGGTGGTTTCACTTTCACGTGAAAGTAAACGTGGGAACGTCCGGAACAAAACAAAAGAGTGTCCGGTTTATTATTGAAAGTTATTGACTCCGGAGCGCCCATTATAGCTTTCGACACCGGTCATTGCACGCAGGTTATTACGATTGTGTTTATACTTTTGAATGTCTTAGAACAAACTTTAACCTAGGTTTTCTTGGTTGTTTGTTAGTATTTGTTTTGATACAATTAAGTAAAAAATTAAATATTTTTGTTCCAGAATTCACCAGTCGTCATCAGCTACCAGCACCTCACGTGACCAGCCTCCAACCAGCCCTAGATCTCAACACGGCACATTCCAGCCACGCCCTACTCCAGGTAAAATAAAATAACAACAAAAAGAAGTTATAAGAATAATATAAGTGAGATGTAGTAGCGGCCAATTAATTCCAGGTGGAAGTCCAAAAATAATTTCAAAATAATCTAAGATAATTTTATGAAGGTAGTTTTAAAAATACATATCTGATCTTATTATTTTTTTCTATCGATCCAGAGCATTCCGAGTCCAGCGCAACCGACTCCAGCGAGATTCGCGTATGGAACTCAAGAAAGGGTCCGTCACAACCACACGTACAGCGCACCGCTCGCCGCTGCAGAGTTACGACCTCAAGGAGTACGAGATAAACGAGGTAACTTTCATTATAGTATTCTTTAGTTACCCTAGCAGTGTTAACGGTTGATCGAAGTTTCGGCTTCGGTCAAATTTCGATTTCGGTCGTGTTTCGGCTTCGGTCAATTTTGTACGAAACCCAAAAGAGGGTCCGTCACAACTATACATACAGCGGCTCCGCTTGCTGCCGCAGAGTTACGACCTCAAGGAGTAAGAGATAAACGAGGTAACATTGAATAATAGCACTCTTTAGTAACCCTAGCAGTGTTAACGGTAGATCGAAGTTTCGGTTTCGGTCTACTATCGGTTTCCGTTATGTTTCGGCGTTGGTCAATTTTGTACGCGACCCTAGGAAGGATTCGCCATGGCCATACATATAACGTTCCGCTCGCCGTAGCAGAAATAGGACCTCAAGGAGTACGAGATAAACGAGGTAACTTTCAATAGAACACCTTTTAGTTACCCCATGAGTAGTAGTTATTGATCGGAGATTCGGCTTCGGTCAAATTTCGGTTTCGGTTATGTTTCAGCTTCAGCCAATTTTTGACCGAAAATTTCGGTTTACCGAAAGTATTGTTCGTTTTCATACGTTCGTAACTCTGCACGTTTTACTAAGTTTAATCCTGCATGACTACTCTTCGGGGAGTTGCCTGGAATGCAGGGAATCACAACTGTATCGAGAATTGTATTGTATATTAGGCGACATATTACTGGTATATCGATCATATGGCATATAAAATTAAATAAGTGACGACGATATTGAAAAGATTTCTAGTAATCGAAAAGATGTTACAATAGAAAGACCGAATAAGCAGTGTCGGGTTTAAACTATCGCTGGATTTTGCTCATTATGGGAGAGTTATACCAAAAATTATTTATTTGAATAGTTGGACCGATATATATTGACAAGTTTAATTCGTTTATAATTCGTTCTGAAATTTGCAAATACGTATGTGTAGAAGGAGAGTGTCTGTTTTAAGAATAGAAACCTGAAATCGTTATGTGTATTATCTGTGTATTTCTTTAAGTAAGCGAAATTATATATTACAAAACTAGAGAAACTTAGATCTCAGATGGTTTCGATTTAAAGAACTAGCCGAAAATTCGGTTATATTCGGTTTAAATACGTGATTCGGCATTCACTAGCACAGACTGTGTTTGGACGCTTACTAATAATATAAACTAGTTATTTAGTAGTTATTTAGACGAGTGTAATGTTTGGGTGTGTCGTCGTGTGGTGATCGAATCGTCTGATCGTTGACATATCGATCCGATGCCCGCAGGTACAAACCCCGAACATACTAATGAAATCTTCGAAATTCGCGTGCATTTACTAGTTTAAATTGGTAACACTGTGGGGTAAGACTGTGGAGGAAAAAATTGTGAGGAAACCGGAACCTGAGAAATGTTGCTGTAGTACCACCGTATGTGGGAAAACATAGAATTGTGGATTTCTCGGACTTTGAAATCGCCAATAGCTCCTGGGTTGTCGCGAGTGATTATGCCCTTAGCTTCCTTCGGGAAGAGACCTATGGCCCTGCAGTGGGTCCCTTGCAGGCTAATGATAATGATGAATGTTTGGGTAATTTACGTGTAATTTCTCGTTCAGTTCGCCGTTTGACCGACGGCAGTATATCTGATGGAGGCTCCTCTGCCACGAGCAGCAGCCAACACCTATCCAGAGACGAGAAGAGAGCCAAAGCACTCGGTAAGAGTTAACTCCTCTCAATAATTTGTAAAAGTCAATCCTAACTAGTCAATAGTATGTCATTAGTACGAACACGATGTCATTAGTATAGTTGCCAGGTCAATAGTGTATGGTTTTAATCAAATTAGAAAATAAACCGGACAATGAAAAAAAAAATTCTATTGTTAAAAAAATATATAGATTATGGTACGTTAACGTAGTGGCTGTGTGCGTTTTTTACCCTAATTTAATAAGTACCTAATAAAATACATTTCAATCGATTTTAGAAATGTCTGTCTGTTTGTATGAACATGCGTCACTGCTAAAATGTTGCGTTCATGATAAACCCCCTTCAGGTAAATCATAAAGCATATCTTCGACTAACATTTAGACTTGGTTTCATTAAAACTGGCTCACACTATCAAAAGTTATTGTAAATTTAATGTGGACGCGACTTGAATACGAGAGAAAAGTAGATAAGTAACATGATTTTATTAGGCACTGTTTTTTTTTTATATTAGGTCACATCTAGTTATGAATAAAATATAAAATCCGTTACATGACACTCCAAGACCCCGTCAAAAACTCCAATATATCTTTGTAGTCACCTTTAAATATAGCGGTGTAAGTGTTATTAATTCCAGGTATACCGATGGAGGTCCAGGACATAATAAACTTGCCCATGGATGAGTTCAATGAACGCCTCTCGAAGCACGATCTGAGTGAAGCGCAGTTATCTCTCATAAGGGACATACGGCGTAGAGGCAAGAACAAAGTGAGTACCGACATAGAAATATAGGTAGTTCATAAGATACGTTCGCACTTATAGGGGGAGATTCGCTTACTGTGACAAGGGGATGGGTGGAGTCGCTTACTGTGACAAGGGGATGGGTGGAGTCGCTTACTGTGACAAGGGGATGGGTGGAGTCGCTTACTGTGACAAGGGGATGGGTGGAGTCGCTTACTGTGACAAGGGTAGGGGGGGAGTCGCTTACTGTGACAAGGGGAAGGGTGGAGTCGCTTACTGTGACAAGGGGATGAGTGGAGTCGCTTACTGTGACAAAGGGATGGGTGGAGTCGCTTACTGTGACAAGGGGATGGGTGGAGTCGCTTACTGTGACAAGGGGATGGGTGGAGTCGCTTACTGTGACAAGGGGATGGGTGGAGTCGCTTACTGTGACAAGGGGAGGGGTGGAGTCGCTTACTGTGACAAGGGGATGGGTGGAGTCGCTTACTGTGACAAGGGGATGTGTGGAGTCGCTTACTGTGACAAGGGGATGGGTGGAGTCGCCTACTGTGACAAGATAAAGGGGCGCAGTCCTTACTGTGACAAGGGGGAGGGGCGAAGTCGTTTACTGTGACAAGGGGGAGGGGGTCGCTTAGTGTTACAAGGGGAGGGGAGGAGTTTCTTACTGTTACAAGGGGAGGGGTGGAGTTTCTTACTATAACAAGGAGGAGGGGAGTTAGCTACTGTTACAAGGGGAGGGGTGGAGTTGCTTAATGTGTCAAGGGGGAGGGTTGGAACTGCTTACTGTGATAAGGGGAGGGGGGAGCTTAAAGATACGTGACGTTCGCAACTCATAAAACGATTTTGCAATTTTCTCAGTCAATTTTTTTTTATGTTTTGTTTGTTACGATAGAAGTCAAAGATATAATTATATAAATAAAAAAAGGTAAATATATAAATATTTTTACGTATATGTTTGTGGGAGGGGGAAAGATTTATCATTATTATGATTGCCGCGACTTTTTTATCTTTTACTCAACTGACATTGTATAGAGGCTGATCGTCTAGAAGTCCGTATACATGGTGTGGTGTTATTGTCGCAGGTGGCGGCTCAGAACTGCCGTAAGCGTAAACTGGACCAGATAACGTCTCTGGCGGACGAAGTGCGTACTGTACGGGATCGCAAACAACGCACTCAGAGAGACCACTCCTCTCTGCTCGCCGAAAGACAACGTCTTAAAGAAACCTTCGCTGCACTCTACAGGCACGTTTTCCAGGTAAATACAACCATATATGTTTATACTTCACCAGATTTAACGTTTGACATTAGACGGCGATGTGGTGGTAGACGGTAAACACGTTATACGTAGAGAGAGATTGGTTCTCAAGTGCAGCTACCGGAATACACCAACAGGTGTCGTTCCCGTAGGTGGTAGAGCCACGCTGAAGCTATTACTGGTTTCAGCATGAATGGGTCGGCTCGCCCGCGGTACTACCACCCGACACACAGAAACACTCACGTGAACGTAACAGTGCTTGCATTGTTGTGTTTCGTTCCATCAGTGGGAGTGTCGGATACCTTCCTCCCCTCTCATGCCCTTCCCCCTTCCCCCCACACACAGGCTGACAACGCACATGCGATTCCCCTGGCGTTGCCAGTGTCTATAGACGGCGGTGATCACTTAAAATCCGGTGACCCGCCTGTTCGTTTGACATGATATAAAAAAAAAGTCAAGAAAAAAATTGTAGCTTGGTAATGTTTTTTTAAAATGAAACGTTTTTTCCCATCGGCTGAATTGTCCATCTATCGCATGTCGCATTACAGCCGGTGCGCGCCCGCGGAGCAGCGGTAAAGTGAAAAGTGTGTATCATTGTATCTATTATGTATTCCCTACTGTAATACCTAAATTAGAATTACAATTTATACTCGGATATCATATCTATTGATATCCCATTTTCATTCCCATTTTTCAATTATTAAGTTGAGATTAAAAACGCGATATAAATGCCCTAAATCTAAATTAAAAATTCAATTATATGCCTACGATCCGAAAAGTTTCACTTGCATCGTGTTTTCATAAAACTACACAATGTTTTTTTTTTTTGTTGCAGAATCTTCGCGACCCCGATGGTCGTCCTCTCTCATCTAACCAGTACTCGCTGCAGCAGGCGGCTGATGGAAACGTGGTCCTTGTACCGAAAATGCCACAGCATCCTGGTGAGACACAATTCTTTAAATAAAACTTGTTCACGCACGCTCGGCTTGGGGAGTAAACTGATGAATCCGTCACGAGAGCGTTACGAAAACGCGTGATCGGGTGACGCGAACGGAACGTTGACTAGGGTGATATAACGTTACTGAATATAGACAGAGAGGGTTACGTTACGTATTGTCAATGAAAATGTATAAATTGAATGATAAATTTAAATAGTTATAGAACATTGATATATGTATATACATGAATAACAGGTGAATGTTTAGACAGTAGCAATATCTCTGAACGACACTCTGTACTCGATTCTCGTTCTAAATCAATTTAGAAAATAGGTGCTTAATATTTGACCTAATTATCTAGAAAAATACCAAAAACATACGCAATCGTCTACGCGTCTATGTTAAAGCACAGTGTCAATGACCGTCGGGTGTATTCACTTTCATTTGAAAGGGAACGTGGGAACGTCAGGAACAAAAGAGTTTATTGCCAGTTTTACTATCGACAGTTATCAGCTTCGGCTCGTCCATTGTAGCTTTTGGCACCGGTCACTGCACTTAGGTTTTCTTGGTTGTTTATTAGTATTTGTTTTATATATTATTATATGTTAAATGTGACCATGCAGTGCCATATTCTAGAATATTGCGAGTGTCTAAACAGCCACCTGGTATATTATACATATAGATGGAGCTAAGAAAGTTTTACTTCAGTCGTGTCGTATAAAGCACACTCGTTTTTTTCAAAGGTTTTAACATTCGGCCATAGTCTCACCTGATGTTAAACGACCATATGGTCCAAGGTGGTGAAGTGATTTTTCATTTTTCCCGAATGATTTTCCCAACTTTTACTTCCATACAGACCTAATCCTGACAATTATAAACAGTACAAAATAAGAATTAGTCAAATGGACGCAGCGATTCTATATTTATGGAGTTACATACATTCGACAATTGATTTTTATTTATATATACATAACTAACTTCGTCCGCGTGGAACAGTTACTTTGGGCTACCGCTAAAAAACATCCGATTTTGAAACATTCTTCGTTGATGCTCAGCTCCTGTTGGACTTAGCGTGATGATATATAGATATATAATCTTCCTCGATAAATGAGCTATATAACACTGATATCTTCAAAGTACCTTCTTACAAAGATATCTTCAAAAATCTTCAAAGATATCTTCAAAGTAGTATCAGACCGGTAATCCCTGAGATTAGCTCGTTCAACCAAACAAACAAACCCTCCAGCTGATTATATTATATTATATGGATGTACAAAATTTTAAGAACATGACATATAACGTAAAATATAAGGAAAGACTAAAATTGCATTTAGCTCATTTTGAACGACGTAACGACTCGTATGCCTATCTCGTTCATTCCATTTGTAGAACGCCACAGAAAGAGACGACCTCGGTGGTAGATGATAACACCAATGTAAAGTAAAAAGCTGTAGATACGTTACCTGCATGATATTTTGACAAAACAAATGGCACGATAACGCACACATGCGTAAAGTAATATCGTAACTCCACACTGTCTTAGATAAAATGTTGAAGTAAGATGGCATATTATCAATATCGGTGGTGAAAAAGAAATAGTTATATGTTGCTTAGTTACGGGCGGATTGACGGGGCAGCCGTCAAAAATAAGCTAGTTAGCCAAGTTTTGACAAGGCGCTTATGACGTATCTACGGCTTTTTATTTATAATATCACTGGATAACACCAAATAATCTCCAGTTTTACGTTATTTGACGTACACAAAAAGTATAGTTTTGTCTCTCTATCTCACTCAGATCACCCAATGAACCGGACGTCGGAAGAGGACAGCGAGAGGAAGTCAAAACACTACGAACACTGACATACATATTTATACCAACACGTGCGTAGTTGGTGACGTCATCACCAACCCCAAACCCCACAATATATGTGAGATTTATATATCTTTGATGAAGTCTTTACTTGAATAATCACCTGTTACTTATATATTATACCTTTATCTTGCACATATACATTTGTCAAATTATATGTATGTACTTTATATATGTATGTTCATACAAAAAGACAGACAGACATTTCTAAAATTGATTAAAATGTAGTTTATTACTTATTCCTAGACAGCTGTAACATGTTTTTTTACAAAAATCTACAAAATTCAGACACTAATTTACATTAGCTGAAAGTAACGTAAGAAAATAACGCACATACAACTTTGTATAAATCATAGAAGTCATACTTAACATTTTACTTTTCTCTCTTTTCTCTCTCTCTATTTCTGTTTTTGAACAAGTTTTCCATCCTCTTTTTATTGCAATCGCATATAAAACCAACCGAAAGCAAAAAAAAAAATACAAATTACAGATCAAATGAATATTTATATACCGGGTGAATGATTAGTCAGCGGCAATATTGAGCGTAGATTATTGACCTATGTGTCTTGCCTTTACGTTGCACTTTTGTTTCCATACTTTTAAAAGTCTCGAACAAACTTTAACTAAAGTTCTCTTTGTTGTTTATTAGTATTTGTTCTGATGTTATTATTTTATATGTTAAATGTGACCAAGAAGTATCATGGCCTTGAATATTGCCGGTGTTCAAACTGCCATCCTGTATATATATTCAATAACCATTTCATTTTTGTGACGAAGAAAATAAATTCAAATAACTTTAAGTAAAGACTTCATCAATTCTCAATCATCGGTTCTCAAACATAATGCAAAACGAACGCCCCGTTTTGAATTCTTCTAACAGTTCTAATACAATAAACAATTTTAAAAGTGCGTTTTCGGAATGTAACATCTCAATCGGGGCATTATAGGACGTTGATGTAAACTATGAGAACCGCTGTCCTAATATTTTGTCTTCGAGAGGTATTTAAAAGGAATTCAGTATAAATACTCGAATAATATAGAATGGAACTCTATTTGGCTTAGTGTTTTTGGATGAAAAATTTAACACAATCTATCTGTTATAAATAATAAATACGTGTTTTCTCTGACATATTCCCAAACACAGAACTCGTTAAATACTAAGCCATGTTCCATTATATATCAACACAATAGACAAGCAAGAATACGAGACAATTATTTCTATTCGTCTTGTAAATGATAAAAAAATTAAACCCTGTAAGATCTTAAACACTTGTCTATGATGGTATATTGTTAAAAAAACATATTAAATTATTTTTGTCTTTGAGTTTATGACAAAGTAAAATTAATATGGCAACCCCAGTTGTATTAAAAAAGTCAATGCAGTTACAGACAAAAATGGCTGTCTAATTTTGTGTTTATAATAATTGTGCGAACAAAATTAATTCAATTACAAGGAATTGCACGGTTCAAATGTCTTATGTCAGTGAGACTTGATATAAATGAAAACAAATTCACGGTACGTTTATCTGTTAACATAAAATACTTGAATTCTAAGACTCAAGTATAGTCCTTTTATTCGTACGTGAGATTTGTACATTTTTGTTGCAAAAATTAAATAAAATTCCATTACTGGCGATAATTCTTTTATTAATGACCTATAGCTATTTCATTCTATATCATCTTACTGACATAGGCTTTATATAATGCACATGCCAATTGTACTTCAAGGAAATGACAATTTATAGCTGTCGAATTTGATAGCATATTTGTGTTTTACACAAATTAGTTACTAACGTGTTGAAATATAACAATTTATTAAAGTAACTCATAAACGATCGCACGAATCGTTTCGTGGCTCTAAAAATTACAGTTTTGTAACGTCATGGAGTAAAAAAAAGAAAGGACAAATCGCCCTGATGACAATCTGTCAAACGTCACTTTATTTCGAATAGATGTGGCGAAATGTCAGCGTACATGTCAAAAAGTCGCCATAGACATTCGACGGTTATGTAGACTTTGTAACGAGCATCGAAAATAAATATCGTCTCGAAAAATTGAAAAAAAAAATGTGATAGAAACATATATTCCATTTTTTGTTAGTGTCTGATTAGTTTTTTTTTTAGAATCGGTTCTTGTATATTCTTCTCTGTGAGTTGTGTTTCATTATCAAAATTAGCGCATATATATTATTAATAATCCATAGAAGAAAACGATTCGGAAATATCTATTATCTATGCCAGAAACGACTGAATATGTAATAATAATAAAATGTTAGTATATATAAATAAAAGTAAAAAAAAAATGGATGTCTACGACATCGTAATGTTGCAATAAGTAATTTTAATATCGGTTTTAGCATTTTTTTTTGTAATATATCAATTTTTTCTCGTCTTTAAGTTGCCTATTTATACATATACATATTAGGTAATAGTATTCGTTCAAGAATTATAAATTCTTTTTTTTTTGTATGCCGTTATAGGATTATACAATTTATATTATCCATAAACTAGCGCTGTCAATTTTATTTGCTGTCATTTTGACAGTTCATAACATTGCAGTGTTGCCACTGGTATGTGTGTTTCGGAACCAAGTACAAAATATAGAATTCGCAAGTAAACGTTGCCAGTGTTAAATATCATTTATGACTACACACGAAATCGTAATTCGAGTAGCGTATTATTTTGATGAATTACAATAACTTCATTGTTATATTTTATTTATTTATCTGCGTTTGCAGGAGTAACGGTTTTGTGTGCAGTCAAAACGTATATTGTATGTATATTAGTGTTTAAGTTCAAGAGATCAGCGTTTCAAATGCTGTTTATGTACCTACGTGTCTGATCTTTTACATTTTAACTACACTCTAAGCTTAGATGTATTTGAGAGATAATAATAAAAAAAATATATATGTGTAAAAAATGTCGTAATTGTTTTTTAATCATGGCAACACTATCATAACTCCAGTTTAGACGTTATTTTCGCTTAATTTTTAAAGTGAAAGTATATTAATGTTCTAACAATCATGTATAAATGATTTGAAATAATTTTAATATAATAACTAACATTTAGACTGTGGTTGGAAGTATTAATCATAGTTCCAATTAGATTAATTATTTGAACTTCTGTTTTCCATCTGTTTTAATAAAAATACTTTTACTTTTAATCAAATTTGTTATTCCCTTTTCGTTGGTAAACATTCTTTTACAAAAATATTAGGAAAAAAACAGTAAAATAAATAAATCAGCAATATAAACAAACAAGCACAGTCTAATTACGAACAAGATGCAAAATTAATAATAATAGTAACTTTTAAGGGCTTTAAGTTAGTTTGGCTGCGGGTAAAGCATTTTAAGTTATCTTCTCTACAGGCTTATTCAAGTGTCATGGCTGTGGGATATTTCATATTTGACACTTCCTGTGGTTATACAAAGTTTTAATACATGATATATAAAATAATATCATATTATTTGTAGCATTTAGAGTTTACCTTGTCACAGTATTCAAAAGATACCGAAATAAGTTGGAATTGCGGCAAAGTATTCAATATTCAATAGTAAACTACTTTGGTAGAAGTAGCCTTTCCAATTGGTGAAGTACACAGCGTCACTTTGATCGTTTGAACGTAATTTTGATACATAAATATAGAATTCATTAATAACGACTAGAGCGCCATCTATCGAACTATGAAGTAGTTCAGAAGCTACAACACGTTTACTAAAAAATGCGTAAATACCTTGAGATAAAAGTCCATGTTTAATATCGATAAAAAAAAATAAATATTTTAACTTAGTACACTTTGTAAACTTGTCGTGTACCTTGGAAGAATGCTAGAAGATGTTTTTTGATATTCAATCCTTATATGCAATAGTGAATTAATAAAAAAAAATCTTGGTAACAAGGCGATAGGTTTTTGTAGAACGGGAAGTGTAAAGAAATATTAATATAAGTTGAAAATATGTAAATTACACACGTGAAAATATAAATAGTTTATAAAATTTAAAAGTGCATTTTAGGCCATGAGAAAATATTGAAATAGTTAATTTCGTCATGTAGTTATCAGAATAAAAACACAGCGACTTAAAAGGAAAAGTAAGGGTTTACAGTTTAGTTTTTCTAAACAAAATGTATACATGTAATATATTTGGAATTACTTGGTTATTTATTTTAATTATTAATCATACTTTAAACCATATATCTTTATGATGTAGAAGAGTATAGAAATAACGAGCCTACATATAACTAATAATAGTTGAATCAAATCACATGTTTACACTTTACGAACTATTTTGAAAAACATAATTTTTATTAAATACCCTTTTTAAACATTTATGTTCGCAATATCATGCACTTTGTCACCAAATTCAACACCGGTTATGTATAACTCAAAAACCTCAGTGCGTGATGGTATATTTTCTAAAGAACTTTTAATATCTATTTCCTAAAGTCGATATGAATGTAAAACGCAATTCATTATTTAAATAAAAGATATAATTCTGAAATTCATACCTCTTATAAAATGTACCTGTCTCGCAAATGCTATAAACAATAAAGTAAAATAGCAATTTGTAAATAAAAAATTACATTAATCATAATTAAATTTTATTGTATACCAATTTGATTACTATGCAATCAAAATAATAATGGTGAATTTATTATCATTTTGTACATTACAGTGTTATATACTGTAAATACACTGGCCACTCTCTTCTACTTTAAATATTTCAAATATAAACTCTTTACTTCACGTTTTTCGCCGTTTTGACACATCGTAGTGTCACTTTGACATTTATCACGAGTGTTGCCAGTGTACGGTTTGTAAATAGCAGCTAATTTTAACGTAAGCTTGGCATCCGTTGTAATATATGTTTAGTTGTGATTTTTTTACTTTTAACACTCTTAGAAAATAAATTAGGTTATGTAACATAGTATAATAAGATCTTAATAAAAAAATGTGAAAGTGGACTCCTTTTTTTATTTAATCTCGTATACACCTAAATTTCTAAGACAACACTTCAATATCACCTGTTTTTGTGTCGACGTAGCCCAGCACGTTGAATCAGGAAATATCAAGCCTTAAATCTTTTTCTAAACTTCAAAGTCATAGCAGTAACCGAGATCATTAAACAGCATTAAAATAATAGGTCTTTACCTATGAAATTGCCGTTTTGTATGAAAAAATTTAAACGAATTTTTTTCATGTATTTTTTATTTGTATTAATCGAAGTAATCACCCATGCAATCAATGCATCTTTGCCAACGCAGTGGCAGTTTATTGATGCCCTTCTTAAAGAAGTCTGCTGGACGGGAGGCAACAAATTCTTCAAAGGCATTTTGTACGGCCTCTCGGGTATTGAATTTTTTTCCCGCCAAGGAGTTATCCAAATTCCGGGAAAAGAAGTAGTCTGTAGGCGCAAGGTCTGGTGAGTAGGGCGGATGACGGAGAACTTCCAACCCCAGTTCTTGCAACTTGGAGACCGTCTGCTGTCTGTGCAGTATGAGGTCGCGCGTTGTCGTGCAGGAGCAGCGGAGACAAGCGATTGACCAATGCTGGTTGGAGATGTGCCAGCTTCTCCATCATTGTGTTCAGTTCTTCACAGTACACATCTGCAGTAATGCTCACCCCGTTTGGTAAGAAGCTGTGATGAATCACACCGGCGCTAGACCACCAAACAGTGACCATCACTTTTCTAGGGGTAAGTTTTCGTTTAGGGCATTGTTTAGGTGCTGAACCAGGATCCAACCAACTTGCTGAGCGCTTGCGGTTATCAAACAGAATCCATTTTTCATCGCAGGTAACAATGCGGTTCAAAATTCCTTCATTTGTGTGTCTGTTGAGCAGTGCAAGATACGTCTCGACGCGTACTTCGCGCTGGCGATCATTGAGTTCGTGGGGCACCCATTTATTTGTCAAGCTTTTTTACCTTGCCAATTTGACGCAAATGGACCAATATTGTTTTGACGCTAACGTCGAAAGCTGGTGCTAATTCAGCCGTAGATTGTGTATCATCAGCTTCCACAATCGCGTTTAATTCGTCATTGTCGATTAAAGTCTTCGGACGACCGCGAGGTTCATTTTTCAGGTCGAAATTCCCAGAACGGAAGCGAGCAAACCAATAACAGGTATTGCGTTGGTTTGTAGTGTTAGCTCCGTAAACGTCGTTGATGTTGCGTGCCGCTTGTGCCGCGTTGCTGCCACGACGGTACTCATATTCCATAATTACTCGAATTTTTAACGTATCCATGATGACAAAAAAGATTGAAATGCGATGAAAATGTAACACTAATCAATAAACAAATGACTACTTTTGGAAAAAGAATTCCATGTTTTTCAAATAAAATTAATTTGAAATTAGAATTCTTAGCCAAACAAAAATTATTTTGATTTGAAATGGCCAGTACTGCAGAACGGCAATTTCATAGGTAAAGACCTATTATTTAGCTGGATGTGACAGAATATTGGTGCTTTGCTGCACAAAGAGCTTGAATGAGATAAATGAAAATCCTGATTCCAATTGTGTTGATTTGTAAACGCTTTGGTAGCTTTATTTTTTTGTAGTAAAATAGTAAAACACAACGCAAGATTGGTATTATTTCCCATCCACTTGTGCATACCGACTGAAATATGTTACGTAAAACAAACACCAATATTAAAAAAATATAGAGTACAATAACACAAGATCACTACATATCTATACTATAATAAAACTGTAGCAAGGTCAAATCTGTACATTAAATATTTTTTGAAAATTTTTATCGGGGTAGACTTTGTTATCGATATAGAAGCCAAAAATAATCTTTTTACAATTTTTGTCTGTCTGTCTGTCTGTCCCTGTGAACACGCATCACTCTGAAAGTACTGAACCGATTTTGACGAAACTTAGCACAGTGATAACTAATATTACAAGATTACATCTAGGATACTTTTTATCTCATAAAACGCATGGATTCTCCAGGATCTGCCTGTTTGTCTGTCCCTTTGAACACTTACCACTCTGAAAGTACTCTCATACTCATGTTATACAATTTACAATTATACAATTTATACAATTTTACAGAGTTATACATATACAATTTTACAGAGAAATATTAGAATGGTAATTATAACTATATTACTATTTTTTATATTAGCTAGCCGAATTACTAGCGAAGATTATAATTACATGAGCATTAGTGACTGCTGTAATTAATAACTGTGTTACAGTCACTAACACTCACCGCCGGACAACACTAATCTTTTTGTTTGAAAAAGTTAATACATAAATCGTAATATGCAACAATGGAAAATAGTTTATCTAATACTGAAATGCTGCTAAGCAAGCGTGAGTTAATGTCATGTTGAGTGATATGCATGTATAGAATTTAAGTGTCTTTTGATAATATTTTATTTTAGCAAGAAACACTTGCAAGTAAACTAATTATGTAAATGATAGTAGTTCTTCGGCTTCTTCATGCGTTAGACACAAAAGCCAAGTAAAAATTTTTTTTTTACATTTAATTTTGATAAGTGGATAAATATTGAGAGTTTTGTTGATTTTATTATATAGCATAGGACTTAAATAATGATAATGGCGACCAGCAAGTTCTGTTCTTCGGGGCTCACGAGGACATACTTGATCATATCTACGCTTTGTGCAAATGAAATTATGATCATAGATCAACTGAGCATGCTTCCTAAGTGTAACATGAAGAATAAATAGTTTACGAACAGATAGAACTTTGCAACTTGAGTAAAGTTCCTGAGTAGGAAAAAGAATCGGTTTTGAAGTCATTACTTTTAATAATGCTCTCTGTGCTCTTTCAATTTTAATAAGATAAGTTTTACAAGAACCACCCCAGATTGTGATGCAATATATCAAAATAGATTGACCAAGGGCAAAATATGCAGTTCGTAGCGTTGAGAAGTCAAGACTTGAACGTAGGTTTTTAAAAACATATATCAATTTTCTTACCCGTGCGACTACATTATTAATTTGATCATGCCAGGAAAGAACACTATCAATAAAAACACCTAGGTACTTTACAGAGTTGGTACGAGTTAAATACTGACAGCTACAAAGTTGATTCATGTAAAGACCACATGCATGCGCCTGAATAGTAAAATCATTGCTAGGTAATAACGAGGTTTTAAATCCGAAGGTAACAAATTTAGATTTCACAATATTTAACGTGAGTAGATTGGAAGATAACCAATTCATTACTATAGATAAAGCAGTTTCAGCATGAGTTTGGACTTCCATCCAATTTTTGCCGTAAATAACCATAGCAGTATCATCAGCATATGCAATGATTTTACAATGAGGCAGATCTAATTTGCATAGGTCATTTACATAAACAAGAAAAAGTG
>AP028452.1:2353775-2378775 GCA_036509395.1 Antheraea yamamai
CAACTTTTACAGTATGTTACGTGATGAAGTTACAAGGGGTACTGGGAAGACATTTATCGGCAATATATGTAAGTTAGTTTTGATCTTCACTTTGATGACACTACTTTAGGTAATGCTGCGAACAGATTCTAGGCTTATTTTAAAAGATTTCTCACATACCAACTGGGTATATGTTTGAGTGAGTCCCTGGATAGTTTGGATTCACGATTGGAAGTGCTGGATAACGCTGCAATCGGGTTTTAGGTTTTTTAAGATTATTTGCGTTTAAAAATACAATTGAAACCGGTAATAACCGATTTGGTGCAGACGAAGTTGCACGGGTCAGCTAGTTATAAAATAAAGTACTCTGCCAAGTTTGTCTGTCTGTTTGCGGTAATCTTAAAAACTACTGAACGGATTTTCATGCGGTTTTGACCAGTAGATAAAGTGATTCATGAGGAAGGTTTATGTATATAATTTGTCAAAGTTGTGTTTATTATCAGGGCGCGACAACGTCCGTCGTGCCCGTTAGTTTTGTATAAAAAAACGTTCGTTGTGTGCAGCTAACTAGTGAATGCGATGTGAATGTATCGCGCTAGCAGCACGTTCGAAGGCTCCTGTCCGGGGGATCAATCCTAGGCTTGAGATGCTGCCAATGGAGGCCGCGGCGGGTGTGCGGGAGCGAAGTTGACCGCCCGACCACGGCGGTATGATTAGTGGTTTTCGCTACGCCTTAGGCTTGTATATTAGAGGCTAGCGCATAATATTTATATCAGTATAAATAATTTTTGACGGTGGAACGGGTACTTGCGCCGACATATATATATACATACATTTTTTATGTAGTCTCTACATTATTTATATTTTATAATCTTTTATATATATGTTACAGTATACATGTCGCTAATTTATTTGATATTTAATCGTTTTTTATTTTATTTGTATACCCTAATTACCCCCGAATCTACTCCATGGACTAAAAATCAACACATATCCATCCAAAGGTTGCCTGGAAGAGATTGCTATTAGCAATAAGGCCGCCCTTTGTGCTAATCACAATTTGAAATGTTTTATAGTCTATGCGTATAGTGGTGTACAATTAAATAAATAAAACTATAAATACTTTTTAATAGTATAATTAATAGTTATGAAAGATTTACAAATTATAACATAATTACTGATGGATTACAAAAGAACCACACTATCACTAAAAGTATACAAATTTCATATATAGAGAGTATAGAGAAGTATAAGGAATGTCGTTTATACTGGTTACGTTTTGTTATAATGAATTGTTCGTTATCTACTATCATTTTCGCTTAGTTACGAATACAGTACAAAAATTTCAAACTTTACCAGGAAAGCTATTCTAATGGTACTGAAACATAACAAAATTAATGAAATAAAATATATATATATTCAATAAGTTATCATTACATTTGTTCTTATTTCACGCAAATTAGAGTACTGCTTCTTTTTTAATAAATCTGGATAAAGTTTGTTCTAAAATATAACAATACTTCACAAATTGAAAACGTCTCGGGTATACTTTCCATAAATCGCTGATGATTCGTTATATTACCCCGTGATATATTTGCAAGAATATAAAAATATAAGGGAGTGAAAGAGGGAGCATGTTGTGCTTACCCTATTTAAGTGGGATAAGGGGAAACAAGAAATATTTAGGTGGGATAAGGGGAACAAGAAATATTTATATGGGACAAGGGAAAGAAGAATTATTTAGGTGGGATAAGAGGAAGAAGGATTATTTAGAGACATAAGGGGAAAAAATATTATTTAACCGGGATAAGAAAAAGAAAAATTATCTAAGTGAAATAAGGGAAAAGAGTTTTAATTATTATCTATATTATACTAAATAGTTTATTATTTAGTTGGCATAGGAGGAAAAGGACTATTTAGGCGAGATAAGGGGAAGAGCGATTATATGGGTAAGTTAAGGGGAAGAATGATTATTTAGGTGGGATAAAGGTAAGAGGGATTATTTAGGTGAGATAAGGGGAAGAATGATTATTTCGGTAGGATAAAAGGAAAAGGGATTATTTAGGCGGGATAAGGGAAAGAGCGATTATATGAATAAGTTAAGGGGAAGAATGATTATTTCGGTAGGATAAAGGGAAGAGAGATTAATTAGGTGGGATAAGGGCAAGAAGGATTATTTAGGTGGAATAAAGGAAGAAAGATTATTTACGTGAGTATATTATCTTGAGAATAACAATACATGCTCTTAACTATAAGTATATATAACTAATGGAGGTGTGGTATGTCTATCCCAAGGTGTGTTGGGGTGCTGTGGGTGGCGGGAAGCAGCGTACATGTTCGACACCAGCTCGTTCCTCCTCGCTGGAGAGGTGCCGCGCGAGGACACCGAATATCTGAGAGTTCAGGACCTGGAACCGCCTGATGCGGTCCACCATGCGCTTCAGCGGCTACAAACAAATCAAATTATGCTTTGGCAATTACAAAAAGAAAAAGTGGTGCATGATGAGGTGAAAACTCTAAGATTATATTTTATTTTCTAAAAGTTTTATCGTTTGACCACAATATCAGCAGATTTTAAATAATAATGTGGTATAAAATGGTAAACACGCTAAACGTAGAGCACGTTATATCTGAAGTTCAGTGTCAAGTTTCGATTCAGTACGTCACCGAGCCGAGCGTGACGAAATTTTTTCGTTCACTACTCAATACACTTAAAGGACACAGTGAACGTGGTTGTCGACGACTGGAACCGTGTATACACGATTGAGCGTCACCTCACCGACCTGAGCGTGACGTTTTTTTTTCGTTCACTACTAAAGGAGTTTCCACTTCCAAATATGACTCACAATGCCCTTGACCAGCTCGTCCTTGCCGTCGACTCGCTGGACCCTCAGGATATGGTAGCAGAAGTCCAGGGCTTCGAACCGACGCTGCTGACCCAGTAGAGCTATGATGGTGCATCCCGCCCAGTGTAGACCCTCGCCGAACATCTCCCTTAAAGCGTAACAGATCCATTAATAAATTACGAAACCTCATATTACTAATCTAGCGATAATTATAATTACACTAGCTGTTCCCGCGACTTTGTCCGTGTGGAAAAGTTACTTTGGGCTAAAGCTAAATAAAACGATTTTGAAACATTCTTCATTGGTGCTCCGCTTCTATTGTTCTTAGCGATGTGATATAGCCTTCCTCGATAAATGAGCTATATAACATTGAAAGAATTTTTCAAATCAGACCAATAGTTTCCGAGATTAGCGCGTTCAACCAAGTAAACAAACTTTCCAGCTTCATAATAGTACTATAGTTTGAACGTTGGTGACTGCTGTAGTTAATAATTATGTTGCAGCCACTAACGCTCACCGCCGGAAACACTTATTACTGCAATACTAATATTATAAAATTTGAGGGTTTGTTCATTTGGTTGAACGCGCTAATCTCAAGAACTACTGGTCCGATTTCAAAAATTCTTTCAATGTTAGATAGCTCATTTATCGAGGAAGGCTATATCACATCGCTAAGAACAATAGAAGCGGAGAACCAATGAAGAATGTTTCAAAATTATTATTTTTTTCCTTCCGAGAGCTTCCGCTGTGTGTTAGCGTTAGTACAAAGTATCTATTCCACGGGGACGAAGTAGAAGGAAAATAGTATAAAAAACCAAATGACCAAACGCTGTCGAGTGACATGCGTGGGTAGGATTTAAGTATAGTCCGATAATATTACATTTTTGAAAGAAACAGTTCCAAGTAAACTATGCCACATAAGTAAATAACCGTCAAGAGTACTATCTTCTCCATCAGGGATCCTGATACTCCCACGAAGTTCCATCGTTACGGGCACACATCACTCAAGAAAGTTGTGTGTAATTCACACACGGCACAAATGAAACTTATTATTTACCTGTGGACGTGGTAAACATTCGTTTTCGGCATTATTTTGTAATATTTTTATATATATTGACAATGTTAATAATACACAACACAAAATAGGTTTTTTTTTTTGACGGGATCTGGATCTGTCATGTAGTGGATTTTATTTTTTATTCATAATCTTGTGTTACTTGACTCTATAGTGTGTAAAATTGGTGGTGTTTTATGTGATATATGTAGTTTGTTTATTGTGCATAAGTGAAGTGAATGGAAAATAATACCAGAGACCATGAATTCTGAGATGCCACAAAAATTCCATGGAAGGTTCTAACAAGATGGCCACCATCTTGTTAGTTCATTGAAATTATATCAAGAAACTTGTAATATCGATACTCACTTGACAATGGCAGTAATAGTCTACTAGAAGACTGGTTGCCACAAATGTAATGGAAGAAGAACTTGTAATACTATTAACTACTCGACAATGGCAGCAATAATCTAAAAGATTGGTTGCCAAAAATAAAGTTTAAAAAACAAAAAAAAACACAAAATAATTTTTAAATGTGCGCGATAGTCACTACGATCCAACAGACAATAAACTGCTATAAATTTCCACGTTACAAAAGAAAGAACTAAAATAAATAATGACACGTTACCAAATTCATTTTACAAATGGACGATACACGAAAGCCGCACAATCTATATTTCCGTCCACAATTACCAAATGGAAATTTTAAATTATTGCAGAGTGATAAACTAGATGGCGTTAGAAGCCAATTTAAAAAAATATCAAACATTTACAGCAAACAATTTATTTAGTACAAAAAACGAGTCGATAGATGGCATTTAAAACAATTTTCTTTTTTTTTTCTTCAACAAAATCCGAAGCTAACTAACGTTAATGTTGTATACAACCAAAATTTAAAAAAAAAATAAGTTAACTTACTCAACAGTAAACTGTGTTTCACCGACCGGTATGCAGTAGAGGAACTGAAGGGCTGACCATAATCTGTAACAGAAATTACCCCGGAATTAGCCAGGACTATTTTTTATTGGCGCTAGAGAGAATAGCGATAATATTAAAGGAAAGCACATTACAATGGAACTCTCAGAGGCTCGGGGGCGCATGGGCATGAGTTGTGTCGACTACTCTACAAGTAGTAAAGTAGTTTCAGAAGACAACTCTTACCGACTAAACCCCGCGATAAGCCATACGCCACGCTATGGGGGGACTTTCATGGAGGCAAATTCCCGGACTCCCAGTCCGCCGTACCAGTGCTGTGGAAGCTCAGGTCCTCCACCCCTTCCCCCCGTTGGTTCGACCGGCAGTGGAAAGATTGCCTCCTCCACCGCTACCGTTCATTTTTTACCGAGGTTATCTCCCCATCCACACCGTCCCTAAAGATCCCTCCCGCCTATCCTAAACTAACCTCCCCCTATATGCCTACTCCTATACCCTAATCCTACCTAATCCCTAGTCTTGCCGACTTAGATAAGTACACAGGACTAGAGACAATTTACCCTACTCCTACTTCACTATCAACAGACCTATGCAGTCACTATTATCATGCCAACCTACAAATTCTCGATGGATATCACTGGATATTAGCAAAACGAGATAAACCGAAGAGAGTAAGTAAGTACCGATCGACCTAAGTTGGAATCCTTGCGAATGAGCCGATTATGAGAATCATAATGATGAGACCACAGCACAGAGGTGGAGTTTTTCTAAGTCCGTCTGGCTAGCTACCACCTTCAAGTAGGAGATCTGTCTCCGAGCACCTGTTGGTGCGTTCCGGCGCACGCACTTGAGAGGCAATCGTTTTAGGTTTAGCGAGAGTTAAGAGTTTGGCCCGCACAACACCATTTAACAGCAGACGACCTGATGATAACCTAACGGTGTTACCAGCACTTAAACATTGTAGTAACATTTCAAAATGAACTAAAACCAATTTGACTCACACCTATAACATCTTAAAAAAATTTAACATTTCCAGTTTTTATACATCGAGAACGGAGTTCAACTTTTGCAGTTTACTTAATTATTCTACATTGGATTTTAACTGAGATTATTGCTTTTATGGCGGCTACATTGCCATTTTTTACAGCCATTTTTATATTATAATCCACAATGACCTTCGCTGGAGCGTTCACGGCCCGATGGATGACATAAGAGCTTCTTTAGACTTTAAATTTGGTAAAATATTATTGATTTAGTACCTGTGGAACTCGGTCGTGTCGTCCGTGTAGAGTGGCGCGTGGTGGGGGGGTGCTGGCGGTGCTGGCCAGTGGGGGGGAGCGAGGCACTCCCTCAGTTTCCGCAGTACCACACTGAACAGCGATAACCCACAGCACAGCCGTTCCCTGGTCAGCAGGTCACCCTCACGAGATAACTGACCTTGCTGTCCATCGAAAACCAAAAAAAAAGAAACTTAAAAAAGGGTACACCAGAAGGAGTTTTCGATGGGAACTTAGTCTATCAAGTACTGGATTTTATTCATAACTAGCTTATGCCCGCGACTACGTCCGCGTGGAATAGTTACTTTTGGGCTAACGCTAACAAGCAGCGGAAGCTGTCAGAAGAAAATTCCCGATTTTGAAACATTCTTCATTGGTGCTTCGCTCCTAATAGTCTTGGCATGACGATATATAGCCTATAGCGTCCATCGATAAATGAGCTATCTGACACTGAAAGAAGCGGACCAGTAGTTTTTGAGATTAGCGCGTTCAACCAAACAAATAAGCTTTATAATATTAGTTCTTTACCTATGAAATTGCCGTTTTGTATGAAAAAATTTAAACGAATTTCTTTCATGTATTTTTTATTTGTATTAATCGAAGTAATCACCCATGCAATCAATGCATCTTTGCCAACGCAGTGGCAATTTATTGATGCCCTTCTTAAAGAAATCGGCTGGACGGGAGGCAACAAATTCTTCAAAGGCATTTTGTACTGCCTCTCGGGTATTGAATTTTTCTCCCGCCAAGGAGTTATCCAAATTCTGGAAAAAGTAGTAGTCTGTAGACGCAATGTCTGGTGAGTAGGGCGGATGACGGAGAACTTCCAACCCCAGTTCTTGCAACTTGGAGACCGTCTGCTTTGCAGTATGAGGTCGCGCGTTGTTGTGCAGGAGCAGCGGAGACGAGCGATTGACCAATGCAGGTTGGAGATGTGCCAGCTTCTCCATCATTGTGTTCAGTTCTTCACAGTACACATTTGCAGTAATGCTCACCCCGTTTGGTAAGAAGCTGTGATGAATCACACCGGCGCTAGACCACCAAACAGTGACCATCACTTTTCTAAGGATAAGTTTTCGTTTAGGGCATTGTTTAGGTGCTGAACCAGGATCCAACCAACTTGCTGAGCGCTTGGGGTTATCAAACAGAATCCATTTTTCATCGCAGGTAACAATGCGGTTCAAAATTCCTTCATTTGTGTGTCTGTTGAGCAGTGCAAGGCACGTCTAGACGCGTACTTCGCGCTGGCGATTATTGAGTTCGTGGGGTACCCACTTGTCAAGCTTTTTTACCTTGCCAATTTGACGCAAATGGACCAATATTGTTTTGACGCTAACGTCGAAAGCTGCTGCTAATTCAGCCGTAGATTGTGTGTCGTCAGCTTCCACAATCGCCTTTAATTCGTCATTGTCGACCAAGGTCTTCGGACGACCGCGAGGTTCATTTTTCAGGTCGAAATTCCCAGAACGGAAGCGAGCAAACCAATAACAGGTGGTGCGTTGGTTTGTAGTGTTAGCTCCGTAAACGTCGTTGATGTTGCGTGCCGCTTGTGCCGCGTTGCTGCCACGACAGTACTCATATTCCATAATTACTCGAATTTTTGACGTATCCATGATGACAAAATGAAATGAAATGCAATGAAAATGTAACACTAATCAATAAACAAATGACTACTTTTGGAAAAAGAATTCCATGTTTTCAAAATAAAATTAATTTGAAATTAGAATTCTTAGCCAAACAAAAATTATTTTGATTTGAAATGGCCAGTACTGCAGAACGGCAATTTCATAGGTAAAGACCCATTATAAGTATAGATTACTACTCTTATCTCGTACTTAACTCAAGCCGTCATTCAAATTACAATAACTTTTGATAGAGTGAACCGATTTTAATAAACCAAAGACTAAGTTACTCTTGTGAATATGCCTTATGATTTTCTTGAGGTTTTATTGTGAACCCAGTACATTAGCAGTGATGCGTGTTCATACAAACAGACAGACAGACATTTCTAAAAACGATTGAAATGTATTTTATTACTTATTCCTAGATACCTGCAACAATTTTTAGTAATATTTACATTCTAATTATATGTATAGAAGATATAGATATATAGAAAAAGATCTTGTGTTATTTGACTCTATATTTTGTAATATTGGTGGTGTTTCACGTAACATAATTCGGTTACTGTGCACAAGTGAGCTGGATCGGAAACAGTACCACGGAGCATGGATTCTGACTTGCCACAAAATCTCACTGGAAAGTTCTAACAAGAGGGCCACCATTAATTACCATCTTAATTTATTTTAAAAAAGCTACACTGGCTATATTTTTCTAGACGTCTGTCAACATCGGTGTCATAATTATTATTTTTTTATTTTTCGGGGATTTCCAAATATTTAACACAATCTTAGGGGATTTTGGTTTACTTTCGGGGGTATATATTTTTCTTTTATATGTATATAACAGATGAAACGACTTGACACTTTTAAATACCGTTTAATGGATACACCACATAACAATGCTCCCAATACAAAGTACAAAGACACGGACCAGAAAGTGTTCGTATGTACGAAGCGCCTCTGTTCGCATGCGTAATCCCTATTAAGCTATTGGTCCAGCTAGTTCCACTAGATGCGGAAGCTTCGCCGTACGCAACAGCACTGCCTCTGTAGTTTTTTTTTTTTTCTCGAACTGACTACGCTGTTGGCCTTTTTAGAGGCCTCTACAGCTTCACCGGACTACTAAGGCGAGCGCTTAAGGCACTCAGCCGATTTTATTCGAGCAATTAGCTCAAGGGTGCACGGCACACCTCGGCTTGGCTGTTGCCTGTATCATGCAATTCGCGATCTATCTTTAGCTAACCTAAGTTAAGCTAAACTATTCATACAGATATGAGTTATCGAAACATACATGTGTACCAGGCATGCGTGTCTCGATAACTCTTATGTGTATTTCGTGTCGGAAAGTTTCTGAACTATTTCAGTTCGATAAGGGGAAAAAACAAAACCCTTCCACTTTTTATGTGTAAGCGTGTGAGCGTGCACGTGTGTGGAGGTGATATGTGTAGTGTTGTAGCAGTGATGTAAATTTTTGTGTCACTGTATCGCGCGAGCAGTGTACTCAAGGGCTCCCCGCCGAGGGATCGGACCTAGGCTTGAGCCGCTGCCGAGGGGGCCTAATCAAGTGTGCGGGAGCGAAGTTTACCCCCAGACCACGGCGGCGTGATCTGTGGTTACGCGGGCGTGGGCGTGAACACGCTCTGTTTGAAGAGACAGGCTGGTACTGATCGTTCGCTGCCGTTATTTTGTCGGAAGGATCGGTGAATGCCTCTGTAGGCCGTGGCGCTCGGTTTTATAACGCGCGATGCTTCGTATGTGTGCGTCGGTGTGCTGGTTAAACATGGCGGACAAGCCGGGGCTCGGAGTGTGCGCGCGTGCGTCTTTTGTTTATGTTACGTGTATATATTTAAAAAAAACTTACAGCTAACACTAATAAAATTACACACAAAGGTTAATTACAAATTTTCACTGTACAAATAAAAACATGATGTTAGGGAATGTGCGCCGGCGACTCTAATCAGTTGTAAAAATTATTGTAAAAAAAAAGGGGTCTGCATTACTTTCCTCTCAGGTGCAACACATTCTTGTGCTGTTTATGAAGCGTTGTGACGTCGGACGCGTATTAATATTTGTTTTGTTTTGTTCATTTTTTTTTAGGTTTTAGACTTAGTAAAACCAGTAACAGTTTTTTGGGAAATAGTGTTAGATTTTATAACAAAGTCCCAAAGGATATTACCGATTTGCCGGATTGTGAATTTAAGCGCCATGTCAAGCGGGTTTTGGTGTCAAAAGGCTATTATAGAGTGGATCAATATGTGAACGATGGTGATGTCTGGAATTGACTCATCTCTG
Organism: Antheraea yamamai; assembly: GCA_036509395.1. Lineage (NCBI taxonomy): Eukaryota > Metazoa > Arthropoda > Insecta > Lepidoptera > Saturniidae > Antheraea > Antheraea yamamai. Next base: position 2,363,776 of record AP028452.1, read on the forward strand.
TGCATCCATTAAAAACGATTGTGAAATTTACTATTATATAGAATATATTATTATTCTAAATATAAATTATATATATTTGTTAAAAAGATAAACCAGATCGAGTTTCCTGTCGGTTCTTCTCGATGGCTGGGTTGTTTGTCCGAACCGGTGGTAATTTTGACGTTCAAAAGTGCCTTCTTAGGGCCTAAATCGAATAAAGTGTTTTTGATTTGATTTGAATTTTATATTTAACTGTTGTAAAGACTATTGGACAATATTATTATCTGTTGTGTTTGTGCTATCCTAGACTAATTTTAGCGTAGCGCAGTGAGAGCGTAACAGTTATTAGAGTTGCTGTGTAACATAGTTCTACTCGGAGTGGTCACGACCCCGTATTGAAACGGCCCAGCATCAATTCAGTTTTGCTGTTGTGACCATTTTGTACAATGATTACATATACAAAGTTAATATTATGGAATAAATCTGTAGATAAACATTGTCTAAGGCATGATAATGAACTATGGTTCATGGTCGAGTGAGAAATAAACGCATCACTACATACGTGCCGACATATATTATAAACAATAAGTGTTGTGTGAGAGAAGACTCGGTGGAAAGAAACGAGAAACACCTAGCCGGCTAGCCACGTGGAGACTGCATCGCCGCGAGGTATGTGCCAAGTTTCCATCCTGCCCTTCTCTCCCAAATCGTAACTGATCGCAATAGTTGAATATCAATATAGCACCCCCGCAAATACAGTCCACTTAAATTGATCATAGACCCCCCCGCAATCGCATGCCCCCCGGTGACGTCGACAACGCCGCAGCGTCACCATTTTTAGTTGGTTTTGGAACCATGATAATCTGATAATGAACCTGAATTATTGTCTAAGGAATTAAAATATTTACATGCTCGGATGAGAAAGGCATTTTGACGATATGTCCTTTTTTTTTTTCGAACTGACTATGCTAATGACCTGGCAAGGTCTTTACAGCTTCACCGGACTACTAAGGCGAGCGCTTAAGGCACTCAGCTGATTTGGTTTCTAGGTAACATACACAAGGGTGCACGGCACACCTCGGCTTGGGCTGTTACCTGAGAAGACGCGTCTGACCTAGCTAACTATTCTAAGCTATTCGTACATATATTCATTTGTGAATCATACAATCGAAATTCTATGATTCACAAATGCATACGTGTATATCGGAATGAAACGAGTTAAACTATTCGATTCAGCTCGAAAAAGGGAAAAAAAAAACCAACCCTTCCACCATGTGTATATATTACGATATGTCGTCCTTACTAGTGGTTAATGTAATAGCTTCGGTTTTCTTAACGTACCTGTGGGGGGGGGGGGGGACATAACTGAACTCTAGATAATAATACTGGACAGCCTATAATTCCATTGGCTACATTACTTAAATAAATTCAATTCAGAGTGACAAAAAGTGGAAATGTTTACATCGTTTAATATAATTAGATTAGTTAATAACTCAGTACCTTAGCTGTACCGTATTTATCGACGTTTTGGACTATCTGCAATGCTGAGTACTTCACTTCGAGACGCTTCTGTCTCGTCTCGGGCTTCTCACCTTCTGTTTAGCGAATGAAATAACCCATTAGGCTGATAAAAAAGTATCGACAATTTGGTCTTCTCCAAAATCCATACTGAGATATCTCCGGGGCAGTAAAAAAAATAAAAACCGATGAAAACCGGTATGGATTTTAGTATTCGGGCAGAGACTTCTGTTTTCCATGTAAATTTATACAGAGAAATTAAAATTTTTTTTAGAATTTTATAGCTTACAAAACAAAAAATTTGAATTCTAAAAACTATATATAGATATCTGTGGAAAAGTTAACGCTCTACAAAAAAATATATTATTTACAAGCTTTTATTTAGTTTAAAACATCTGTTAGCTCGTTTAGGTCAGATCTTGAAGCTGAATTAAAACCAGTTTCTATAGACCTACGACTCCGCAATTTTCGCAATGGTCATAGAACAGAAACAAAATGGCGTAAATTCGCCGCCGGACACATTGAACGAAAAAAATCCGATTCAACTTTTTAACTCGGTGTGTATGAACGCTTGTTTTTGAGTATTTTTTTCTCGAACCGAGTAGTCATCAACTAACCCTATCTTAAATATCCCTTTTTTATGTCATAGCTGGCAAACGAACAGATGGGTCACCTGATGTGAAGTGATCACCACCGTCCGTAGACACTAACAACACCAGGGGAGTCGAAAGTGCGTTGCCAGTCTGAGTTCGGGGGAAAGGGAGGGGGAGGGGAGGGGAGAGGAGGGGAGGGGAGGGGATGGGAGGTGCGGGGGAGGGAGGGGAGGGGGAGGTGCGGGGGAGGGAGAGGGAGAGGGGGAGGGCGGAAGTGAGGCGGGCCTCCAGCGCTGCACTTCAAGCACTGTTACTTCAGGTGGGTTTTCTGTGAGAGGGTGGTACTATCCCGGACGAGCCGACACATTCATGTTGAATCCAATAATAACTTCGGCGTGGCTCTACCACCCACAAAACACCCTTACTTTGAAATAAAAAAAAATATCCCGAGATAATACATACCGGCAGTGAAGGGACGGGGTAGAATGTTCTGGAAGGGCGCTGCGTGCAGTAAATCCGTCACCTCCTCTTGACTCAGAGCCTATCGAATTATTAACACCCTTGTATTGCATCCTTCGGTTGAAATTATTTATCTTAATAAGTCTATATCTAATATGCTCTGTATGTCGAACATACGTACAGCTACTGTGAAGATGTGGAATTGCCTCCCAGCCAGTGTGTTCCCTTCCTCTTATGTCATGGGGTCCTTCAAACGAGGCGTGACCTCTTCATGTTCAGGCCGGCATGATAGCGACGACTGCCGTTGTTATTTAACACCGACAGTCGCCGTTACTTATCGACTGTACTGTACTTTCCATCAGGTACCGTCCAGTCACTTTGCCGAGAGTTTAAAAAAAAAAACACGTTTGATGTCATAACTCGGTCATTTCAAACTAATCACCTCTATAGCTCGAAGGTAAAACAGGTTACAGGTATTCAAAAAAATTGCCAATAACGTTAACTTTATATGTGTAAAAATGGATCGTAACGGTAGACGAATCCTTACTAATATTATAAACGCGTTATTACTTGACAATTTAATGTATGTCCGTAAGAACCTTGAAAAGATAGATTTCATAAAAAACCGGCACAATCTAAATACTAGAAACTGTGACAAATTGGGTGTCCCATGTTTTAGACTTAGTAAAACCAGTAACAGTTTTTTGGGAAATAGTGCTAGACTTTACAATAAAGTCCCAAAGGATATTACTGAATTGCCGGATTGCGAATTCAAGCGCCATGTCAAGAGGGTTTTGGTGTCAAAAAGCTATTATAGAGTGGATCAATATGTGAACGATGGTGATGTCTAGAATTAGCTCATCTCTGTGCATCCATTAAAAACGTTTGTGAAATTTACTATTATATAGAATATATTATTATTCTAAATATAAATTATATATATTTGTTAAAAAGATAAACCAGATCGAGTTTCTTGTCGGTTCTTCTCAATGAGTGGGTTGTTTGTCCGAACCGGTGGTAGTTTTGACGTTCATAAGTGCTTTCTTAGGGCCTAAATTGAATAAAGTGTTTTTGATTTGATTTGGTTAGTAACTCTGTCTGTCTGTTTGTAGCGCTTTCACGTCAAAACTACTGAACTCGTTAAATCGTTAAATGGAATACGATATACAGATAGTGTAGGGCCTGAGAAAAGGACACAGGCTTTTTAATACTCTGCTTGCTTTTTAATACGAAAAAAGGGACGTAAGGGGGACTGAAAGGGGGGATGAAAACTCATATGGAAGTATCGACATTTTTAGAGCTAAAAGCTTGGAATTGATTTTTTTTGCTATAGAATCTATATAAATAAATATGACATTCAAAGTTTGCGAAAGTTTTACCCACAAGGAACTGAAATAATAGGAAATAGGGGGATGCAATTTTGTATAGAAATATGTAAGGTTCCGCTCCGATTTGAAATATTCTTTCAGTGTTAGATAGCTCATTTATCGAGGAAGGCTACAGGCTGTATATCATTACGCTACGATCAATAGGAGCGGAGCACCAATGAGTGTTTCAAAATCGAGTCTTTTAATTCCTTTTGAGAGCTTCCGCTACGTTTTAGTTAGACCAAAGTCATTACTCCAAGCGAACGAAGTCGCCAGCATAAGTAAGTAATTTATAAAATCCACTTAAGTTGAAATCTGTCTAAATCCAAATCTGCTCAAGTCAAAATCTATATAACTAGAGTATTTGGCATCTCCCTCGAAGTTCGACTTACAGAGGTTCTATTGTGTTTATCTTTATACTAGCGGGCCCGGCAGACGTTGTCCCGCCCTGATTATAAAAAAAAATCCTGAACAAATTACATACTAAAACGTTCCTCGTGAATCACTTTATCCACTGGTGAAAACCGCATAAAGATCCGTTCAGTAGTTTTTGAGTTTATCGCGAACAGACAGACAGACAGACGCGGTAGGGGACTTTGTTTTATACTATGTAATGACATAAATTTCTTCTGTACGTGTGTATGTCACTGAACTCCTCCTAAACGGTTGGACGGATTTTAATGAAATTTTGTGTGCGTGTTCCAGTGGATCCGAGAAAGGTTTAGATTCACAATTGAACCCGGTAGGTGGCGATGCGGTTGAGTTTTAGTTTTTTTTTTATCATCAAGACAGGACAACGTCCGCCCGGCCCGCTAGTATATGTATACTAGTTGAGCCATCCACGTGTTGCTGTGGCTTACTTATACATAAAATTATAATAAAATATTTGGTATTATGGGGTAATGGATCTGCCTAAAAATTAGATACAGAAAAAGCGAAGTTACGCTAAAAGATTAACATAACACGTACACCATAAAATAAACTGGAGTTGAAAAAGAAATTCAAAATTAAAACGTGGCGACATCTATTAGACATCTATAATAGTCGGTCCTACAGTTTACTGTCAACAAACTAATTTAAAGCGCCATCTGTTCGAGACTGATGAAACTAACAATAACTTGAAACTCAATAAGAATAATCAACATTGACAATCATTTAAATTGTAATTAAAAAATAATTCAGGGCATGAATCGAAACATAAATTATCCTATCTCTCAAGTTGGGACTAAATCATTACATAGTATAAAACAAAGTCCCCTACCGCGTCTGTCTGTCTGTCTGTTCGCAATAAACTCAAAAACTACCGAACGGATTTTCATGCGGTTTTCACCGGTGTATAAAGTGATTAATGAGGAAAGTTTTAGTATATAATTTGTCAAGGATTTATTTTTAAATCAGGGCGGGACAACGTCTGCCCGGCCCGTTAGTTATATATAAATGCTAACGCTTCATGAGGTTCAGTCGAGTAGTTTCGGTGTTAATCGTGGACAAACATCATGACACTTGATTTTTATATATTTAGACGGAACGTACATACCTGTTCTATGAGCATACAGAAGAGGATAATGTTCCCGAGTTCCCGGAAAGCGTGGAACAGCTCAGTGCGAGCGTCCGGGTACTGCACTATGTCCGTCAGCTGCGCGTGGTAGTATCCCAGGACACCTGCAGACCATCACCGATTATTAAAAAAATTCAGTATTCAGAGGAAACGTAGTGGAGGGCCTCCGGCTCCAAGGGAGATTTTTTTTTTAATGTCTAAAGGTGGCAAACGGACCGCTGGGTCATCTGATGTTAAGTGATCACCGCCGTCCATGAACACTAGCAACATCAGTGGAGTCGCAAGTGCGTTGCCAGCGTGTGCATGGGGGAGGGGTAGGTGAGCTATCTCCTCGTTGCACAGGTCCGGCGGACGAGGGGAGGTAGCTGGTGTGTACCCTCTATAGGTAGGAGTCCGGCGGTCCCCTTCCGCCGTGTGTACCGTTGGGGCGGCTCTACAAGGTTGAGTACCGAGTTCGATCCCTTGCCGTCCCAAGAATTACGGTCTGTCGGTACACCGTGGGGTTTTGCCCCCTTTACCTCTATTATCTGAGGTGTCGTAGGTTTCTTTTATATAAAAGACGAAAAAGTCTGTCGTGCGAAGTCGCAATATTAAAATATAAGTTCTTTCTGTATTGATATTATTATATTACTAATATTACTTTATCATAACCCATCCTCTCCCCCGGGATGGTGGCGTATCCATAAGGCATTTCCCCACGTTAAAGAAAGAGGTAGTAGGAGTTTTTGGCGGGATCTTGGTCTGTCATGTAGTGGATTTTATATTTTATTCATAATCTTGTGTTACTTGACTCTATATTGTGTAAAATTGGTGGCGTTTTATGTAATATAGTTTGTTTATTGTGCATAAGTGAAGTGAATGGAAAATAATACCACGGACCATGAATTCTGAGATGCCACAAAAATTCCATGGAAAGTTCTAACAAGATGGCTACCATCTTGTTAGTTCATTGAAATTATATTGAGAAACTTGTAATATCGATACTCACTTGACAATGGCAGTAATAGTCTACTAGAAGACTGGTTGCCAAAATGGAATGGAAGAAGAAAGAGGTAGTAGATTTTTGACATCCGGACGTTATCATCTATACTAATATTTAGTTAGAGTTAGAGTTTGTTTGGTTGGACCTGCTAATCTCAGGAAAAATTCGTGTAAGATAGCTCATTTATCGAGGAAGGCTAGGTAATAATATCGTCACGCTAAGTGACGTAGGTGGTAGAGCCACGCTGAAGCTATTACTGGTTTCAGCATGAATGGGTCGGCTCTCCCGGGGTACTACCACCCTCTCATAGAAAACCGACGTGAAGTAACAGTGCTTGCATTGTTGCGTTTCGTTCGGTCAGTGAGAGCGCCGGAGACCCACCTCCCCTCCCTTTCCACTTTCCCCTTCCCCTTCCCTTCCTCCCCCCGCCCCCACACAGGCTGGCAACGCACTTGTGACTCCCCTGGTGTTGCAAGTGTCTATGGACGGTGGTGATCACTTACATCAGGTGACCCACCTGTTCGTTTGCCTCCTATGATATAAAAAAAAAAAAACCTATAGGAGCGGAACACTAATAAAGAACATTTCAACATTTGGGTGTTTATTGCCTTTTGAGAGCTTCCGCGGCATGTTGGTAGTAAGACAAAGAATTTTTTTTTTTATTTGTTCATTTCATATTTAGAAGAATATTCAGAAGTTTTTAACTTAACGTACTAAGATCGAATTTCGTCTAGCAGAGTAGTAATACATATAAGGATACGATACCATTGGACCCGTAGTCGTATCTGGGCAGTTTGCAGTGTCTGGGCATGGCGTTGGCGAGTGCCCGCGTGAACTGAGCCACGGTGCCGTGTAGCAGGCCCTGCGCGACCCCCAGCAGCTCCGACACCACCACAGCGACCCCCTGGTACCCGAGCAGCCGCACCAGCGCGTGCAGGTGCTGGGACCCCACGAAACCTGCACCACACAATCAGGCTTAACCCTCTAGCTTCAATAGCGTCATCTATATTTCATATACTAATATTATAAAGAGGTAAAGTTTGCGAGTTTGTGACATTGCAGGGGGTAATCTCAGGAAGGACTAAACCGACTTTGAAAACTTTTACCAATTACTTTTACCAATAGAAAGCCACGTTATTTGTGAATGTCATAGGCTTTATATCATCACGCTAAGACCAATAGGAGCGGAGCAACAATGAAGAATGTTTTAAAATCGGGGTTGTTTTTGCCTTTTGAGAGCTTCCGCTGCGTGTTAGCCTAAAATAACTATTCCACACGTACGAAGTCGTGGGCAGAAGCTATTAATTAATTATATTATTATTATATTATAAAGAGGTAAAGTTTGTGAGGTTGTAGGGGGTAATATCTGGGGAGTCGGAGCAAAAATGGTCGAACGAAGACGTTTCTTACGAACGCTGCCTTAACTATAAGAGATATATGATTGAGTTCTAGAGAACAGTTGTAGCTTGATAATGCCTATTACCGCCCAACGAAGTGAGCACGGGTCAGCTAGTTTCATATATAGTGACATTTTCTCTACACAAAGCTACTTCTCGACAAGCTCTTGTCATAACTTCTATTCTGTAATTAATTTTAATGATCTAATATGGCCTTCTACTAACTAAAATGATATTCAAATGATTTAAATGGAGGTATCATCTACTTCCGGTACAACACTTCCGTAACGCGACCGGAACATCAACACTAGCGCCACCCTATTAGACAATTCGCCCTATAAAAGGAAAGATGTCGTTGATCGGGCCTTGAGCTAGTTGCCCAAATAAAATCGGCTGAGTGCCTTAAGCGCTCGCCTTAGTAGTCCGGTGAAGCTGTTAAGACCTTGCTAGGTCAATAGCGTTAAATTGTTGATCGGGAGGTACTTCTTATGCCGAAGTTATTATAGGGCGGTCTTTTGCCTGGTTTTTGTTTTTTTTTTGTGATCGGGACTATTTCCCCAATCGTCTGGGCTCCTCTGGCGTGGTAGGCAGAGACTTTGTTAAAGCGTTTCAGGTCTTCACTGGGTTTTATTGTTTTTTCTTCTTTCTCCTCGGGTGTATTTCTTTTTTTTTTTTTTTTATATCATAGGAGGCAAACGAACAGGTGGGTCACCTGATGTAAGTGATCACCACCGTCCATAGACACTTGCAACACCAGGGGAGTCGCAAGTGCGTTGCCAGCCTGTGTAGGGAGGGGGGGGGGGAGGAGGATTGGAAGAGGAAAGTGGAAGGGGAGGGGAGGTGGGTCTCCGGCGCTCTCACTGACCGAACGAAACGCAACAATGCAAGCATGTTACTTCACGTCGGTTTTCTGTGAGAGGGTGGTACTACCCCGGGCGAGCCGACCCATTTATGCTGAAACCAGTAATAGTTTCAGCGTGGCTCTACCACCTACTAAAATTACATTTCGTTTCTCTTTCCCAACTTTCTTTTCATATCTTGTTTTTAGTTCTGTACGGTTAAGTTTTATCTATCTAGTTTTGTTTACTATTCCATTATATGAATCGGTGACTGTGTTTAGGTAGTCACTTTCTTATATATGTTCCCAATTGTATTTTTGTTATCTCTGCCTGGTTAAGTAGTCACAGTGCCTAGAAAAAGTTAATTGGTTTCCTTGACTGACCTTTTTTTTTCTCGAACTGACTACGCTATTCGACTAGGAAGGCCTTAACAGCTTCACCGGACTACTAAGGCGAGCACCTTGACTGACCGACTAGTGCCACTCTCTACATATGTTAGGTTGATATCAATATTATCAATGTTACCAGGATTGCCAATTGAGAGGTTTTCCCCCAAATTTAGAGGGGATTTAGATGAGCGGCAGTCTTAGCTAACCACTTACTCTAATAACGTTTTGCACCAAAAAAAAACAGCAATACTCACCATTATACTGTGCATACTGGGCGGAGTAAGCCAAACTGAGCTGTTTCGAACCCCACAGGAGGGCGTGACCGTACTGCTGGGGGCGTTCCCTCTGCACTCCAGCCGCGAACTGTATACCGCGGCACTTCACAAACCTACCAGGGAATCACGAAAATACAATTAAAAACAACAGTAATCGACTAATAAATAAACCAATTGGAAAAAAATACAAGCTTATTCCAAAGTTATCATTATTTCTCAATTTACTATGCTCAACTACCACCAAGTCCCACTTTTGATATATATATACCAATTCTCTTCACTTGATAAAAAAAAATCGAGCCTATCTCATACAACGCCATCTAGTTAATTTTTTGCGGTACTTCCATTGTTGTCAATGTTTGATATATTAATAATACCTCAAAATTTCGTAAGGCGTTCCATGTCGTTATTTGAATATGTTCGGTTATTAACATGCAATGATAACGCAAGGGATTTGGATATATTTTGTGAAAATACAAACAAGGCTTACAGTACAGTTTTTGTAGGTGGTAGAGCCACGCTGAAGCTATTACTGGTTCCAGATGAATGTGTCGGCTCGCCCGCGGTACTACCACCCGACACACAGAAACACCAACGTCAACTAACAGTGCACGCATTGTTGTGTTTCGTTCCGTCAGTGAGAGCGTCGGAGGCCCACTTCCCCTCCCCTTCCTCTTCCTCCTCTCCCTGCCCCCAACACAGGCTGGCAACGCACTTGCAACTCCCCTGGTGTTGCAAGTGTCTATGGACGGTGGTGATCACTTAACATCAGGTGAACGACCTGCTCGTTTGCCTCCAATGACATAAAAAAAATCTAATTTTTTGTACTAACGTTAACATTTTATTTTTGTTTATAATTTTTTTTCTATAATTTTGTAAAATGTTCTGCCTAATATTAATAGAGAGACAAATTTAATTTGTGTTCTGTTGTTGAGCCAGAATAAATAAATCAATTACATCCAATAGCGTCAATGCAATTATGCAAAATAAGGTATATCGGGGGAGTTACTATTGACCTGCGATACCGTGCTATTGACTATATCGGGGGTGTTACTAATGACCACAAACGCTATTGATTGGAGTTATCGAGTCTTTATGTATCTTGATGCTTTAAAAGGCGATTGACTTTAACTTACTTTGCCTTAAGAGGCGACTGACCACTAGATGCTGGGCATCTTCGCTCAGACAGTTGGGCTAGTCACACCTACGGATAATTAGTCATAACTATATTCAATGTTGTGTATCTGTAATCGGTTAACGTTTTATTAAATTTGTCGATTGATCGATCAAATTATAACCATGACGTCACCATGGATGACGTCATACTTCTACATCGACGCCATTTTCTCGCTGCTTCGACAAATACAATGTAAAAGAGGCCATACCTAGCCGTGGCAGCATTGTAGCAGTAGTTCGGGAGGAAGTCGTAGTTCAGCTCCCAGAAGACGTGAAGGGTTATACGGCCATAGGGAGCGAGGACCCCATGATCGGACTCCCTTAGTATGGAATCGAAATCATCCAACGTGAGGTACCGGCTGAGGAGTTTGTGGCAGAGACGGTTCACAGAGATCAGGCCTTCCAATTCCTGGGAAAGTTTAAATGGGTTCGAAATCAAAAACACTTTATTCAATTTAGGCCCTAATAAGGCACTTATGGAAATCAAAACTACCACCTGTTCGGACAAACAACCCAGCCATCGAGAAGAACCGGCAAGAAACTCGATCTGGTTTATCTTTTTAATATATATCATCATTCTCATTTCATTACATAGTATAAAACAAAGTCCCCAGCCGCGTCTGTCTGTCTGTTTGTTCGCGGTAAATTCAAAAACTACTGAACGGATTTTCATGCGGTTTTCACCAGTGGACAAAGTGATTAATGAGGAACGTTTTAGTATATAATTTGTCAATGTTTTTTTTATAATCAGGGCGGGACAATGTCTGCCGGCCCCGCTAGAATATATATATATAAGTATACATTACACGTCACAATCGTTTTTAGTGGAAGAGATCGGCCATCGTTCACATATTGATCCACTCTATAATAGCCTTTTGACACTAAAACCCGCTTGACATGGCTCTGCCATCAATAATTTCTATAGAAATAAATGACTTATAATGCTAGTCCCACACGTACGTGACGAAGCTTCGACTAATATGAAACTAAAGTCAGAATGAATTCCGAGGAAGGCGTATAAAAATGTTTGCAGATCTTTGACATTCAAACAATAACTCAAAATAGCGTTTCCAAGTTACTTTGATGTGTGTAAAAGTTATAGTTCGTAATGCATGATGATATATTGCGACCATAGACAAAACTAACGTGGTGATTCACGCTTGTATGGCGGTAGTATTAGAAGAATATTATTTTGTTTCAACGCGCTAATCTCAGGAACTACTGGTCCGATTTGAAAAATTCTTTCAGTGTTAGATAGCTTATTTACCTAGAATGGTGAAAGGCTATAAATCATCACGCTACAAGCAATAAGAGCGGAGCACCAATGACGAATGTTTCAAAATCGAGTTTTTTCTTTTGCCTTTTGAGAGCTTCCGCTGGGTGTTAGTTTGCCCAAAGTAATATTCCACGTAAGTATTCCACGGGTACGAAGTTGCGGGCCCAAGCTAGTTTAGAATTTAACTCTTATCGGACGTTCCCGCGTCGCGCTCTTTATACCTTTCAATAAAGGAGGATGGAAAACTCTGGAATGCTGACGTCATTACTCGAACAAATCGACAAATTTCGAAACGGGCTTTTTTATAACCTCAACGTATTGCACTCCCACGGTCGATGAATCACTGTTTGCTTATTTCTTTCAAGCTCGTATATAGAGTGGAGCATTATCGTAAAAATATCCGTGTGAATGTAAGTAATTTAATATATATATTAGGTTTTCAACTCACCACCACACCGGTTATATCACCGGCTTCGAATTTCGCGACAGCAGCGTCAAGAGCTCTGTGCATATCTGCGTTGATACGTTGGGCGACCTGGAATACACCTTACTTTATTATGAACGACCATCTTAAAATTAATAAAGAAATCAGAAGTGTTTCATTATTATTAACGACCATCTTAAAATTAATAAAGAAATCAGAAGTGTTTCATTATTATGAACGACCATCTTAAAATTAATAAAGAAATCAAAAGTGTTTCAATTTTTTTTGTAAAATTATTCTGTAGAACAGACAAGAATTATATTGACTTCTATAAATGTGTTTCATATATTAAAAAAAAAATGTAAAAAATATCTACCTGTATATTTCAACCGGAAGGAGTAGAGGAGTATTAACGGCTTAGCTCACACAAATTGAGAAACTTGCTGACAAAAACTGAGAAACTTGCTCACAAAAACTGAGAAACGTGCTGACAAAAACTGAGAAACTTGCTCACAAAACTGAGAAACTTGCTGACAAAAACTGAGAAACTTGCTCAACAAAAACTGAGAAACTTGTTCACAGAAACTGAGAAACTTATTGTATTCAAGGCAATAGTCCGAACTGAGGTTCGGTTATATTGGGAGATATTTTAGTTATTGGAAATCAGATATTTTCAATAGGTTCCCTTTCTTATTCTTATTTCCTTTGGACCTTCGATATCAAAGATATACCAGAAACCCCTCAAAATCGAATAGTAAATGTATTGTAATTCTCATATTGTTGGGTTTATGACATTCAAATGACTAAGTAGATACCTAACTTTGGTCAAGGATGGTTTAAACTACGAAGGCACCTACGAACTCCTAAACAAGAAACAGCACTTTTTTATTTTTTAAGAGCATTTATCTGGTGAACTTTTTGATTATGGTCGAAGGTGTTTTTTTGTGGATACATGTATGTATGTATGGAGTATGTATGGTGTAATGTTGGTACCAGTGCACAGAGGTCGACGTGTCGTCCCAGCAGTGCTACGTGACGCTGCCGCAGCAGAGAAGCGTAACGGCCAGCAGCACAAACAGCACCGGCTCCTCGTGCTGCGCACTCCGCACGGTAACGCTTATCCAACGCCATACTGCAACCATACAACACTCACTCTAACTCTATTCTTCTCTACCTCACCCAACCTGCCACATCCACTTAAGTAGGAACAGTGTTTGGGTAACAAAAATTTTCATTGTCGCTAATGGGTGAAATCCAAATATACTTGGATTAACGGGTCCGGCGAACGTTGTCCCGAGCTGATAATAAAAAAAGACCTTAAATTACCTATATACCTAAACCTTCCTCACGAATTACATTGTCTACTGTTGAAAACCATATGAAAATCCGTTGAGTAGTTTTTGAGTTTATCGCGAACAGACAGACAGACATACAGGCAGACTTGGCAGAGGACTATGTTTTATAATATGTAGTGATAGTGTCATATAGCACTATCCCACAAAATTGTAACGTACTAGTAAGTCAGGTTATTAAGCAAGGTGGTCTAGCAGTATGACCAGTGATTCCATATTCATCAATTCAATATCCACAGGTTCGAACCCCGGCCTGTAGCCATGAATTTTTTCATAATTGTCATATATTTACTAATGTAAACTGGTAACGCTATCAGCTGACGGGGAAGGAAACCTGAATAGTCTCTGATACTCAATCCTGAACAACAAAACTTAAACTAGAATACGTGGACCAGCATAAAAGAATATGTATAAAGTACCTCGCAGCGAGTTGCTTGTAGTGTGCATAGACTTGTTCGGACAACTTGTAGACGAACTGATCGAAGCACAAGTTCACCTCGGCCTCCACTTCATCGTACAGGAACTGTTTGCGGAAGACCGTGAGCGCGTACTGGGCTGAATCGTTGTATAGATCGAGAGGGTAGAGCACATACCTGGGGGAAAATTTTATAACATGATTTAAAAAAAAAAAATTCGAAAGCTCTTATGAACGTCAAAGCTACCAACAGTTCGGGAAAAAACCCCAGTCATCGAGAAGAACTGGCAAGAAACTCAATCGGGTTTATCGTTTCTATCGTTTCTACATTTTTATAGACATATATATTGTATGACTATATGTATGAGAGAAAGAGTTTGAATGAGAATGTGTATATCTGTATGTATGTAGAAGCTTTTATTAAACTATGAAATAGATGAGTAATTCAGTATGAAACACATTCACATGTGTATGAGAGAGAATGTATGAATGAGTATCTATACAGAGTTGTATGTAAATACTTTTTTTTTTCTCGAACTGACTACACCATTGGCCTAGCAAGGCCTTAACAGCTTCACTGAACTACGATATGTAAATACATTTGTGTATGTGTTTATGGGAATTTTGGAGTATTTAACTGTGAAACTAGATAGTCAATTCAGTATGAAAACACATTTTCATGTGTAGAAAAGAGAATGTATGAATGAGGAGTAGAACAATACATAACATTCATTGTGAATGTACATGTTTAAGCACATATCTGAATGTATCCATATATATAATTGTATGTAAATATACTATAAACGTTTATACTATAAACTTTATAGTAACTTTGGAACAGATTTGTGTATATTTGTGTAAGTAGGTGATTAATTCGATATAAAACACATTCGCATGTATATGAGAGATAATGTATGAATGTGCAGGAAATATATCATACATAACAATAAATGTTCTTCTACTTGTTTAAGCACATATGCGTAAGCATATATATACAATTG